>OZ023206.1:17205467-17337170 GCA_963995525.1 Escarpia spicata
TCTCTCTCTCGTTCTCTCTCTCTCTCTCTCGTTCTCTCTCTCTCTCTCTCTCCTCTCTCTCTCTCCTCTCTCTCTCTCTCTCTCTCTCTCTCTCTCTCTATTCACTCGTAATTGGGTACGGTCATGGATCGGTGCACATTTGACACGAATGACGAGACTATTCATATAGGCATGCCAACTGTTCATCGTCCACAAGCAATGTCATGGTGCATTACCTCAGAGACAAAGCATTGATTCATCTACCGGTGAACATTATAGGCATTACGTGCGAGCCCAACAATGGTTCTTTTCTAATCTAATTACATGCCAAGAGGATTTAGTTTGACTTTAGCTTGAATTTAGTATGACTACGTCTGTCGAGTTTCACCTGACAGTTGTTGTAAACGTGTATTTGGTAAGCGTAAAACGACCAATAGTAAAACAGTGATTTAAATATAGGTCACACGACCGGCTTCAGTACAACACTGACTTAACTGGTGGATGGTTGACTTGCGTGGTTCCAGCGCACATTATAATGTAACAAACAATATTCGATTGACGCTCGATATGGTGCTTCGTTTAACAGGTGATTTCAACAGTGGAACACACAATAGGATATGAAAACAAATACCGAAAAAGACAGGGTGAAGGGGTAGCCATTGCAAGATGGCTTCAAACGGGAAGGAAGGTAGGGACTTCATTTGTTTAGAACGTCAAGTAGTTGTAATCTGTTCAACATATTGCCTTTGGGTACAACAAGAAAATTGGTTATTGTTGATAGTCTATTCACGGCGGCAGGCACGCGCGCGTAAGAAATGAACATGGTTATTGTGTTTAGACTTAACTTTTTTATCGTACCATAATGTAGACACATATGTTGACATACACGTACATACGCACTGGCATAATGTGTTCATAGAACATCTTGCCAATCGTAATTCAAATACACACACGCTTGTGCTTGGCTGGTTATAGTTATAATATTTGGCAGTGATCAAAGAACTAGAAACAAATGTATCGTTACTTAAGGCAAACAAAATTAATGTACTAGGTAAACATTGTTTAATGCTATGCACCACGGAGGAGTAAACACAAGTTCGAACACCATCTCTCTTCGTTATTAATTCACCATTAATACCGCACTGTGTATTATACTTGAACAACAGTTGTTGGTATAATACATAGACAATAAATATGATTTGATTTCTGGAATTTTCCCCACTGTGTGCGGCCATATTGGATTCACCCCCTATCGTCGTCAACGAATACTATCGATGAACTTGCATACATCAGAATACTTATAATAGATTAGTAATATTATTTATGCCGCATATACACACGTTTACTGCATCATATCATATAACATAACATATGACCGAAGTTTTAATACCATTCTAAAGAATAAATAACTTTAATAAGTGTAGATATGCAAGTTTAATTAATGTTGAAGTTCACACACCACAATTCCGGCTGCCTGTGTTTGGATGGTTATATAAGCAGGTAAATTTCCTATGTTAATTGCAGCTTGACGCGCTCAATATATAGGGTTATATCACGTGGCATGGATGACCACACCGGCTATGGGAACGCCGGCTTGGCTTAGGGGCCGATTTAACCCTCCCTTGCAGAGTGCTACCACACGGGGTGGGTCAACTGTGAGAGATCCGGATTGTGACACTACTCTCCAGAGTAGGGTTGTAAGGAGCTCCCGATGAGATGTCCCGAGCCGATCATTGGTACAGTTAGCTCTGTATCATAGGCAGTAACGGCTCCAGTGTCTCCCACTTCCGGATTCTCTCTTTTTGTTTTTAAAAAATTAACTTCAAAGTTGCTGGGCCATTTTCAAGACCTGAAAAGTAAAGTGCATAACATCTTACAGGTTCTTACACGTCCTCTTCTGGCTTGACTAGGGATTACAGTGTCTGCCTCTGACGTGCCAACTCTCGCTTTTGACATATGCTCGGACTGTTTCCATGCGTCCGAGTGTGGAACAATCTAAGATAGGAGTGGGGCAGAGTATTCAGCTTCCATAGGGTGGTTTTGGTATAACATATATTTTTGTGTCAAACGACTGGATCGGTGAAACGTCAACCACAGACTGTGGGAGACTGTTTCATACGTCTCTGCGTCGGTATATAAATGAGTTATTTCTAATATTTAATCGGCATCTTTCTTTAAATATTTTTAGGTGGTGCCCAACTAGGCTAGGCCCTTTCGTATGTGCTTCGTTGGCTCCCAAATTAACAACATTGGACAAGACTGCTGGATCATATTTCCCAGTTAGTATCTTATACATTTCAATCATGTCTCCCGTGTGGCGAATGTATAATAGAGTTGGTAATTTCAGTCTCTGTAAACGTTCTATCTATTCAAGGTCTTTGAAACCAGGAATTAATTTGTTTGATGTTCGCCGACCATTTTCAAGAGCTGTAATATCTTTAATTAAGAATGGACTTAAAAGTTGTAGAAAAACACTTTTCATTGATGTGATCGAAAGTACGTCGGATTATCCCCATCATCGAATTGGCTTAATTATTTTTGTTCTAACATATATTCTTCAAAAGCAAGCGATGGATCGAAAGTGACTTGAATACTTTCACATTGTCCGTACTTGTAAGTGTTGTCTGGTTATTTCCCAATGAATAGGCTTTATTCCTTGTGGATAATGACCCAACTCTCACATGGATACATTTATGTGGATAAAATTTCAAAAGTGATGTATCTGTCCAGCGTTAGACAGAGATCAGATCTTATTGCTGTTTTGTGCAGTACTCTTCGGTATAAATAGGACTAAAAAGCATCAGATCATCCGCAAACCAGAAAATATGAGAGACCTTTATAACATCAGGTAAATCATTTGTGACTATTACAAAAAAGAAGAAGGCCAATCACTGATCCTTGTGGTATTCGACTGATTACCTCCTGCCAATTTAAAAATGTGATATTTACTCCTACTCGTAAGTGCCTGTACAGAAGAAATAATTGTATGGTTTACAAATGCTAATGTACTAACAAAAGAAGAACTAACAGCACTAAAACGTAAAATAAAAAAACCACTCAACTCCACCACATGTTATAGCAATATCAAAAGTAAAGCCTACACATTTTAAAAGACAACTTACCACGCAGGAATACAACTTGGAATTCTTTTTCTTCTTCTTTGTGTTCATCGCACATTGAATGTTTCTCTTGGGTTGACTTGGCTCCGATGCCACACAGCAGCTGCCTAAGCCACCATCCGTTGAGCAGATCGAGTCTGCTCGGAGATATTGCTGCACTTTGGGGGGCTGCTGTGCTTAATAAAATAATAGTTGATGCGCTAGGGATTAAAATATAAATACATTATTAAATACATTTAAAATATAAATTGATAAACGAATAAGATTTTTTTTTTTATATGTATAAAACAGTATGTAAAAAGGCCCTGAGTCATAACAAGAGAAGTGGGAAAAAGTGGGTGATGTGTCAACTACTTGGAGTATCCGGCCAGACCAATCCGGCTGGAATTGTATTATATGGAAACTGTGAACATGAGTGAAGGCAAAGGCAGAGGGCTGTTCTTGTTTATTCACAATTGTTTGGCGTTTCAAGTACACCAGTTTGATGTTGAGTTGAATGAAGCACTGTTTTGCATTTTGGTACTGAAACGGAAGGATACCCTTCTGTTAGGCTTTTTTTTTTATAGAAGCCCTAATAGCACCACTGAGAACAATGACAACCTTAAGAAATTACTGGATAAAATAAGTGAGAAATGGTTTTCACATGTTCTGCTATACTTGGAGATTTCAACTACTCGTAAATTGATTAGTAAATAATCTCAACTACAGCAGCAAGTACTGAAGATAAATAATTTAAATTAATTTAAAAAATCGAGACTGTTACTTGGTGCAACATATTACTGAGCCCGCTAGAGGTAAACGTACAACCGAACCGTCGTTCCTTGACCTTGTAATCACTAGTGAATACACCGAGATCTCAACAGTCGAGACTACATCAGCATTAGGAAGAAGCGACCATTCATTCAAACCCGAGCTAAAATCAAAAGGAAAAACAGATTGTGGAAGAATATCTTCTTACCAAAGATATCCAAGCCTAAAAGGAATTTTGCCGATTGCGCTATTAGGTCAGGAGACTGACAAGAAAAGCACAGAAACTGTATGAAAAGGATATAATTAAACAAATAAAACATAATCTAAGAAATCTGGCAGTATGCAAGGGCAAAAATGAAGACATAAAAGGATATACCCAACTTTCTAGAAAACAAAGATGACATGACAAACGCGGCGGACTTGGAAAAACATAGGTGTTAGCCAATTACTTCTCCTCGGTAATTATGAGAGAATCAGAAGGAGATATCCCGGAGGAACCTATGAGATTTTATAACATAATGGAATCTTCCAAAATCAAACCATCGATAGTGGCATATCAAAACTTTAAAAAATAGCATATCAAATTCTATCATATCAGTGTTGTGTGTTGCAGGTTCGATCCCTGCTGATGTCCAATCATACATTACTGGTTGTGCACACATACACTTACTCCATTCAGTAATTTCAGCCGTTTACAATAACTCCATGTAAATTAAGTTAATTCCACTTAAACAACTATTTGAAATAGCACAGCAAATTATGAATTTTAAAATAAATTAATCAGGTATATTGCAAGGTATATTATGTCCTGATGTCTGATGTTATGGTTTCTAGATTATCAGGGTTTCACTATCATATGAACACTTGTCATAACAAGTTAACATTTTTGTAACAAATGTATTGACACATCTATAATCATGTACACACATGCTGAATAACATTAGGCATTGGCAATTGGTATGACAACACTATTTTCAGACAAACATGTGTATTAAAACTGGCAATTCTCTTTTACTTCATCCCATGATCAGAGGTAATGAGTGACTAGTCTTTTTGTTTTCACTTCTCTAGATTTAAGTACAAATCGGCTTGCATTTTGCTTAATTAACATAATGCCAGTTCTTGATGTGTTTACATAAAGGTGTATTATATTCAACAATACGTGGCCAGTGACATCTGTGCTATTATTGCCACCTTGAGATTTATTTTAAATACAACTTTTAAGAGATAGTGTTACTGAATGTCAAATGTTTCAAACAATTTCAAGTTAGAGAATAACAAAATAATGCTCTTCTTGAGGAAACATTGTTTCTTAATATAAAACTGAATAATACACAAGTTACCATTGATAGCATACATACTTGAATCGAGTGAACTTTGCTTAGTACCACCAATATGGCCAAAAACCCAACATTACCCAGCTAAAACCATAAACTGTGTTCATCTTGGAACCAATGAGCATCTAGTATTCACCAGGTCAGATATCCACAGCTAGACGAGCATGTTGATCAATCTTTAAATAATTTACTACGAAAACCTAACGTTTCTTTACCATGTGCTTTTGACATTTTCATTATAACGTACTGGCATTTAAAATATAAGGCAACAATGCAGTATTTTGAACATATATATCGTTAAACCACACATGGTTCATCCAACTCTACAAAACTACAAAAGCAGGCATGGGACATGTGAAATGTTGTACATTCTAATAAAATACATCACAAGATTTCTTTCCCCTGCAACTCAGTTTCTGTATGGAAAAATATTCAATAAGTATTTGGCATATTTGGCATTTGCGCTCAATAAATACTTTGCATCAGACCATCACTTCTGTTGGCATGATCTAATGATATGACTGCACATAATTACCTTATCTCGCCATCATATTAACAACACACGTTAAGCAAAATTTCAAAGAATTCACATCTACAGGCTAATGGTACAATTCATTCTGATAGTAGTTAACCTCCTGTTTTGCATAGACCTGATCTACACATTTTTTATCATTGTAGCTACACACAAGTTTATAGTGTCCAGATTATGTTGGCAACATTGACAATACATTGAATGTTTCTCTTGGGTTGACTTGGCTCCGATGCCTAAGTCAATATCTACTCTTCAGCATGTCCTATTACAGCACCAGGCCAGGCAGAACCAACCAGTCAATCCTCTAACGTCTCCCTTCCAGCAGTGCATATGCTTCATGACATTTTGTTTGCCGTTTGCCACTTGTCACGATTTCCAATACTTAATAATTTCATCAGTCATATAATAGATCTTTTTATCAGACATTTTTCAGCAAGATGACAACAAAACTGTGCTTTTGTTTGAAATATCAACCTTATTCTGTTAATAAGTTTCAAATCAAGTATCAACCAGCCGAGATATATAATTTTAATCGGTTACATTTATGTTAATAAAACTAATAAAGCTGACAAAATAACACACTTTGTTTAACAAATAAACAGGCCCCAAAACATAAAGAAACAAGAACACTGAGGGGTGTCAGGGCGCCACGACATACCCCGACAGCGTCAGTGGTGAGGTCCAGGGGTCCCTTGCCCTGGATGTACAGGTTGCTGACACAACCCTCTAGCATCTTCTCGTACTGACCAAATGGGGTTGGGGTTGGGTCCATTCTCAGTGTTCAACATTATGTCAAAATTAATTTTGTGTTCAAAACGTGCATTAAATTTAGGTGCAAATGATTGGAGGATAGAACAAATTCCTGTGAACAAGAATGTTCAAGACAACTAGGAGGCATTGGGCTGTGCTGGGAAGATGTCAATAACAATTTCTTTAGACCAATAAGACATAAACATTACCGTAATTTAACAGCATGATATTAGGTCGGGCAGCAAAACTTTGTTTTCCCTTATGCTACTTGGATTTATACACCTAAGCTAATCAATTATTGTACCTGTCAACTCTCCCGTGAAATCTGGGAGTCGCCCGGAATATTAGTAAATCTCCCGGATTTTCTCTCGAAATCTCCAATGACATCCCCCGTCTTCGAGACAGCGCGACACCATGGGAGATGTGCCAAGACGTGCTGAACCAAAAAGTATCCACCAGCACCCACCCCAATCTTCCTATGTCAAGATCCGAGATATATGGGAAGCATGCTGAACCCCTGAGGAATCTCCCGGATTTCAACAAAAAAAGTTGGCAGATATAAATTATATATTTTCCTTGTCATGTTGTAAGAACTTCTAGGGTCAGGTATGTTTAAAGTGTCAGACGAGTATCCAAAAATAAAAATGAATTGTTCTGGTACGATTTAACCATGGGAGTAGAATATCATCGTTAGACACATCTGCCTGATTCACAGTGTAAACGTTGTTGTCTGTTTATTGCTCTCCAACAAAATGCAATATTTGCACTTGTCTTTGACGTGAATAATATAGACGGCGTATTGCACACAACAATGTAATCCACTTACTTGAACATGTAGTGCCATCAAACATATAACCGTACGAGCATGTCGTACATTGATCTGCAATGGTGCAGGAATCATAGATGTCAGCACAAGCTGAAAGCAGAAGAACTTGGTATTACATCCAGAATTGTATGTGGTTCACAGAAACACTGCAACGTCTTAGCAGCTCGAGGATCCACTGCGACATACAGCAGGAAGGCTGCATGTTTATCTGCAAGGCAACCGGATAACATTTACATGTTCCGCTGTACAGCTCCTCTTTGTTCTCCAATGTAGAATATATTAACTGTGTGATATAGATTTGAATATGCATTTACAGCACAGCATTTTAATTTGTTTTAGTGCATTGTGCTATTCCGCTAATAATGCAGTTGTTTGTATTGGACTCCCCATGATGATTTACGTGTAGGGAAGGACATCACTGCAAACTCAACATACCATTTTGTCTAGTGGTCTTGCACCACCAGCACAACGTACAACAAATAACTAATGTTGAAGTTAAACGTGTATTAATATCAAACACTGTAGAATGCAGTATATACCTTTAGTACTGTCATAAACTAAGGGTGACTTGCAAGAGTCATTGTCACACACGTTTGCCACAAAACACTTGGAGCAGTCAGCCGCACATTCTACAACAAGCAAATAAACATCAGTTGAGCAGTCACAACAAGGCACAGTAGATGACACAGTCTCTCAAGACAGACATCAGCCATAGAGACAGGGAGAGGGGGAGAGAGTGACACAGAGAAAGGAGACAAGGAGAGAGGGAGAGCGAGGCAGAGAGGAGAGAGGAAGAGCGATTGAGAAAGAGGGAGAGCGAGGAAGTGAGAGAAAGAGGGAGGCGGAGAGAGGGAGGGAGACAGAGGTGGAGAGAGACCGAGGGGGAGAGAGAGAGAGAGGAGGGGAGAGAGGGGAGGGAGAGAGAGAGAGAGAGAGAGAGGGGGGGGATGCAGAATGATGGAGAGGAAGAGCCAGACATACATAACATTCGGCATTTTATTGGCAGCCAGTGTAGTTATGTGGTCACGGCGAGGTGTGAACGTGATGATTCTGGCTGCCATGTTTTGGATTCGCTGGAGTTTGTGAATGTGGTTTCGTGGTAGTCCAGTCAGTAACGCGTTCCCGTAGTCCAATCTAGATATGACGAAAGCGAGCACAAGTGGCTTAGTCGTATATGTTGTGAGGTATCGCCTCATATGACTGATGTTGTGGAGGTGCAAATACGCTGTTCGGCAAATGGCACTGATGTGGTTAATCAGTGTTGAGGGATTGATCCAATACAGCGCCCAGGTAGCGCGCACTTGAAAACGAAGTCAAAGTCGGGTCAAAAAAATACGAATCTCCTTTAGTAGTGACAATTTCTGTTTAGTACCAAACACCATGACAACTGTCTTCTGATCATTTAATTTCAGAAAAATTGGTCCCAGACCATTCGCCAATTTTTCTAGGCAACAGCACAAACGATCCATTGAGTTCAAGTTGGCCATCTCCACCAGGACAAAACGAAACATAAAGTAGCGTGTCGTCGGATTTCTCGACGACGTCGCTAAGAGGTGTGATATATGCAGTGAACAGCAATGGCCCGAGTACGTTGCCTTGCGGTACACCAAACGGCACAGCAGTTGGGGAGGATTTGACACTTCCAATAGGAACGACTTGATGCCGACCGGACAAGTAAGATCTGAACCACTCAAGCGCAGCGCCAGTGGCACGTAATCTGTGAGTGAGTCTGCGCAATAGAATTCCGTGGACAATGGTGTCGAAAGCGGCGATCAAGTCAAGCATAACCAACACAACAATACAGCCACGGTCTACTGCAGACAGAAAGTCATTGTGAACTTTAAGCGAGCCGTTTCAGTTGAGTGATCTTGTCGATATGCCGATTGAAACTGGTCGTTCAAGTTGTTCTTTTGCATGTGGACATTCAGCTGTTTTGCTAAAACGCGCTCGATTACTTTAGAGAGAAATGTCAGATTCGATACAGGTCGATAATTCTGCATTGATTCTGGATTTAGTCCAGCCTTCTTGATGGCGAGATGCAGCCAGTCTTGTATTTATCTGGAACAACGGACGCATGCGAATAAACTAAGCTGACCTGCATTATGATTGTATTGATCAACCAGTTCTTCTACGTTCAGCAAGTCAAGATCATCCGAATGGAACAGTGGAATGTCTTGTCGAAAAAACAGTACATTATTGTTGCGTAACTTCCAGTATTTGATTTTCATCAAAAGAGTGCGATGTTGAACAATGTCTACGTTGAAACTCACCGCTCAAGGTCCAGGTTTTATGGCATACTGGTCGATGAAACGGTCCCATTCTTAAAAAAACACAGTTGTTGACAAACCATTTTTCACTGATTGCGGCGGTCGGTAAGTAACAACGATTCTCATGGATGGCGTAGGTGTTCAAAGGATCGAAACGCATCGGTATTCTGTTTGTGTAAGACGATTTCGGCGTGTGCTTGATGGAATATCCATATGGTACAATGTCTGTAATCACATTGGCGTCGCTCGAAGGCTTCAACCACGTTTCGCATATCGCCGTCATATCGAGATGGTTTTCAAGTATATGATCCGGATTGGCGAGTGTTTTATTCCGTATCTCGTACGCTTTGATCGCGCTGTACCTGTTTACATAATGGTAAAGTTGTGAAATTTTGTACATTTCGGCTTGGTTGTTGCAACGTCGGTACTCTTGCGTAGTGAATTATTGTCCCGTTCTGCTTTGCGACTTTACGATCGCCACGGTGTTTACGTTTCGTAGACGAACGCTTGAAGATGCACTGTTGGTGAAAGAGAAGATTCACACAGCAGGTCACCGGAGATCTGATATACCTGGTTGCATGGGCGGCAGTTGACAACAAATGTGTCCTAAAATAGCGCACCACTGATGTTGACACACACGCATGCTGAAGTGCTTCTTGCGTCACTGAGTATCATCGGCGATTGCACAAATGTTGTCCGTGGTCCGGTGTTATCCAAGAATAGACTACAGCGTTCTGCTTGACAAGTTTGCAACCGGTTCTCAAGGCAAGCATTGCCGAATGTCGATTAAAAACAATAACAGTCCGGCATCAGTAATAATTTTCAAGTAAAATGTAAACGTCCGAAGTAATGTATGTACCTCTATACACGCACCTGAGAAATATGAAAAACGTTACTTGAATTGAAATACGTAAAATTTGTAACAATAAGACATCTGTCGTGGGAGCTACTGCCAAGCACAACACCTTAGCTCCATGTCATGCCATAAATATATTTAAAAAAAAATCGACACACATCTCAGAAGGGCGGGATACTTGTAAATAAAAAAGGGTTGAACTCTCGATAAGCCAAAAGGCTTCCTTGTCCACCTGCCATCTAGAGTTAATTATCTGCGTGGCAATCTTGTTAAATAAGCTGAAATTATGCTGACGCGGCGGTGAACAATTTCAATAGCAAACCCCATCTTCTGATGTCACAGTTGAGCCAGGCAAGCAAGCGCAGAAACTGAAGAAAAGTTGAAATGAAGATACAGCGACATGACGTAGCGGCAACAAAATTCAATAGACCTCCCCCGCCCGTCTTCCCATTTCATCAGTTGATACGAGATAGGAAGCAGCGCAAGAGACAGCGAGAAGACGGTGAAATTACGGCTGCGCAATGACGAAATATTTTCAACAGCACCCCCCCCCCCCCGCCCCATACTCCCCTTCACCCCCCAGTCATCCGATGTCACCAGTCGAGCAGAGACACTGGAGAAGCTTAAGTCACGGCGATGCAGCAGCGACACATTTTCTGCGACTACAGCATTTGGTTCGGATCAGATCGAGAAACCCTCACGTGCACCTTAAGTTAAGACTCACAAAAGTGTCTGATTACACCCTCGTGAGGTTCACAGAAACTCTCTGAGGCTCACAAAACACTTCCAATTATACACCTATCAACCCCACCTCCTCCATAGTTGTTGATGAGACGGTAGCTGTTTGAGTGTCAACACAGTGTGCTTGCGAGATCACTCAGAACAGCCTCAACTAATCGTTTAGTTAGTTAATAAGTAGATGTCAACATCATCCCAATGAAAAACCATTGCACGTAATATTTTATCATACCTTTACAGACTTATGTTACGTATAAACATCGAATCAAACAGACATGCAAATAATATGGTAATTGTTATAGATGTAGGCTCTCCATGCATAATCTTTGCGCATCATCTTTGTCAAACACGTTCGTAGATGAAAACAAGGCTGACTTGGCTCACTGTCTCATCCATTACATGATGGAGCACGGTAAACACCTGCCCGATGGATGGGAACTCGTCGTGGGTGGGGGATTTCAAGACAACAAATGCGCAAAACAACTGTTAGAGATGTTGTGCATTTAAATAAGGAAGCAGACACGCGCCGCATACTACATGCATGAGACAGTGACAAGCACGTTCAAGAGGACAGTGGTCGTGTACATACACACACGTGTCTTCCTCGTGTTGCTTCTCTTTATGGCCTCATATTACATGCATGTGACAGTGACAAGCACGTTCAAGAGGACAGTGGTCGTGTACATAGACACACGCGTCTTCCTCGTGCTGCTTCTCTTTATGGCCTCATATTACATGCATGAGACAGTTACAAGCCCGTTCAAGAGGACAGTGGTCGTATACATAGACACACGTGTCTTCCTCGTGCTGCTTCTCTTTATGGTACGTTCAAGAGGACAATGGTCGTGTACATAGACACATGTGTCTTCCTGATGTTGCTTCTCTTTATGGCCTCATATTACATGCATGAGACAGTGACAAACACGTTCAAGAGGACAATGGTCGTGTACATAGACACACGTGTCTTCCTCATGTTGCTTCTATTTAAGGCATCATATTACATGCATGAGACAGTGACAAGCACGTTCAAGAGGACATTGGTCGTGTACATAGACACACGTGTCTTCCTCAAGTTGCTTCTCTTTATGGCCTCATATTACATGCATGTGACAGTGACAAGCACGTTCAAGAGGACAGTGGTCGTGTACACAGACACACGTGTCTTCCTCGTGTTGCTTCTCTTTATGGCCTCATATTACATGCTTGAGACAGTGACAAGCACGTTCAAGAGGACAGTGGTCGTGTACATAGACACACGTGTCTTCCTCATGTTGCTTCTCTTTATGGCCTCATATTACATGCTTGAGACAGTGACAAGCACGTTCAAGAGGACAGTGGTCGTGTACATAGACACACGTGTCTTCCTCGTGTTGCTTCTCTTTATGGCCTCATATTACATGCTTGAGACAGTGACAAGCACGTTCAAGAGGACAGTGGTCGTGTTCATAGACACACGTGTCTTCCTCGTGCTGCTTCTCTTTGTGGCCGGATTCAGTAAGACCAACTATTGGGTTGTACTTGGTAATGTTGTAAGAGATGGCATTACTTTGAACACATAGAAGTGCTCATCTGCAGGTGGTGTGGTGTTCTATATATATCAGTTTGGAGGTGAACGCATATTGCGAACGCATGCTAAACCATTAATGTAAGTAAACACAATCTGGAGCTTCAGCGCCATTCCGCTCCGCTGTCGGGTCACGACAGCGGAAGACTGGGGGGGGGGGGGGGGGGTAGTCCTTGACAATTATTATTCTGCATCGCGCCGCGATAATTTAACCTTCTCCGCTGCCTCGGCTCTCGGCTGATGACATCGAAGACGAGGGGTGGCGGTGGGAATATTTCTCGCGGGCCGCAGCGACGTTCAAAATTTTTGAAGCTCATCAGAAACCTCCAGTTGCACCCCATTGACAATCGCCACGAAAAAAAAACACCTTATGGATTCCAGAATACTTCGATTTGCCCATTGACGCTCGCCAAAAACCCACATGCATGCTCAGATTTATTCGGGGGGGGGGCAGAACCATATGTCTGCCCTCAGCGAAATTCCAGGGGCAGTTACCCCTTTGCACCCTGTTCCCACGCATATGACTCACCATAGAAACGAGCGCAGTGGCTCGCAGCAGCATCTTAATTGTATATTAGAGTGTGCACGTGTCTTTTACGACCAGCACGTGACTCCACACTTGACAATGTGACTATGATAAAGAAAACGATAGGGCAGAACTATTGTCCAGTGGCAGACCAACGGATGTGGAATATTTTATGAAATATGTGAGATCAACAGTAACATTGAAGGCATTCCGGCAAACATCTAACTCACCTATTTTGCTTCTAATATGGGGTCGGGCAAATATTTTTTTATAAAATGCCATTTTTGACCTAATATGACCTAAGTTTTTAATTAATATCTTGAATCTCATAATATTATACCTGTCCAAGGACAACAACATATACATTTAGCACGCAAAAATAAGTTGGATATGAATGATAGTTTTCGAGATATCATGTTTTCAAAATGAGGTTTTAGCAGTTTAGCACCTGGCAGGAGAAAAAAAAATTAAAAATACAACTCAGGCAAATAAATATATGAACCATTGGAAGATACATTTTATATGTAGGCATTAAAACAAGTCATTGAGCTCTATTGTGCTGTTTGGTTTTTATCTGACTTTTTGTGAATGGGTTTCCTTTCCCTGATCACCTTGTGTCAGGGAAAATTGTCAAAACGACAACTGTTCTGGACACGAAACCAGAACAACCATTACAACATAATAAAATAAGTACATGAAGAAATAATGGGATATTTATAATGTACTTTAGTTAAAGAGTTAAGTTCTGTAAGAAATTTAGCTTACTTTGTATAAGTTTAACTGCTTTTTATAAAATAATATTAAATTAAAACTATCTGTAGTCGCAAATTTAACACAACCTCTTTGTAATTTTGTAAATTGGATATTCGTTTAAAAATATATTAGTGTACATTTCAAAATGATTTAGTCGTATAACAAAACGAACAACCAGCCTACGTTCTTATGAAAGTTATAACTAAATGTCGTCGATCTCGGCCCGCCATGCATTCTACCATCGACATTACTTTATTATATGATATTATCTTTGCTTTAATTTGACATATAACGTATATATGTACATTATTTCCAAAGTAGAGTAAAAAATATATATTATTTAATAAATACGATTTTCCATGCGTATCCATAGATCGTATGCACAAATTGAAAGTCGGCCTAAATAGCAACGACATGCCAACGTAATTATTATCGCCGATCGGACATGGGCGTAGCAGCACCGTTTGCCGACATTCCTGTTATTGACTAAATATTTCGTAATTCCCTAATCGTTTTTAACGTAACACATACATGTTACAGTATACATAAAACATATTCGATCATGTAAAGTGGGACAACAAACAGTGAAAATAGCTCAAAGAATGCTTAGCAAAATGTCAGTTAACACCAAAGATCGACTTGTACTATAGCGCCCATTACTAAGGTTGTGTGGATCAGTCTATTTCTCAAATTATTCGCTACAAGTTATCAATGCAATATTATTTGTTGTGTAGATCATATTTGTTTGCAATTAGGAACCACAATATGCCGAAATATCTTGCATACGCATCGACAAAAATATTAGAAACATAACTAACTAACTATGAGCGCCATCGCGTTTTCGTGTGGCAACCTACAGCGCCATGGGGCGATGACGCGATGCGCGATGCGATGGGCGATGCGATGAGCGATTTGCGATGCGATGGGCGATGCGATGGACGATGTGCGATGCGCGATGCGCGATGCGATGGGCGATGCGAGATGCGATGCGCGATACGATACGCGATGCGATACGCGATGCGACGCGCGATCCGCGATGCGATGCGCGATGCGATACGCGATGCGATGCGCGATGCGATACGCGATGCGCGATGCGCGAAGCAATACGCGATGCGCGATGCGATACGCGATGCGATACGCGATGCGCGATGCGATGGTATAAATTATAAAGATGCCGTAATGAGCTTGCGTACGTCGAAAACGAGACTTTGGCAGCCATTTGTATTTTATTAAACGCATTCCTTTTTGTGTTCAGAGCATGCGATGATGGCTGATGATGCTGAATGTACGTATACGGTTACATATATATTTGGCTTGCACACAAAATTTGTTGTGTTCGTACTTGTAAATGTTGTGACGAAAGTCTGGGTCAAACACATTTCATAACATGACATATATGTACTTCTTCTACCGCTCAAATTGTAGTTTAAAAATTATTTCCGTCTGGATATCCTTGGTATAAAATATAAAATTGATTTTGTATACATGGGAAGAGACGACAACTTTTTTCAACTTTCGCTTATTGCAAATGCCGTTCATTTGTGTCCAAGTTTATGTTTCAGTTATTTAAATAGCTACAATATTCGGTTTAACAAGAAGCATGTACATTAACTTAATACCTCGACGTCTAACGGTTTTATATAATACTTTGGTTTTAGAAATCGGTACATGCAGTAGATCCACATGGCGTGTCCTATAATTATTGGTTAACGATTTGCCGTTAAATACCGGAAGGACAATTGGTTTCTCATTCTACAATGTGCAACGGCCAACACATTTTCTTTAGACGACCAATTTGTCATTAAACAGACTGAAACGATCACAAACAATTGCAAGAAGCATGTACATTAAATGTCCATTAAATCATCGAAAAAACGGAACTTTTTTCTTCATTTGCGTCACATTTTTTTCTTTCTGTCTACAGTTTAATTGTTTCTTTTTAGTTGTGTGAATCGAATAGGTGAGGCACAGTTTACCAAACCGTAGATACGCTACAGTGTAACTGCCTGTCAATCGCAGCGATTTACGATGCTGTACAATATAGCATGCGGCACAAAGTCGTGTAATTCCATGGTGCACGTAAAATAATTTAATAAAAAGAAGAAGAAGAAACAGATTGTGCAATTGAAGAAAAGAAATCAGCAACACAAATCACAGCAATACTATTGTCATGAATACACGCATTAGAATGCAACAATGAATGTTAGTTATATAAGTCACTAACATTATTTACTCACAAACATCTCTTGACATATAGACGTTGCAAGTGCATATATACAATCCACTGTTGTTGTTATATAGTTCCATAGCTTAACACCTCGACATCTAATGGTTTTATATAATACGCCATGTGGATCTACTGTACCGGTTTTAGAAATCGGTACATGCAGTAGATCCACATGGCGTGTCCTATGATTACTGGTTAACGATTTGCCGTTAAATACCGGAAGGACAATTGGTTTCTCATTCTACCATGTGCAACGCACCTCCCCCACTGATTCGGTTGGCCGGAACAGTCTCGCTTGGAATTAACATGCACCGTTTTTGCCAACTAGACCCAATTACGGAATCCGTTTACCAGTTAACTATGAACAAGAAATCAATTCAATACGACCACCCTTTTTAAATTGGTTTATGGTTTAACAGTATGCAAAATTGCGAATACTGGAATACTATTATGATTTTATAGATTACAACATCGAGTGCCCTCTCTTACAATATAGTGAAATGGACACGGAGACCGCATATTTGAGTCTAGCCTTTTCGTGTTTAAACGAATGTGTTTCCATAGTTAAATGAAAATAATTCTTTACACACAGGTCCGAATGGTTTCCTGCCGTTTGTTGTGACGCGCACGCACACTATTATGTAATGTGTCGGTTGGCAGGGAAAGAATGGAAAACTTCGGAAACGCGCTACGTTGCGAGTGCACGTCATAACAAATGGACACCTTTTCAAGGTGACATATGAAGGCAGAGGTTTCATCGGGTTGTGTAGTAAAACGTATTATCATTTTGGAAATACAAACAAATTCAGCACCAAAGGCCTCAGCAGGAAACACAACGAAATTAACAAAGAGGTGTTTTTGAAAGTACTTAAAACCAGGTAAAGTGGGGTTGGAAAAATCGAGAGTTCCGGGTGAGGAATGCTTCAATTTATACTTATATTCAGGAACGTTCTACAGTAACTTATTTTTATTCTAAACGATGACTACAACTCGATGTAATCCCTACATCCCCATGCATGGTGCTATATACATGCAGGTAGATATTCTCGTGAGCTACCCATCCCCGTGTAACATCCAGTCTTAGTGTAACTGTGATCACGTATGATGTTTATTGACCATTGACTCTTATTTGCCAATTATTAAACGGTGTACATTTTCATTTCACATTAGCATGTGTACACATGTCATTGTTGCATCTCCATGAGTGTTTTCTACTTAGGTGGGGCACTGTGTATTGCAACTATGTGATTGTTTTACACATACACTTAATGTTTTCTACTTAGGTGGTGCATAGTTTACTGCAGACGTTATGTCGATAAATTTCTACCAATAATATAGCATAGTATCTAGCATTGACTGTCTAACCTAGCGAGTCAATTTGTATATAGTTAAGGTTTACAAGAATGCACGTTGTAACTGTCTGTGGCACTTTCGTTTGGGTGTCTGAATAAAATTGATAAACGCACAATTGGTTTCGACAATTTTATTGCATAATTAAGAAACTTTTCCAACTACATCATATGCATCCAGCCATCAATGCAGACATTGCTGCTCGTAACAAAATCAAATACACTCATTGTTAACGAAATCGTTCCCGAACGTGTTCACAAACGTCTTCATAGGTATACTTCGACATCGATGCACCAAGTACAGGACACAATACTGTCCACACACGCTAGTGAGCGGGCTTTGTTTGCCGTCTTGTGTGATGTCAAACGCAAACAGGGTGTATCCTTTGCCAAACTCATCCCGACTTATGTCGTTTCCTTCGTCGTGAAACATGTTTCCCGTTCCAGCAAAAAGGTTACTGTAACTTCTCACGTAGGCACCATTGTCGAAATGAGGCTGGTGTGCTTTCGCCGGACTTGTTGCTCGTCAACGTACAATGCAAGAAAGTGCAAGTTTTGTGTTTTATGTGGAACGGATTCTTGGCGAATGCTCCATTGTATGCGTCGTTGTCTACAACACAAGACTACTTTCTTGGGTAAGACAGGTTGATCAAATGGTCTGAAAAGTGGCAAATGCTGTTCAATTTTGGGAAATGTAAATGCCTCCACACAGGTCATGGGAATGAAGAGGTAAAATATAAAATGGGGGGTACTGTTCTAAGTACTACTGTAAAAGAAAAGGACTTAGGGTTAACCATTAGTGCTGATATGAAGGTTTCAGAGCAGTGCGGAATTGCAGCATCAAAGGGAAATCAAATCCTTGGATTAATTAGGCGAAATATAGCGTATAAGAAAAAAGAATTCATAGTACCGCTGTACAAAACAATAGTGAGGCCTCATTTAGAATATTGTATACAAGCATGGAGGCCATATCGCAAGAAGGACATAGATATGCTAGAAAGAGTACAGAGGAGAGCGACTAAAATGATACCAAATCTGAGGGATCTTAGTTACGAAATACGCCTAAAAGAATGTGGTTTAACAACACTAGAGACCAGGAGATTGAGAGGAGATCACATAGAAGTGTTTAAAATATTGAATGGTTATGAAAATATTGATAGAAACATTTTTTTCTCAGTTAAGAAAGATAGAAGGACCAGAGGACATGAAGCTACATTAGTAAAGGAGCAGTGTAGATTAGATATAAGAAAGTTCTCATTCTCACAAAGGACTGTAAATGAATGGAACAGATTATCTCCTGATTGTGTTGGTGCTAGTAGCGTGAATATGTTTAAAAATAAAATCGACACACACCTTAAAAAGGCGGGATACATGTAGATAAAAAGTATTGGACTCTCGATAAGCCAAAAGGATTCCTTGTCCAACTGCCATCCAGAGTAATTTTCTGGTTGGCAATCTTGTTAAATCTTGTTAAATTAACGTTTTCGTGAGTGTGCGACATGGCACCTCGCGGCATCGAAAACACCTTGCATCAACTCTTCGCAACGTATACTTGGCCTTTCCCTTTTGTAACTTTTTAAAATCGCTTTCACTACTTAAATTAGTGACATATAATTGTGTACTTTTATGTAAAGCGCTTTGAACAGAACTAAGGACTGGATACAGCGCTATATAAGACTTTATTATTATTATTAATTGTAGTCGCAACTCATCTGTACGGCATGATTCAGCAATCAAAACTGCGCTGACGATGCGTACCTTGTAACCAGCACTGTCACCACCACCAGCCCTGAGTGCAAAAGCATCATTGCTCTGTAATAGTTGAATTTTCACGTCGACGCCATTCAATAGATAGCGGTCTTGGAAGAAGAGATTGACGTGTAGACGCCCCATCTTGTTGACGATTCGACTACGGGTAATATAGGTCTGTCTTTTTTGCAGCCCCTTGTTTGCATCGTCGGTGACATCCATGTGTCCAGCCGTGTCTTTGTACCACAAGGCACTAGTCAGTTGACTCTTTTTTGCTTCTGCTCCAAAACTTAGCAACGTTTCGATGTATGCACGATATGCGTAGGTATTCGTGGAAGGTGTGACAAGCGTACCGTTCAACGACACGTTGACTTGGCATAACAGAGAATGCATCCAATTGTTTACAGGTCCAACAGGTGCACCTTGATCAATGTTGTCCCAGTTTCCTTTGATTACACGCGCTCGCACCAATAGGTCAGTGTTGGCCACGTCAAGGTAGTCGTCTCCCGATCCGAGTAACAAGGATTCGATGGGGCCACCTGCACCTATTCAGGCGACAGGTCGATGTTCGTTTGTTTCGTCAGTAAACTAACCAGGTCCAATTCGACGACTTTCGTTACATTTCGGAAATAAGTTTTGCACTAAATACACTACAGCCGTGTTGCAATGGTGACTCTTTTTAGTAAAGAGTGTCGTGACCCTATCATCTGTTTCCAACATTAGATCGTCGATAACTACCAGGTTTCTCGTTTTCGGACCAAACAACGCCATGTCCGGTAACCTTTCTACAAATTCAACGTTGGCTTGCGGACGACAGTTTGGAATACAAGGGCTGCTATTCCCCGTAACACCATGTGATCTTTTCCGGTGGTAAGTTTATGAGTCTGGCAGAATGACGTAGTAAAGATGTAACAAACGTCATTTTAGTAACACACGTCGTTTTACACACCCTGTCGGATCAGCAACGATACAGGTAAACGGGTGAACTAACCTCGGGCCCATACTCTACGCAAATCGTCAAAGGGACGAGAGCACAGTACGGTATTTATTCTAGGAAAAAAATGACCAAGACTATGTTTGCACCTTTTATTCGTATATAATACCAATTGTAGATTATAACAAAACGATAAACATAGTCCGTTAATTACAGATCGATCACCCTCCATTACTGCAAGCACCATTTCCTTCACACTGTTTCGCCACACCTTTTAAACAGGATCTCGCAACCAACTTTCGATACTACACAATTCTTCGGACGTCACGTCGGAGAGTTTAACACCTGCCTCTACTAAACCAGTCAAACAGTATTTAATAACTACGGTTGAATTATCGTCCTCGACGGCCTCCTCAAAGTGTATGTAAATGAACATGAAATTGACTAGGGTCGTTTATCTCACCGGGACAGCGTAGTGTTGACAGCTTAACGACGCTACACGTTATGTGACATGCTAACGTCTACTTCATTTCTGCCACAGCAAAGTCTTTCGCGTCGGAGGGGGTGGTCGTACCGATAGTTGCGATTACGGGAGAAGGAGCAGAAGCGGCGGCGGCGGTGGCGGCGGCGGCGGCGGTGGCGGAGGTGGCTGGTTCCGACCGAAACTTATATAAATAAGAATGAAACCCAAAAGATACATCGTACAAAAAGTTAACGTCAAACAAAAGAAGAAAACATTACCTCACTCAACAGGGAACTTCACAAGCTCTCATTGGAAAATGTTCTGAACGAGGATGATGTTAATAAAGCATATGACGCTTTCATTTCTGACTTTAAATTTACATTTGATAAATGTTGCCCTATGGAAGAGGTCAACACAAATACTAACCGACTTGAACCATAGAAACCTTTGGTAACTACAGGTTTGGTACACGTTTGCCATAAAAAATTATCTATATCAATATATAGATAATTTATATATATATATATATATATATATATATATCTAAAACACGGAACAGTTGATGCTGAAAACATACAATATAGATCATATAGAATCAAACTAACAAAAATCTTGAGAAGTGGAAAAAATGAAATACTATTGTACTTTATTGCTAAAGCAAAACAACAATATTGCTGGAACATGGAAAACACTTCGAACAATAATGGGTAAAGAGCAGAAGAAACATCAATATCCAGAAAAGTTTATTAAAGTCATTGAAAGTAAAGAAAATATTGCTAGCATGTTCAACGAGTTCTTTACCAATGTTGGTCCAGACCTTGCTAAAAAATTAAGCCTCCTGCTGGTGCATCTGTACTCGATTATTAAAAAAATCGAAATGATAACTGTAAGTTCTTGTCACCTGTTGATGAAGATGAAGTTAACAGAGTAGTTGAATACTGCAAAAACGAAAGCTCGACTGATGCAGATGGTCTGAGTATGGGCATTGCTAAACGTGTAATTACCACAATCGTTAAGCCACTCACCCATATTTTTAATTCATCTTTTAAAACTGTGAAATTCCCAGACAAACTGAAAATTGCTAAAGTTATCCTAGTATTTATTGGAATCAAAGAAAACTGTACAAACTACAGACCAATTTCACTACTTCTTCAATTTTCCCAAATATTAGAAAAACTTTTTAGTATTAGACTAAGTGCATTTATTGATAAACACAACATTATCAAACCTAGTCACTAAGGATTTCGTGAAAACATGTCTACGTCGTATGTCCTGACTGAAATAATTAATGAAATAACTGCATCTCTAAATAACCAAATGTATTCCATTGGTGTATTCATCGACTTGAAAACAAACTTTTGATACAGTAGATCATAAATTGCTTTGTGAATTTTTTTATTTGTTGGTATCAGAGGTATGACTCATAATAAGTAGTTATTTATCAAATATATGCCAATTTGTTTGCTATGACGGATATAACTCCAACTTGTTAAATATATCATGTGGAATCCCACAAGGCTCAATACTAAGACCTGAACTGTTTATGCTGTATGTGAATGATTTATGTAACATTTCCAGACTTGTAAAATATATATTGTTTGCTGACGACACTAATTTGTTCTGTGCAAGCAAATATATCAATCAAGTTGTTACAGCGATATTCACTGTTCTTAACAAAATATGTAATTGGTTTGCTGTAAACAAACTATCCCTAAAAGTTTCGACAAGTTACATGTTGTTTGATCACACGAACCCTCTATTTTATAAGTCGCAAACACTGAAATTTTTAGATCTTGTAAAATTCAAAACAGCTATATACAAGTTCAAGGCATACCACTGCATGTTACCAACTAATATACAGAAACATTTTGTAAAAAGAGATATTCCAATAACAACACGACTCAAAAATCAACTGGTAAGACGTTGTCTCTTTGTTTATATGGCATAAGTCTATGGAATTATCTGGATGTTAAACTTACTAACATTAAAACAGTGAGATCATTCAGACACAATTACAAGAAAACAATCATAAATGAATATGTATAGTTTGTATTAATTATTGAAATTGATTCTGAAATATCAGAATCATGTATTTTTCATTTAATTATTTTGTACTAATCATATATACGTGACTATGTGAACTACAATAGGATCATTTGTCCTTATATATGTAGTCTTTTGGGGTGTGTGCCATGTTCACACATTAATCTTATAATTTATCTAGTGTGATTTACTATAACTGATAGTTAGGGGATACATTAACTACAAGTTTTTAACTTCTTGTGTATTCCTTTCAAACAACAATATGTATAATGCATTATATGTCACAACAAAATCATGTTGAGGCGATTACAACCTATACTGTCTGTTTGGATGTGTGTTTGGAAAAAACAAATTTAATTGAATTGCATTTAATTGAATTGTCGGTACGTGGGTAAAACGTGTGCGTCGATGACGCTTATCTGGCACCTAGGTGTGCAGTTAATGTAGAGGTGGACGGCGGTATCACACTGAGTACTCCTTACTCGTGATTTTCTGCTTCTACTACAAGATTATAATATATATAACTCATCCAAGAGACTCGATTCATGCACGTCGCATGTATCGTGCGCTGCTTGCTCTTCCGCTCCTTGAATGTCGTCTCTTCAGCCACTGTTCGCTTCCATTGTTTCTCTATCTACGGGACGCTGTTGTCTTCAATGCTGTATCTTCTTTTTTCGGGCTCTTGTCCTCCGTTTTCTCTCTCATCTCTTTGTCCGTTGCCCTCTTCGATTCAATTCATTCGATTCAGATTCAGACTGTTTATTACCAAGTAGCATTTCAAATGTACGAGGAATTCTTGGCGTTGTGGCGTCAACATACATGCACGCTTGTCTCCCCTGCCCCCCCCCCCCCCCCCACATCATGCACACGCAAAATATACAATCTGAAGCTAAAACTAGTATACATTTAAACCAAGGCCAAGTGCCAACATATTTTAAGACAGTCGTACATCTATTGACATAAAGTGAACTTGATAACATAATATTAATACAGTCTGAACGTTACCTAAAAAGTTAAAAAGTATAAATGTAGTTAAATATATAATAAATAAATGTATAAATAAATTAGCTGACAATATAAAAACTAAGCTAACAGTTAAAAGGTATGTACATGCATGTAGTCAAATTAATAAATAAATAAATAATAGCAATAAATAAATATAAAAAATAATAAAGAAATAATTTAGAATGGCGACATAAACCAACTGAAAACAGTATCATGGCATCTCGCGGTTCAAGTGACTCACAGCCTACGGATAAAAACTATTTATAAATCTAGTGGTCCTTGTGTTAATACTTCTATAGCGCTTGCCAGAGGGAAGAAGTTCAAAGAGATGGTTGGCTGGGTGGGTAGTATCCCGTACAATGCTCTTGGAATTTTTGCGCACAGCGAGCATGGTAAATAGATTCAATGGATGGCAAATCGCGCCCAATGATTCTAGATGCGCCCTTCACGATAACTTCTAGCCGTTGTTTCTCCTGCTGACTGGCGCGGCCAAACCACACTACAATCGAGAAAGTGAGGATACTTTCAATGATTGCGCGGTATAATCGTATCATAATCTCCCGAGCAATGCCGAATCTCCTGAGCTGCCTCAGGAAGAACAGGCGTTGCTGTGCCATTTTTGTAATGCACAGTGTGTTTGTTTGAAATTGTTGTTCCAAAGAATAAGGAATCTTCTCGTGTAACTCTTCTTTCTTCGGGCTTATGTCCTCCGGTTTCTCTTTCATCTCTCCGCCCGTTGTCTTCTTTTTCTGCTCTCACGCTCACTCTGGGCACTTGACTTGCATTCTGTGTAGCATTGGTGATGGCGACATTTACTAATGCCCAAATCCGGTTCCTCCGCAGTGTGTTGTCTAGATCGATTATTTCCTGGTCAAACGTGACTGCGATCGTTCGCCTGGCCTATTGTTGTTGAAGGGCGTAAAGATGGTGATCCAAGTTATGTCTTTGTATAACATAACTTAATGGCGTGGTGCAAGATTAAAGAGTAAAAAGCAAAGGCCCAAGAACAGAATCCTGGGGGAACCAATTAAAGCCGGCAGTGCAGATGAAAAGCAGTTCCCAATATTTATAGCTTGATATATATCAGTTAGATATGAAGAAAACCGACTTAGAGCTGTGCCAGATATATGCCATATACCACTTTAATAAGCGTTCAATGAGAATGCTGTGATCAATCGTGTCAAAAGCAGCAGAGAGATCTAGTAAGGTAAATGCAGTCACTTTACCGTTATTTATGTTCAAGTTAATGTGATTATGGACCTTTAAGACGACTTGTTACAACCTTTTCTAGTATTTTGAAAATAAAGCTGAAGTTAGAAATAGGTCTATATATATTGCACCCCTACTTATCAATTTCAAACTGTACGGCGCGATTCGACAAGTGCGTCCGGCGTCCTCCACGTGTCGTCACCCAGGCAACAATATCACCCCCCAGGTTGCGTAACCAACATGTATAATTAAAGAATAGATGCTAAGCCTGACACTAGTTGGCGCCACTCATTTTTATGTCGTTTTATATTCCAAACATTTTAAGATAAAGTGTTCGATAGGTGGTACTGTTCGACAATAGGCACATTTACCCTACTTTTTTGTATAAATAAGTGGCGTCCAATCAGCGTTTTTGAGTATATGTGTATGCAAGTTAATTATTATTAGTTATGATGATAAATGCGTAGTTGCAAATCATGTACCTTTAGTTACCACAGCTTTATTAACACAAATGTAGGCTTTAAATTTAACATCAAAAACGTGAAAACACCAACACATTATTTTTATAAATACTTGTGGGCATTGACTTTAGCGTTCACGGGTCAAGAAAAAGAGACAATTCAGTCACGGAAAAAGGGGCGTGGATGCATTGCCTCACATGAGCGTATTCCCCCGCCCTACCTAGCTTAGGGGTGTTATCTAAGAAAATGCTAAACAACGGTACGTTGGCCCACAACTAAAACAAGTCTGCGAAACCCTGCACTATCACATACTAACTGGCGATCGGTCACTCAAAACGACACAAAGTCAACACAACTGAATATAGTACTCAACCATCGCCAACATTCTAGCGTGAGGGTAGGAACATTAATTAGAGCCATTAATTATATACAAAAACCACGCTGATTAAACTGTGGTCATAACTACAAGAAGTATCCACCCAAAAATAACCACCCTTCCTTAAAGGCTAATTGTTGAGGGGCAAATCCTATATCCAGCCCCTACAAAAAATAGGGGGCTCAACCCCAAGCCCCATGCTCCAGCACCTATGTAAACAATCCGTGTAAAAAGTATCTTTATGCTACGCACGAGGGATCGCTGAAAATGATTATGATGATAATGATGGTTACGAGTGGCGCCATATATTGGACCGAGGACGAGTCTAGTTCGAAGCTACATCCCGAAACCTGCTAGGGGCGCTTCGGTCGCGCAAAGGTAAGGACAGCGCATGTCACGAACATTTCGTTTCAAAAAAGGTGTGTGCATAATGTCGGGTGAATTTAAGAGTTTGGAGAGTATCCTTGACAAGTATATTCCAGAAGAAGAGCTGCAGGAAGTGAAGCGCATCCTTTATGGAAAGGAATTATGGTAAAACCCTTTTGTAGTCTCTAGTCACCGGTCTACGTCGTTAGATTCGCGAACTCGCACTGTTCGAGTCGAGACTCGACTGAGCGAGGCCGAACGGACGCGTCACGCTGGCACCTCGGCTCAGGTTAAGAAAATTGAGAAACGCACCAAATAGGGTGCATTGGTCATTGTGGCCAAACGAGAACGCCTCGAGTCGACAAACGGCTGCCTGATCCATGAGGCGAACTGCCAGTCCCTGGTCCTACCTATTTATCTAGATTGACTGAGTTGAGCCTGAGGGGGGACTACTGTAAACTTCGACAAAACGGGGGGGGCAAGGTGCGATTTATAATTCGTTTAATAATTAGTTCGCATGTGTCGTTTAAATAAATTTATACTAGAAAACTGTGTCTACACACAATATGGAAATGTTTCATGCTGTAATATATATGCATAGCCATAGACATAGACATAGTCTTAGTCTTAGACTTAGTCTTAGATCTGGTAAACATTGCAGCTGCAGGGATAAGACCAACCTAAGGATTCGTCCGCCATTACTGACCGAAAGAGTGCCTTTGAAAATACCGTTTTGGTGTGATGTGTGAATTTTTTTCGAGCACTTTGACGTGGCACATGTTATCCCATGTTCATCCAGTGAATACTGAATGTACTACTACATTAGATTGTTCACGAGATAGCAATAAATATACTTTAGTCGCTTGCGTATTCGCACAGTGGCTGTTTTGCAGAACGCACCAATATTTAAAAAACCATCACCAGATTGGGGCAAAATTGAGGGGTGTCAGGTTTGGGTGGCTTTTTCAGAAAAATGAGGTATGAGAATTTCACGAGTTTTCATTGGAGGTTAAATATGCTGTGAAATTTTCAAGAAAATCGTAAGACAAATTTGGCAGGAAATGAAAAAAAGTTATAATGGCCGCTTATGTAAATTTTAAATGTGGTCTTACCCCTGCAGTACCTCCTAATTCTTCTTCTTGAGTTGTTCTCATTATAAAAGTTTTACGGAGCACTTGGCTATTTGACCGGATATGGACGAATAGTGCAGGGCTTGACATAAGCTGTTTGTCCAAAACAATTTTCTCGTGCAATTTCACATCACTGCAAGTTTTCGCATATCTCGCAGAAGTTCAATTCAAATTCGCACAACTGAGATGGACGGGTTGGCAGATAGTCGTGTTCAATGGGGATTTTGAAACTTTATCAGCAGTTGTTAAAAATTTCGAAAAGAAACTACACAAGAGATACAAGAAAGAGAAACCGAGGTAGAAAAAAGCACACGCGAGACATACTCATAGTGTCTCGATAAATTACACAAATATTACGTATTGTATTTATTTATTTATGGAGCCAGTGGGAAAGTACTGGGCGCATCGGCTGCATTATGTCTCCGGCTGTGTTGTGTATTATGTCATGTAATAAAGTTATATCTCAAATGAATCGGAATTTCAAACTGTTTTAGTTTTATTTAAAAAAATATTGGTACTACAGTATATATGCAATAGTAGGTCTATAATGTTGACATTGTTTAAATTCTCATAAAATAAATACTACCCTGTGGCGATCTTATTTTTTTGTAATTATGAATAGAATGTGCCTGCCGCAAATTACCATAGTTAAGTTAGCCATTATATTAATTAAAGTGTAGATACATTATTTAGAATTGACAAGTTTTATTTGGCTAGACTGTTAATAATGACACCTGATGAATAAGTGCATAGTTACATCATATTGTATAAGACTAAGAGATAACAAAACATTTTCTTTTATATGCATCCCGGAATCCTATGAAATAATGGACACATGCAATCAAATATGTCCAAAGCATTCAAATCAAGACTGATTGCTCTGATAAGTCATAGATTGTTGATAAACAGTGGTTTGTGCAAGTTTTTCATAGGTATTAAGATAATCCCATGTTTATGTAAATCACCTTTTATTTATTGTTCAAACGGCATATAGCTGTCATGGTATATTTATCTGGTCAAATAATGTATACGCAACCATGGGCTATTTGTCCGTACATATTTATTTCGTCAAATATGATCAATATATATCATTTTGTTGATGATTCTGTCGAAGAGTTTTTTTAGAATGACATCTCCACTCAGTAAGTCCCCGACTGTTTTTTTTTCATTTCCCGGGGACCTTTCATTCCCCCTAACATATACAACGGACCAACGGCTTATATCGTCTTCTGAAAGACACAGGCAACATGGGTGGAACGGAATTGCCCAAGTTTTGACAATCAGAAGAGTCGAGTATTGATAATAACATAACTTCTATTGCACCTAAATCCTTGGAAACCAAGCTCAGAAATAATTTAAGAAATTGGCACTTGTGTAGGATCTAGGCCCACATCGATTTCACCAAACATACAGAGCCTGGATAATAATATTTTTGCATAAATTTAACACCTCAGTAATTCCACAAAATTTCAGGCATATAAACTTATAAAATATTGCATCTTATCATTCTTATGACACGTTTGAGGCCCAAATAGAGAACTGGTTTGCATCAGTTTGCCCACTGCGGCCATACATTATCATGTAGCATTCTTGAAATGAGCGAAAAATGTGCATGTTGATGAAAACTGGGTGCCATATTTAGGCCTCAAACATGCACTAACATGCAATATATTTTATAATGTAAGTACACATGTATGCCTTGATTATGTGGAATGCTGGGATTAACGTACTGATACTATCAAATTCAGGCAATAACATCTAGTTACAACTGCAAAATCCAGGTTGGTCTGCATTCTAAGGAACTACAAATATATATTTAATGTTGCGATGTTTTTCTGTGACTGTTTTTCCTGTTAGAATTTCCAACACACTATTCGCTCATGTGGTGTCTTGCAGTAAGCTGAGCCTGCCTGCTCCAGCGGAAGCTCTGGCCAAGGAGCGTGACTTTGAACTTGCTGGTTATGTGTTTGACGCTCAGCCTGAAGCAACGCGCCAGCCTCGTGTTGTAAACATTGGTCTCATACAGAACCAGATTGTCCTGCCCACGACAGCCCCCATTCTACAACAGGTCTGTATCTAATCTAACTATATTCCAGCTAGCTTGATGTATGGCTATGGTAATATTGCCGTCTTAGATGGCTTGCTCCTCAGATGCCAATCTTTCAGGGATTAATCTACGACCCGTAGGAAGACAAATATTGTCGTTTTCAGAAATGTCCATTTACGGGCTTGACATTAACTCCCATAAAGCACTTGTCCGGTAGGACAAGTACTAATTCATATTTACTTGTCCCAACAGAAATTTACTTGCCCACCAAAAAGTTGCTTTAAACATAAAACGCCAGTGTTATTGCCATAACTGGCTCTGGGGTTGTACCTTTCAAATTATGAACGTTGTTACAGGCTTACTGAACACAATTTGGCAGGCAGTATAGCTTTAACATAGTATATTCTTAAGAACAGGATATTAATTAATAAATTAAAAACTCTGAACAGGCCGCCTCCTTGTAACTAATTAAAATGCAAAGCAAAACGTGTTGTGGCATTTAACTGAACACAATTTTATATCAACGCTACGTACAGTGTTCTGAATTATCATCTCTGCTACTAATACAAAATATTGTTTGTAATAAATTCCAGATACAATTATGTAATTGGGCTTAGCCATCATGCTACCTGGTAATTTTGTTGATATTTACTGCCATAACAATTATATAAGCAATTTAATGCTTTTATGAAATTATACACATTTATTTTGAATGTATGTCCATACAGTATTCACATAAGGAACACTCTCCTCTTTATATATATTCTGACAGGATTTATGTTGAATGTTGCATAGGCAGACATTATTTCAGAGTTTAAACTTTAAGGGTAGCCATTACTCAAAAAACGGCCATAGGCCATATCTCTGTTAGTACTGAATATATCTTAGCCAAATTTGGAGTACTAATTAGTTAAATGAATAGTACATGATATGTGGAATGTGGGCTCATTTGCTTGTGCAGTGCCATGACAATCAACATTTCTAGTGTGACAGGGGCATGCATCCTTGAAAATTATTCTGAGCTAACAACTGTATGTGTGATCATGCAGTTGTCAAGAATCATTAGCTAGAATACTCCTTTGTGCAATAAGGTGGTTTTGGGCAAGGAAGTTTGACTGCATTGACTGTTGTGAGATGGGACTTTAGGTTTGAGCTTTTTTTATGACGTCTTGAAAAATGCTCAAACCTGAACAACAGTCACTGAAGTAAGATATCCTTGCCCAAAACCACTTTATTGCACAAAGGAGTATTCTAGCTAATGATTCTTGACAGTTGCATGATCACACACACAGTTGTTAGCTCAGAATAATTTTCAAGAATGTGAAAATCCATCTCACTTGAAACGTTCGTTGCCATGATAATACACTACCAAACATGCCCATATTTCACACATCATATACCATTCATTTTTCAGTGCTCCAGATCTGGTTATGATATGTTTAATATTAACAGAGATATGGCATATTGGTTATATGGGCTTTTTTTCGAGTAGTGGGTACCCTTAAAAAAAAAAATAGCTAGTTAAGAGTTGCCCCTTTCGGTAATGGTTGCCCAAGTCACCAAGGGTGGACAGTACAGGGGTGCCTGCATAATAATAATATTATTATTAATAATAATTTATTTCTTATATAGTGCCCCATCCAAGTAATTGTTTTGGGGCGCTTTACAATGGTTAGTGCAAATAAATAACATACGATATATATAGTTAAAAATACTATGCAATCATTACTACTAAGTAAAATCAACTATGCTGTCTTCAAATATATAAATAAACACAATTATGCAAGCTATTAAAACAATAAAATAGATTAATTATAATACTAAATTAATTAAAATAAAGGTATCAATAATTATGATCATCGAATGTTAAAATAATTTGTGAACAGATACGTCTTCAGTGCCACTTTAAACTGATTGACACTAGTGCATTGGCGCACTGTGAGTGGTAGTTGATTCCATGCTCTTGGAGCTGCACAAGAGAATGCACATTCGCCGAGTTTAGTTTTGGGTAGTGGGTTGTTTAAGGAGTAGCTGATCGGAGGAGTGTAGCCAGCGTGTCGGGCGATACGGAGACTCTGAGAGAGAAGTGCTGATATTTATGGAGGTGCGAGCCAATGAAGGCATTTGAAAGTGAGAAGTAGGGTCTTGAAAGTAATGCGACACTTCACAGGAAGCCAGTGCAACTCCAAGAGCATGGGCATGACATGGTCTCGTTTTGACCGCATCGTTATGATATGAGCACATGCATTTTGGACACGTTGTAGTTTCTCAATTAGTGTCGCTGGCAATCCATTAAGAAGACTATTGCAGCAGTGAATTCGCGAAATTACTAACGCATGCACAAGTTCTTTTGTGTGTTCTTTGTCTAAGTACTGACGAATGCGTCCAATGCTATGGAGGTGGTAATAAGCATTTCTTCAAATTTCGCTCAAGGGACACATTAGAATCAAAGGTCACCCCCAAGTTTCTGGCGTGTGTGTTGGATAACACGCGCATGTTTCCGATAGTTACACTGTCAGGAAGAACATTTTCAGTTGGACGATGATGATTTCCGTTTTGTCATCATTGAGTTTTAGCATGTTGGTTTTCATCCATTGACGGATACTGGCGACACAGAGTTCTATTTTCGTGATGTCAATGTCGGGTGAAATATTATCGCTCAGGCTAAATTCTTGGAAAAGTTGTATGTCATCGTCATAAAGATGGTAAGCCATGCCATGGTGGTTGAGTAGCGACACAAGAGGAGTCATATATGGGGTCAGCACACTGTTGGACTTCCTGCTTGATTACAGACGAAACAAAGTGCAGTATATTTTTGAGAAATGACTTTATAATATTCACTTGCTCTGACATAAGTGCACTTGAGTAGTCAGATTTCTAGATGTGATTGTTGAAGCTGTTGACAGTAAAATGGTGTCTTTTTAGCTGATTTTACTAAGCGGAAGGGTATCTGGCAGCAATTTGGCTAGTTGACACTTTAGCTGGATTACTGCCTGCATCCAGTTGTAAATATTGACGGGTGTCATACATACAGGCATTTTGCAAGAGCTAGAGATATGAGATTTTGACTAAACTCGACCAGCATGTCAATGAGATGATAATAACAGCAGGTGAGAAGTTTAAGAAACTTTATAGGTCACGTTTTCTTATAATCACACAAAACATTAACATGGTCGCCAATGGGAAACCTGACAGTGTGCTGACCCCAATTAAAGTCCCTAGCAAGGGAAACACGCTATAGTCATTGCACAATCACGGAGGACGCATTTTACTTCAAATATCTTGAAACAATTACTGAAAATACGTGTATGGCAAAACTGCAGTTGAATGGAACAAACCGTTTTTGGATATTACAGACTTCTCACCAGTAGGCAAGTCCAAATCACAGCGACGGAACATATGTCTTATAAGGGGGGTGGGGTGCGTATGCCAGTAGTTAAGCCTCAATTTGAGAATACGTATGAAAATGAACCAATAACATTGCAGCAGGGTGATTCATCAATCGTTTTTTGTTTACTTCAGCTGACTAAACACACGTGAAGATGTTGTAATTGACCCTAATGAAGTCTGAGGACAGTGATTAGCTGGAGTCAGCCATAGCCGGAGCCTGTTATCAGATCTGTCTACTGACTGGACCTTCTGGCCAATCAAGCAAGTGGCATTGTTTTCTGAATGTCTGCTAATTAGGCTGTGTAATATTATGTAATTGAAATGCTTAAGATGTCAGGCCTTTGAGGAATTCACACCCTAAGGTGACTTTTTGTTGATGTTTACCTTTGTAAATAGGGCACAAGGTCAAAAAATAAATACAAATTTGAATGTAACGTAACAACTGGCTGTATTGAATTTTCTTATAAAACACATATTTGACTTTCTGGAAAACTTTATTAGGAGTTCATAGTGCCACCTGAGAACATTGTGCTGGATTACAAATTGTCCAACGGCGAAGTGCTGATTTTTATGATGCCTTGCCAAGTTTGGTGGCACCTTTGAAATGTGCATAAAACACAAACACCTGGAGGGATTACAAAAAATATAATTGCACAGTGCTTGTAACATTGGTGCCTATAAAGTGTGTTGTTTTCAACATTTTCTCAAAAATTGCCATACCTATTTGGGGTCAGCACACTGTTGGACTTCCTGCTTGATTACAGACGAAACAAAGTGCAGTATATTTTTGAGAAATGACTTTTTATAATATTCACTTGCTCTGACATAAGTGCACTTGAGTAGTCAGATTTCTAGATGTGATTGTTGAAGCTGTTGACAGTAAAATGGTGTCTTTTTAGCTGATTTTACTAAGCGGAAGGGTATCTGGCAGCAATTTGGCTAGTTGACACTTTAGCTGGATTACTGCCTGCATCCAGTTGTAAATATTGACGGGTGTCATACATACAGGCATTTTGCAAGAGCTAGAGATATGAGATTTTGACTAAACTCGACCAGCATGTCAATGAGATGATAATAACAGCAGGTGAGAAGTTTAAGAAACTTTATAGGTCACGTTTTCTTATAATCACACAAAACATTAACATGGTCGCCAATGGGAAACCTGACAGTGTGCTGACCCCATATACAGTGAACAGCAATGGTCCAATAACTGACCCCTGCTGGACACCACAGGTCAGCTGCAGGTCAGTCTGTGGAAGTTTAGACTGCTACCTGCAAATGACACTGTGTATTGTCTGTGTTGTAAGTAGGCAGCGAACCATGACAAACAGCAATTGTCCCTGCTCATGGTGTTGCTCAGTGTGTTTAAAAGAATGGCATGGTCAATTGTATCAAATGCAGCACTCAGAGCAGTTAGCAGCAGCACCACACCTGCTACTGCTAATTGGTCTGGACTTCATCCCTACAGCTTTAGGCAAAGTATCATCCACTTGCTACAATTTATCAATGTTTTGCTGCAGTAGACTGTAAGCAGGGGCAGAGCAAGGGGTTAAAGTGGCATCTTGCACAAAGTGTTTGATAGCTAATGACCATTAACATATCAACACAAGGACCCAAATGTCAGTCGCCTACAGGCAGAACAATAATTAGTGGACAAAGTTGTAAATTGCACACTGTAACTAAAGCAATTTATTTAGTCGCAGGCGTAAAATTATAGGTAGTAGCAACTTCAAATCCTGTTAATATTGTGACTACCCACTGGGTAAATCAACTTGTCCCATCGGACAAGTGTCCTGGAAAATGTACTTGTCTGACATTGGTAATTACTTGTTCTGGACAAGCGGACAAATCAAGCGTTAATGTCGAGCCCTGATTTAGTTATGGGTTCGTACCAGTTTTAGGGTTCGTACCAGATGGTAGACAGACATAATTCAGTTGTTCACAATGTTACATGTGTTTTCTGTGATTCTGTTCTAAGATCCGCCGAACAAAAAAATTACTTGCATTTACGTCATATAAACGTCGTGTAGGAATACTTCAGACCATCTTGTGTGTTTATGTGTATATAACGAAAAGCTAAAAACAAAATTGTTATATATTTGACAGCAAAATATAGATCTGTAATGTAAGCACTTTGCTAGATTTTCTTGATAATTAGTCATACTGTTTTTTAAATTAATGATAACTGTTTGCAAAAGGCTACTCCCACTGACTATAGTACCATTATTTTCTTATTAACTGTTATATTTCAAAAAAACAAATTTTCTTTAATTCATTTTTGATGATTTGTTATTTTAGACTTTATTTCCTGTAGAGGGAAGCACTGTATCAGCGTATCTCGTCCATCATAGAGGTGGCAGCACTGTGCAGTGTCAACATCGTTTGTCTGCAGGAGGCTTGGAGTAAGTATATGGGACTCTAGACACCTACCATATATGTGACTAGACACCTCTACCATATATTGGACTGAACACCTCTACCATATATTGGACTGAACACCTCTACCATATTTTGGACTGAACACCTCTACCATATATGTGGTACTAGACACCTCAACCATATATGGGACTGAAGACCACAAGTCCAAAATGGGACTAGACACCTCTACCATATATGGGACTATACTCCTCTACCATATATGGGACTAGACACCTCTACCATATATGGGACTAGACTCCTCTACCATATATGGGACTAGACTCCTCTACCATATATGGGACTAGACTCCTCTACCATATATGGGACTAGACTCCTCTACCATATATGGGACTAGACACCTCTACCATACATGGGACTGGACACCTCTACCATATATGGGACTAGACACCTCTACCATATATGGGGCTAGACACCTCTACCATACATGGGACTGGACACCTCTACCATATATGGGACTAGACACCTCTACCACATATGGGACTAGACACCTCTACAACATATGGGACTAGACTCCTCTACCATATATGGGACTAGACACATCTACCATACATGGGACTGGACACCTCTACCATACATGGGACTGGACACCTCTACCATACATGGGACTGGACACCTCTACCATACATGGGACTGGACACCTCTACCATACATGGGACTGGACACCTCTACCATATATGGGACTAGACACCTCTACCATACATGGGACTGGACACCTCTACCATATATGGGACTAGACACCTTTACCATATATAGGGCTAGAAACGTCTACCATATATGAGGCTAGACACCTCTACCATACATGGGACTGGACACCTCTACCATATATGGGGCTAGACACCTCTACCATACATGGGACTGGACACCTCTACCATACATGGGACTGGACACCTCTACCATATATGGGACTAGACACCTCTACCATATATAGGGCTAGAAACGTCTACCATATATGGGGCTAGACACCTCTACCATACATGGGACTGGACACCTCTACCATACATGGAACTGGACATAGTAGTGCACACTACCCATGCACAAATTTACAGTAGTTTTATATAGATTTATCCATTTGAAAATGACGAATGAAATCTGTGACATATATACACGTGTATCATCAAACATGACAGGAAGACGGCGACCAATTGATTGGTCCTTTCTGACACTTGCTAGTGAAACAGACACACCAATTATTGATCACCAATGTTCAGCTACCAAAAAATTACCAATTTCCATCACTACCTGCCTCAGTGATGTATTTAGGGGTGGCACTGAACCATGGCCCGCATTTACTTTGCTTTGGAATAGCATTTGTTTTGTATGAAACTTAATGCACCATTACATGGTGGCATGGTGAAATAGTGCCTTCTCCTACTCTGACGTCCAAAATATGCCACTGACCTGTGTATTTGTTTGACGGACAGCTTGTGACGTAGTTATGACTATTTATTCACTATCTTTCCCAGCGATGCCCTTTGCCTTCTGCACACGCGAGAAACAGCCATGGTGTGAGTTTGCCGAGTCAGCAGAAGATGGCGCCACCATCAAACTCATGCAGGAGGTGAAGTAACGAGATGTGTCGTTTATGTCGTGTTAACAGAAACCTTCAGCTACAATTACTTTGCTTTATGCATCAGTATTTCTGTAAGCTGGTCATATGTTCTCCCTAAGTGTTGCTCCGAGATATGTATACCTAAATACATTTGTAAGTTTTTTGTGTTATTTAAAAGACATGTAAGTTTTACGGGCTGTGGAATATGGACATCAATGAAGAGTTGTAACTAAACAAGACATAGGTAACACCAATAATTTTACAGTAATTGTACGTTTTGGAATGAATCGACAACCCACTGGAAAGTATGAGATAATTAAACTTATGTATTGTATGTTATTACCGGTAACTAATGAGATTCAGATTCACAAAAAAAATTACAAATGCATCTTGCATACAATTAAACGTTCTGGCCTTTTCAAAAAGAATAGCCGATTATGCCAGAAATACGTATCACCAGGTTGCATCAGCCTTTGTCTTCTGATTGGAGATATGTAATATTGCTAGTTTGTTTCAGTTGGCCAAAAAGTACAACATGGTGATTGTGTGTCCAATACTGGAGAGGGACGAACTACATGGAGATGTCCTGGCTAACACAGCAGGTGAGTGTAAATAATGTGTCCAATACTAGAGAGTGTTAACCTACATCCTAGCTAACACAGCAGGTGAGTGTAAATAATGTGTCCAATACTAGAGAGTGTTAACCTACATCCTAGCTAACACAGCAGGTGAGTGTAAATAATGTGTCCAATACTAGAGAGTGTTAACCTACATCCTAGCTAACACAGCAGGTGAGTGTAAATAATGTGTCCAATACTAGAGAGTGTTAACCTACATCCTAGCTAACACAGCAGGTGAGTGTAAATAATGTGTCCAATACTAGAGAGTGTTAACCTACATCCTAGCTAACACAGCTGGTGAGTGTAAATAATGTGTCCAATACTAGAGAGTGTTAACCTACATCCTAGCTAACACAGCTGGTGAGTGTAGATAATGTGTCCAATACTAGAGAGAGATAACCTATATCCTGGCTAACACGGCAGGCCAGTGTAGATAATGTGTCCAATACTAGGGATAGATAACCTACATCCTGGCTAACACAGCTGGTGAGTGTAGATAATGTGTCCAATGCTAGGGAGAGATAACCTACATCCTGGCTAATACAGCAGGTCAGTGTAGATAATGTGTTTAATACTAGAGAGAGATAACCTACATTCTGGCTAACACAGCAGGTCAGTGTAGATAATGTGTCCAATACTAGAGAGAGATAACCTACATTCTGGCTAACATGGCAGGTCAGTGTAGATAATGTGTCCAATACTAGAGAGAGATAACCTACATTCTGGCTAATAGAGCAGGTCAGTGTAGATAATGTGCCCAATACTAGAGAGAGATAACCTACATCCTGGCTAACACAGCAGGTCAGTGTAGATAATGTGCCCAATACTAGAGAGAGATAACCTACATTCTGGCTAATAGAGCAGGTCAGTGTAGATAATGTGCCCAATACTAGAGAGAGATAACCTACATTCTGGCTAACACAGCAGGTCAGTGTAGATAATGTGCCCAATACTAGAGAGAGATAACCTACATCCTGGCTAACACGGCAGGTCAGTGTAGATAATGTATTGTATTGTATTTATTCAGTTTCCAACAGGTCCAGTGGTCCCAATAACAGGACTGATAACTGAAACAATACATATAAATAATAAAACAATAATATAATAATAAAAACAATAAGAACAATAAGGACATAAAACCACACAATATCAACATCAAATATAACAGGCAAACATATGTTATACATAGAAATGTCTTTGAATTGAGGATCTAAATGATTCAGCTCCTGAATATATATCACAAGTTGGGTCACTTAAATACAATGTGTTGAAATTAGTCATACATCTATTCAAAACACAGTGTTTTCTAATGTTGATTCTGCTATTGGAAACTCTAAAAGGGATGTAGTTTCGTAGAGATCGTGAAGGACAGTGAAATTGGATAGCCCTTACCAGATACAACGAGTCTAGTTGGGAGTTGACACACTTATGTAAAAACATAAGATCTGCAACTTGCCTACGATGTTGAAAGGAAGGTAGTCTAAAATGATGGCAAAGCTGAAGATAACTGTCCGATTTTTGATTTGTAACAGATATTTAATTAATTTCTTTTGAACTCGTTCGATTTTGTCAATAAACGTACATTGCCAGGGATTCCAAACAAAACTGCAATACTCCAACTGGCTTCTGACTAGATATATATACAAGGATCGCAAAGCCTGTACATCGGTAAATGTTGTGCAAACGCACTTAATAAAACCACTCATCTTAAAAGCTTTACAAACACAACGATTAATATGATCTTTAAAAGTCAAACTTTCGGTCAATGTGATACTGAGATCTTTGACAGCGGTGACCTTGGGCAGAGACTGGCTTAGAATTGTGTAGTCAGGATATATGTTTCTTTTTGTTAGTGAATTACATTATGCAGCATTTCTCAACGTTAAGTTTAATATCCAATACTAGAGAGAGATAACCTACATCCTGGCTAACACAACAGGTCAGTGTAGATAATGTGTCCAATACTAGAGAGAGATAACCTACATCCTGGCTAACAAAGCAGGTCAGTGTAGATAATGTATCCAATACTAGAGAGATATAAACTACATTCTGGCTAATACAGCAGGTCAGTGTAGATAATGTGTCCAATACTAGAGAGAGATAACCTACATCCTGGCTAACACAGCAGGTCAGTGTAGATAATGTATCCAATACTAGAGAGAGATAAACTACAATCTGGCTAATACAGCAGGTCAGTGTAGATAATGTGTCCAATACTAGAGAGAGATAACCTACATCCTGGCTAACATGGCAGGTCAGTGTAGATAATGTATCCAATACTAGAGAGAGATAAACTACAATCTGGCTAATACAGCAGGTCAGTGTAGATAATGTGTCCAATACTAGAGGGAGATAACCTACATCCTGGCTAACACAGCAGGTCAGTGTAGATAATGTATCCAATACTAGAGAGAGATAAACTACAATCTGGCTAATACAGCAGGTCAGTGTAGATAATGTGTCCAATACTAGAGAGAGATAACCTACATCCTGGCTAACGCGGCAGGTCAGTGTAGATAATGTGTCCAATACTAGAGAGAGATAACCTATATCCTGGTTAACGCGGCAGGTCAGTGTAGATAAATACTAGAGAGATAAATCTACAGAAAATGCCACATATTCTAACTACAAACCTACCAGTATTTGCCCCCTCTGGTAGCGCACTCGGTGAACAGCTCTCCTCCCATTAGTATCAGTAGTGTTGTTGACAACTACGTTCGACAAACATGGACAGTGCTCACACTGACAGTGTTTGTTTTTGCTAGCACTGATTTATGTGTGCCTCTTGTCACTGCAGTTGTCATTTCAAACTCGGGCAAAGTGATGGGAAAGTCGAGGAAGAACCACATCCCAAGAACGGGGGATTTTAATGAGGTGAGGCGTAAGCACGGACTAAGCCAGCAAGGTCTTTGAATGTTACACAAACTGTCACATATTTTACTAGGTCCCTGAATGGTACATACTACATACTATGTCACACATTTTACAACGTCCTTGAATGGTACATAAACTGTCACATATTTTATACGGTCCTTGAATGGTACATAAACTCTCACATGTTTTACACGGTCCTTGAATGGTACATAAACTCTCACATATTTTCCAAGGTCCTTGAATGGTACATAAACTCTCACATATTTTCCAAGGTCCTTGAATGGTACATAAACTCTCACATATTTTACAAGGTCCTTGAATGGTACACTCACATATTTTACAAGGTCCTTGAATGGTACATACACACTCACACATTTTACAAGGTCCTTGAATAGTACATACACACTCACACATTTTACAAGGTCCTTGAATGTTACACTCACATATCTTACAAGGTCCTTGAATAGTACATACACACTCACACATTTTACAAGGTCCTTGAATGTTACACTCACATATCTTACAAGGTCCTTGAATAGTACATACACACTCACACATTTTACAAGGTCCTTGAATGTTACACTCACATATCTTACAAGGTCCTTGAATAGTACATACACACTCACACATTTTACAAGGTCCTTGAATGTTACACTCACATATCTTACAAGGTCCTTGAATAGTACATACACACTCACACATTTTACAAGGTCCTTGAATGTTACACTCACATATTTTACAAGGTCCTTGAATAGTACATACACACACACATATTTTACAAGGTCCTTGAATAGTACATACAGGGTTCGCACAGGTCCCCGAAAGTCTTGAATGTTCTTGGATTTGATTTTTTCGTTCGAGTACCCTCGAATGTTCTTGAATTTCACTGGATGTTCTTGAATGTTCTTGAATCAGATTTTCATGAACATTCAAGCACGTTAGTGACGAGTTGTCGACGAAATAATTGTAATAATATTTTGTGGAATCCGTCAGTAATTTTTTTCGTAAAAATCGGTGGTTCTGACAATTTTGCAAAAACAACATGGCGGAAGATGAAATAGCAGTATGCATAATCGCTAGATGTCGCCATGTGAATGCGTAAACCAATCAGATGCGCTCTTTCTCCATGTGTGCGGTCACTCGCCAACGTCCATATTGTTTATTTTAAATCTTGTTTCCATCATGTGTTCTTCAGTTTATGATTGACAATTGCCATGCCTTGAGTTATGGATGGCAGTAGATTCAGAGATGAGGGGTTACTGGATGGTGATTATAAAAATTGGGTTGTGAACGATCGCTGTGACATTCAGAAGTTAGTGCGATGCACGGAACGATGTCAAAATAATGTGGACATCGCCTGTCAATTGTCATCACACACGCGCAGGCATTGCAAGCCTAAGTCAAATATAAAATGTAAGAAATCGAATGAAGGAAGGAAGCTCCAGAAAAAATGTATTAGATTGACAATATATAAATAATATTTTACTCCCCGAAAGAGGAACTTTAGGCAGACACTGCTAATAATTTAAGCAAGTTAAGTAAAAGATTGCCAAAATAATAAAGCATATCATTAAACTTTAAAGGCCAGGCCTAGCCCTAGGCTAGGGTAAGGCAGAGCAAAAGACAACATTTTGAAAAAATAAATATCACATCTTGGACTTGCTAAGACTGACTTCCACAGGCAATATCTCAGACTCACTGAGAAATTATGTGCACAGTTAGCCTAATGAGAATCTTAGTGAAAGCATGACGCACTAAGTCTAAGCGTCATTGCCATTGTTATGATTGTGAAAAGCAATTTAATTAGAGTTTAATAGTCTTCTGTGAGAATCTTCTAATCAAAACTTGTCCAAAAAACACCTACACACAATTACAAATTTCTAGTGGAAATGTATAAATACATGACATTAAATAATGAAATTTTTTCTTTATAGCGCTTCTAAAAATGTTAATGAAAAGTCCTACTTTTTCCCCCGAAAATGTTCTTGAATGTTCTTGAATTTGACTTTGCTCATTCTGTATGAACCCTGAGTACATATGCTGTCACGTATTACACAAAGGTCTGGAGTGTGGTTGAATAATCAAATTTAATATAAAATAAAATTATGTAGACTGGCAAAATTGTTTATCCTCCAGATGACACAATATACACAGCGACACTGGATGGTTTCCTGAAGAATGTGTACATGATGTTTGTTATGATGTGATGCAGGCAGTTTCTAAAGAAAGCTGTTAAATTTCTTCCAAGTGTTCATAGATGAATCCATGAAAGTTTGGCGCAAAAGGTGCAAACTGTCTAAAATGAAAACATTATCATTCCTACACACGCGCACACCCTAGCTTGTTTTTAGTTAGATGAAAATAGAGCTTTTGATATGTTTAGATACGTTTGATCTAAGACTCTTGTCGCTCTTCTAAGACAGCACAGGATATTAATTCCATTGACATGTGATCTTTCAGTCGACATACTATATGGAGGGAGATACTGGACACAGAGTGTTTGATACACAATTTGGTAAGTAACTCAATCTTTAGGTCTCTTTGTATCTACGTGAAGGTGCCACTGTACAAAGAGTGTTTGACAGTTTTGACACACAGTTTGGTAAGTGCTTCACTCTTTAGATCTCTATATCTATGTTCTACATGGAGGTGACACTGGACACAGAGTGTTTGACACACAGTTTGTTAAGGGGATGCGATGGTCAGAGCACTTTTTTTCTTATTATTGAGCTTAGAGAGTTGACATTTTCAGAGTTTGTGAGTTATGGTTAGAAACCGAGTGTGGATTTTTCAGAATTTTTTGGGGGGATTTTCCCACGATGTGGTGGTCATCTTGGACTAAACTTTCGTTCCACTTTTCTCAGTAACCACTAGACACAGACAGCCCAAATTTAGTGTGTAGTTACTCCATAGTATCCCAATAAAAACTGTCAAGAGTTTTCATCGATATTTCAAAAACTGTTTTTTTGGTGAATTTTTGAAATGTTAGATTATTTTTTGGGAAAAAAGTAGGGAAAATTTTACATTCAAAATTCATTATGCAAAAACCAGGCAATGTTTTCAGAAAAGTTTCTTAACAGTTTTCAAGAGCATACTATCAAGAAACACTGTGGCAAGTTTCAAGCAGTTCTGTCAAGTAACAGCTCAGATAAGTGACACGGAAGACAAGAGGTGAAGGGAAAAACATGTTTCTGTGTTAATCGTGTTCAAAGTTTGGGTACATTGGTACACACAGTTCAACATCTAAAATATAACCTAGATGAACGAAACTTTGCAGATATGTTCTCCAATGTACACTCTAGCAAACACATAGTTGAATAATATTTCTACACGGAAATGTCAACAACTAAAAACTCATTTTTTTCTCAAAAATCCAAAAAAGTCGTTCATGCTCTGACCATCGCATCCCCTTAAATGCTTCACTCTTTAGGTCTCTTTATATCTCGTTCTACATATATTTTGGGTGTTTCCACATGAAATCAGCCAAGGAATGGTGAAATTGTTCTTGATTGGTTACGATATGATGACATTTTACACATTACATGTTGGGCCTTTATGAAATTCATTCATCACTCCTTTGAGTGAAATAGTTTTAGAGATATTCTTACCAAAACTTGAACAAAATAACTGTGAATTTAAGGCCAATGGAACCATAATTTGTTTAGCAATTGGCCGACTCACAGTTCTTTTTATGTGCTAAAAAGCCTATTTCGTAATAACATCTGTTAATCCTGTTTGTTTAATGATGCATTTTTGTCAAACACTTGCATTTACTCTGAATTTTTGAATAACTGTTCCGTTGACATTTAACATGTTTGTTGGGTCGTTGACCTTCTCAGCAACATCATTCATCTGCAACATAATGTTCTTCTATTTGTTGACCACCTTCATTTGGTTGAAGATTTTGTAATTTTTGGGGGGTACTCTTTGGCAACAGGGGAGAGAGGAGATTTAGTAGTGCGATTTAGTGGGTTTAGGGGATGTAGACAGGGAGGGAAGGGGATGGGAGAGTAATTGATAGAATTCAGAGGTGGCAGTGGAGCCCTGAGCAGGTGTTAATAGGACAGTAACGTACCTTTGTTATTAAGACCAATATCAGCGGTTCAGCACCATTGACTATGTAAGGTAACAGGGGGTGATAAATAGTAGCCATTACTTCCACTTATGACATTGCTTGCAGGTAAGATTGCCATCAACATTTGCTACGGTCGCCATCATCCACAGAATTGGATGATGTACGGTATCAACGGCGCTGAAGTCGTCTTCAACCCTTCAGCAACAGTTGGAGCTCTGAGGTATAGTAACTTTACATTGATCAGTCAAGAGCTCTGAGGTATAGTAACTTTACATTGAACAGTCAGAGCTCTGAGGTATAGTAACTTTACATTGAACAGTCAGAGCTCTGAGGTATAGTAACTTTACATTGATCAGTCAGAGCTCTGAGGTATCGCAACTTTACATTGATCAGTCAAGAGCTCTGAGGTATAGTAACTTTACATTGATCAGTCAGAGCTCTGAGGTATCGCAACTTTACATTGATCAGTCAGAGCTCTGAGGTATAGCAACTTTACATTGATCAGTCAGAGCTCTGAGGTATCGCAACTTTACATTGATCAGTCAAGAGCTCTGAGGTATAGCAACTTTACATTGATCAGTCAGAGCTCTGAGGTATAGCAACTTTACATTGATCAGTCAGAGCTCTGAGGTATCGCAACTTTACATTGATCAGTCAAGAGCTCTGAGGTATAGCAACTTTACATTGATCAGTCCGAGCTCTGAGGTATAGCAACTTTACATTGATCAGTCAGAGCTCTGAGGTATCACAACTTTACATTGATCAGTCAGAACTCTGGAGGTATCGCAACTTTACATTGATCAGTCAAGAGCTCTGAGGTATAGCAACTTTACATTGATCAGTCAGAGCTCTGAGGTATAGCAACTTTACATTGATCAGTCAGAGCTCTGAGGTATCGCAACTTTACATTGATCAGTCAAGAGCTCTGAGGTATAGCAACTTTACATTGATCAGTCAGAGCTCTGAGGTATAGCAACTTTACATTGATCAGTCAGAGCTCTGAGGTATCGCAACTTTACATTGATCAGTCAAGAGCTCTGAGGTATAGCAACTTTACATTGATCAGTCAGAGCTCTGAGGTATAGCAACTTTACATTGATCAGTCAGAGCTCTGAGGTATCGCAACTTTACATTGATCAGTCAAGAGCTCTGAGGTATAGCAACTTTACATTGATCAGTCACAGCTCTGAGGTATAGCAACTTTACATTGATCAGTCAGAGCTCTGAGGTATCACAACTTTACATTGATCAGTCAGAACTCTGGAGGTATCGCAACTTTACATTGATCAGTCAAGAGCTCTGAGGTATAGCAACTTTACATTGATCAGTCAGAGCTCTGAGGTATAGCAACTTTACATTGATCAGTCAGAGCTCTGAGGTATCGCAACTTTACATTGATCAGTCAAGAGCTCTGAGGTATAGCAACTTTACATTGATCAGTCAGAGCTCTGAGGTATAGCAACTTTACATTGATCAGTCAGAGCTCTGAGGTATCGCAACTTTACATTGATCAGTCAAGAGCTCTGAGGTATAGCAACTTTACATTGATCAGTCAGAGCTCTGAGGTATAGCAACTTTACATTGATCAGTCAGAGCTCTGAGGTATCGCAACTTTACATTGATCAGTCAGAGCTCTGAGGTATTGCAACTTTACATTGATCAGTCAGAGCTCTGAGGTATCGCAACTTTACATTGATCAGTCAGAGCTCTGAGGTATAGCAACTTTACATTGATCAGTCAGAGCTCTGAGGTATCACAACTTTACATTGATCAGTCAGAACTCTGGAGGTATCGCAACTTTACATTGATCAGTCAAGAGCTCTGAGGTATAGCAACTTTACATTGATCAGTCAGAGCTCTGAGGTATAGCAACTTTACATTGATCAGTCAGAGCTCTGAGGTATAGCAACTTTACATTGATCAGTCAGAGCTCTGAGGTATTGCAACTGTTTTTACATTGAACATGCAAGCAATTTCTTTTTGACATATCCAATACGTGATTTTACCTTGTAGTTGAAGATTCTTTTCGTCATGTACTGAAAAAGTTGGCATGCTATGCTAACGAAAGACTATAACTACAAGGTAAAATTATGTATTGACTGTGTCAACAAGAAATTGTTTGCATAAAAATGAACCATCCTGAAGAATGTTCAGCAACATTACATTGAACAGTCGGTGATCTGAGGTATTGTAATGTTACATTGAACAGTCATGTTCCAGTGAACTAGTTTTGTATATAATTGAACTACCATCCTGTTGCACTATATCATTGTACTATCATTGTGTTCCAGTAACAAATACATCACAAAACTGCCATCATGTTCCATCAATTATCCTAGCATTGTACATCATTGAACTACTGTCATGTTCCAGTGACCTAACATTGTACATCATTGAACTACTGTCATGCTCCAGTGACCTAACATCGTACATCATTGAACTACTGTCATGTTCCAGTGACCTAACATTGTACATCATTGAACTACTGTCATGTTCCAGTGACGTAACATTGTAAATCATTGAACTACTGTCATGTTCCAGTGACGTAACATCGTACATCATTGAACTACCGTTGTGTTGCAGTGACCTAACATTGTACATAATTGAACTATCGTTGTGTTCCAGTGACCTAACATTGTACATCATTGAACTACTGTCATGTTCCAGTGACCTAACATTGTACATCATTGAACTACTGTCATGTTCCAGTTACCTAACATTGCACATCATTGAACTACTGCCATGTTCCAGTGACCTAACATTGTACATCATTGAACTATCGTTGTGTTGCAGTGACCTAACATTGTACATAATTGAACTATCACTGTGTTCCAGTGACCTAACATTGTACATCATTGAACTACCGTTGTGTTCCAGTGACCTAACATTGTACATCATTGAACTACCGTTGTGTTCCAGTGACCTAACATTGTACATCAGTGAACTACCATTGTGTTCTAGTGACCTAACATTGTACATCATTGAACTACCGTTGTGTTCTAGTGACCTAACATTGTGCATCATTGAACTATTGTTGTGTTGCAGTGACCTAACATTGTACATCATTGAACTATCGTTGTGTTGCAGTGACCTAACATTGTACATCATTGAACTATTGTTGTGTTGCAGTGACCTAACATTGTACATAATTGAACTATCATTGTGTTGCAGTGACCTAACATTGTACATCATTGAAATACCATTGTGTTGCAGTGACCTAACATTGTACATCATTGAACTACCATTGTGTTGCAGTGACCTAACATTGTACATCATTGAAATACCATTGTGTTGCAGTGACCTAACATTGTACATCATTGAACTACCATTGTGTTGCAGTGACCTTACATTGTACATCATTGAACTACCGTTGTGTTGCAGTGACCTTACATTGTACATCATTGAACTACCGTTGTGTTGCAGTGACCTTACATTGTACATCATTGAACTACCGTTGTGTTGCAGTGACCTTACATTGTACATCATTGAACTACCATTGTGTTGCAGTGACCTTACATTGTACATCATTGAACTACCGTTGTGTTGCAGTGACCTTACATTGTACATCATTGAACTACCGTTGTGTTGCAGTGACCTTACATTGTACATCATTGAACTACCGTTGTGTTGCAGTGACCTTACATTGTACATCATTGAACTACCATTGTGTTGCAGTGACCTTACATTGTACATCATTGAACTACCGTTGTGTTGCAGTGACCTTACATTGTACATCATTGAACTACCGTTGTGTTGCAGTGAGCCGCTGTGGCCAATTGAAGCGAGGAATGCAGCTGTAGCCAACAGTTACTTCACATGTGCGATCAACAGGGTGGGGACGGTGAGTTACCTTTGTAGCAGATAAAAGCACATTATTGTACATTGAATCTCAGTATTTATGGCTTCTAATTCACTATATTTTTAAATATCAAATTATGTAGTGATATCTAGCTTACATCCACCTATGGGACAACAACCACTTGTTGAATTGATCACATTTATATCAAATATGAGAAAAGCTCTCCAGAAAAACCATGCACATAAGCAAACAACTCTAAATAACTGTCATGTGTTCTGAAATACCTTGCCAATTTGTAAATTAGAGGCCAATGGTCCAGGAAAGTGAATGGATATAGCAACAGGCAGTCATACATTGAGTAATTATAAATGTAACATCTGGTTTTGTTGTCCATCTCACAGGAGCAGTTCCGCAATGAGTTTACATCAGGTGATGGTCGACCTGCACACAAGGACTTTGGTGTCTTCTATGGTCAGTTGTAGTTGGTACCTCTCATTCTGCTAATGTGTACACACAAGGCATGCACAGATGCGTGCACTTTGTATAGTCAATGTTGGTTGATGCCATTTTGTTGCCATTCGGACATAAAATGGGATGTGTCTAAGTTTGTCTTCGATGGCTTCATTCCCCATGCAATTTACTTGAAGTTGCAAAAGCACCAGCTCTAGCTCTTAAAATCCACCGAATTTTTGGTCTCAAATGATGCATTAATATACACATGTGCAGCACTATTTGCTTCTGCCATTTTTGTTGCTCAGAAACCATGGCAAATCATGATGATTTTTTACAAAAATGTCGTGTTAACTCCATCAAAAGTAAACAATGCCTCCATTACTGTGAAGCACATGGCTGCCGTGATCTGGCATTACTGTAAAGTCACGAATAGATATTCCTAAACGTCCTATTTCCACAGAAAATTCACTGTACTAAATAATATGTATCAAAGTCGCAATGGTTTTTATTTTTGGTACGTAATGTTACATATCAAAATATGAAAGGGTTAAGTTATGGATTGACCACGATTGGTGGAATATCGCCATCATATATTGATTTCATTGAAACAGTATTTGAATGATGCCATTCCTTTGGTGAATTGAAATGAGCCATTCTGCTGACACTGTTGTGTTTGCAGGTAGCAGTTATGTAGCAGCTCCAGACGGCTCCAGGACACCGGTAAGTTCACATGTCATCCTCATCCAGTAGATCTATAAACTTAGTGCATAGACTGAGGGAATGAACTGGCTGATATACATCTGCGTAGTCATGAACATGTGTTTGAACGAAATGGATACTTGTACAATATACATTTATTCCATCTTATTACCGAGTGCCAGCTCTGGCCTATTGACACCTGCTCTGTCCTGTTGACACCTGCTTTGTCTTATTGACACTTGCTCTCTCCTATTGACACCCACTCTGTCCGATTGCTACCTGCTCTGTCCTATGGACACCTGCTCTGTCCTATGGACACCTGCTCTGTCCTATCGACACTTGCTCTGTCTTATTGAGACCTGCTCTGTCCTTTTGCCATCTGCTGTCCTATTGACACCTGCTCTGTCCTATTGCCACTTGCTCTGTCCTACTGCCACCTGCTCTGTCCTATTGACACTTGTTCTGTCCTATTGACACCTGCTCTGTCCTACTGCCACCTGCTCTGTCCTATTAATAATAATAATAAACTTTATTTATACACTAGTCTCCAGAGTACGACTCTGTTCAATAGTGTGTACAGAGTCGCTAAAAATAAAACAATATACATACATAAGACTTAGTGGTGTAAACATAAATTTATTCTGATACACAGTATTGACACCTGCTCTGTTATATTGACACCTGCTCTGTCCTACTGTCTCCTGCTCTGTCCTACTGCCTCCTGCTGTCTCATTGACACCTGCTCTGTCCTGTTGAACCCTGCCCTTTTCTATTGCTGTCCTGACACCTGTGTCCCCGGTCTGACACAGTGTCACATCATATTCTATGCTTTATTGTCTGATATTTTTCGTAATTCTGTCTGCCAGGTACACTCTAATGTGTAACAAGGCGTCACATTATATGACTTTAATAACTACTGGTGTTTGTTTCACACAGGGTCTGTCAAGGACAAAAGATGGATTGCTTGTGTCTCAAGTAGATCTAAACCTCTGTCGCCAAGTGAAGGACAAGTGGAACTTCAGGGTAAGTTGACAAATGTATTGGTTGATCGATTGATTGGTTGATTTATTGATTGACTCATTGATTGTTTGATTGCAGACATGCACTTAGCTGAACTTAACAGGAAATAGCAGACATTGTTGACATGGGAATGTCAGCAGCTGTTCTGTTGGGTCAGTGTATGCGCATACTTGTGTCAATGCTGTCTTGTTTTAGTATTGGCCGTCCTTGTTGCTTCACCTTTGATGGGTGCATGTTGGACGGCTGTACGCCACATGCTGTGATTGTGCTCCTCCCAGGTTCTGTCGACACAAGCAATGTCTAAGTGCGTTTGTACAGTCTATGTAGTGAAGAAAAGGTTTTCATTATTTCACCTGTGGAATCAATTAAAGGTTGACTGACTTGAGAGGGTCAGTTCAGCCGCGTCAGTTAGTAGTTCTTTCTCAACTCCTTGCCTGAATAGCTTGTCAACAAAGTACTTCCATCAGCGGTCAGCATTGGACTGCTTGTTGGTCAGCATTGGACTGCTTGTTGGTCAGCATTGGACTGCTTGTTGGTCAGCATTGGACTGCTTGTTGGTCAGCCAAGTCCACAGATGGTATTCAGTGCATGAGAGACACCAGTGGTGTCACCTCGATCAGAAAGTGCTTGTTCTTCATCAACTTTCACATATCACCGGCTGTGTATAATGTGTTATAGCTTGTGATTAGCCTTTGCCTATTTTGTCTGTGATGTTTATATTACTGCTTGCAACTGAGGACTGGTTAACGTATAAGTCGAGTTCTGTTGTCAACAAGAAGTGCTCTATCCCTGTATCATTGTCATAAAACCACTCGACATTACCATATCATGGGTGGCCAAGAGTTTCATTCTTATGCATTATGCTAAATCTCCTATATCGTTGAAACAGTGTCATTTCTGTTTACAGTTTTGAAGGCAATATAATAAAAACAAAAAAATGCATTGTCAAAACGTCTGGCTATGTTTGCTTAGACTAGTGCTACGCCGATTTAGCATGCCCATGCATAGATTCTACATTGCTGGCCATGCAAGCAGTAGTCTATTTACTTCCCCAAGCAATTGGGCTACCGTTAGCATGTCAAGCCTCACCATCTGGAGATAATGCTCCGTTGAGCAGTCAGCATTACACATCTCACATGCAGTGATGCCAACCATTACGATATTGTGCCCCCTGTTACGCTATTATAATGCGTAAATCAATCATTACACAGGAATATGTTTGAGAATATGAATCCCCGCGTGTTGGGTTCGTGATCGATGCGTTGCCGTTGTTCCGTACGTGAGCATTGTTTTGGCTGTGTAATCTGATGCGAAAACGCCATGTCATCTTCAGAAAAAAGGTCGTCTACAGGCCCTGTACCCAAGGGTAAAAGGAAGTTGTGCTTGGAATCCTAACAGTTTGTCATTCCAGTGCCGACAGCGAAAGAGTCTTCAGTGTTGTGACCTAGAACAAAACCAAATTCAGACCCAACTTGAGCACTTCTGTGTTAAGCAGTATCATCACACATAAGATGTGTCTCCATTCTAGTGGTCAGTGCTGCCACAGCGCCACAATGTCCATTCTAGTGGTCAGTGCTGCCACAGCGCCACAATATCCATTCTAGTGGTCAGGGCTGCCACAGCGCCACAATATCCATTCTAGTGGTCAGTGCTGCCACAGCGCCACAATGTCCATTCTAGTGGTCAGTGCTGCCACAGCGCCACAATGTCCATTCTAGTGGTCAGTGCTGCCACAGCGCCACAATGTCCATTCTAGTGGTCAGTGCTGCCACAGCGCCACAATGTCCATTCTAGTGGTCAGTGCTGCCACAGCGCCACAATGTCCATTCTAGTGGTCAGTGCTGCCACAGCGCCACAATGTCCATTCTAGTGGTCAGTGCTGCCACAGCGCCACAATGTCCATTCTAGTGGTCAGTGCTGCCACAGCGCCACAATGTCCATTCTAGTGGTCAGTGCTGCCACAGCGCCACAATGTCCATTCTAGTGGTCAGTGCTGCCACAGCGCCACAATGTCCATTCTAGTGGTCAGTGCTGCCACAGCGCCACAATGTCCATTCTAGTGGTCAGTGCTGCCACAGCGCCACAATATCCATTCTAGTGGTCAGTGCTGCCACAGCGCCACAATATCCATTCTAGTGGTCAGTGCTGCCACAGCGCCACAATATCCATTCTAGTGGTCAGTGCTGCCACAGCGCCACAATATCCAAGGACACCCTCAAGAGGGCCACGCAAGCACCGGCAGCTAAATTGGCACAGTAAATGTGGTTGATCATTTTGATCAAGCTGTCAGATTAGAAATTTGCTACAATTCAAATTTGTAGCAAATAAACTGGATAGTATAGATACTATGGGTATCTAGTAACTATAGTGGTGCATTTTCTAAATCAATCGGACATTTGTATGATCAGACAAACAACCATGTCTTCATTCTGAAAAGCTGCGAAGTTGGAGCTTCGTGTTGACATTCAGTCAGTAATGTTTGATTCCCTTGTAAGGCCAATGGTTTTAGCTGTGTGTAAGGTAATATGCAGCTTGCATTCTGTGTATACACATTCATGATGTATATTAGTAATTATTTACTGAGCATTCTTGATATTGATTGCACATGTGTGCCCATAGAATGCATAGTAAAAACTTGGTTGGTTATTCAGCATGAAATCTTCATTTTGGAGAAACGTCTATTGGGCAATCCAAATTGATGTTCAAGTTCCAAGCGTTCACCCCAGACCACTCCGATAGGCAAGAGAAAATACACCTCCCAAATCCTACCATGCCCTCAGTGTTGACCGTGACCGTCTTTAGCGTTCGTCGTCATGACAAATCCACGAGATCATTACTTTGATATATGGTTGCAAGTTGGCATCTCTACACATGTAATGCAAACGTCTGATAAATAACATTAGCACACAGTTTAACTTAACAAGTACCATCACTTTCATCTTGGGGGCTGCCAGGTGTAAAACCGTTAAAAAAATGTATATTGACACAATTATAAATGTGAAACTCCCTTCAACTTTTCGACTGCCATCAGCCGTCTTCATCAGGAACTGTTTTTCTTCTGTTCGTCAGATGGCGTGGTGAACAGGCTGTCCCATACGTCACTAAGTCTACATCCACCTTGTCTCTCTTCATGATTGGTTTTGTGTTTTCGATCCCGATGGCCTCCTTTATCCAGCTCACACATGCTTCATTCTCTCTGTCGACCACACTTACACCCTCCAGTCTATCACACAGTTGTTTCTGTCAGCATCGTCTCTTTATGCACAATTGCCTTGTATGGTTGTTGTCCCTAATCGTTTTTTCAATTGAAACCTGTGGTTGTGCAGGGTTCGGAATAAATGTAAAAAATTGCGTAGCAAATGTTGCTAGCATAGCTGATTACTGAACTGACGGTGACTTGAAGGGTGATGAAAACAGCAGCAGTTCATGATTTTGCACTTTGATACATTCATATTAACTCGGTGTACATTCAATGAAATCAAGGTGTCACTGGCACAGGGTAACTAAATAAAAGTGAGTGTCCATGGCACAGTGCAACTACAGTCAGTGTCCATGGCACAGTGCAACTAAAGTCAGTGTCTGTGGCACAGTGCAACTACAGTCAGTGTCCATGGCACAGTGCAACTACAGTCAGTGTCTGTGGCACAGTGCAACTAAAGTCAGTGTCTGTAGCACAGTGCAACTAAAGTCAGTGTCTGTGGCACAGTGCAACTACAGTCAGTGTCTGTGGCACAGTGCAACTAAAGTCAGTGTCCGTGGCACAGTGCAACTATAGTCAGTGTCCATGGCACAGTGCAACTACAGTCAGTGTCCATGGCACAGTGCAACTAAAGTCAGTATCCATGGCACAGTGCAACTAAAGTCAGTGTCTGTGGCACAGTGCAACTACAGTCAGTGTCCGTGGCACAGTGCAACTACAGTCAGTGTCCATGGCACAGTGCAACTAAAGTCGGTGTCCGTGGCACAGTGCAACTACAGTCAGTGTCTGTGGCACAGTGCAACTACAGTCAGTGTCCATGGCACAGTGCAACTACAGTCAGTGTCCATGGCACAGTGCAACTAAAGTCAGTATCCATGGCACAGTGCAACTAAAGTCAGTGTCTGTGGCACAGTGCAACTACAGTCAGTGTCCATGGCACAGTGCAACTACAGTCAGTGTCCGTGGCACAGTGCAACTAAAGTCAGTGTCCAAGGCACAGTTCAACTAAAGTCAGTGTCCGTGGCACAGTGCAACTACAGTCAGTGTCCATGGCACAGTGCAACTAAAGTCAGTGTCCGTGGCACAGTGCAACTACAGTCAGTGTCCATGGCACAGTGCAACTACAGTCAGTGTCCATGGCACAGTGCAACTAAAGTCAGTGTCCGTGGCACAGTGCAACTACAGTCAGTATCCATGGCACAGTGCAACTACAGTCAGTGTCTGTGGCACAGTGCAACTACAGTCAGTGTCCATGGCACAGTGCAACTACAGTCGGTGTCCATGGCACAGTGCAACTAAAGTCGGTGTCTGTGGCACAGTGCAACTACAGTCAGTGTCCATGGCACAGTGCAACTACAGTCAGTGTCCATGGCACAGTGCAACTACAGTCAGTGTCCATGGCACAGTGCAACTAAAGTCAGTGTCCGTGGCACAGTGCAACTACAGTCAGTGTCCGTGGCACAGTGCAACTACAGTCAGTGTCCATGGCACAGTGCAACTAAAGTCAGTGTCCGTGGCACAGTGCAACTACAGTCAGTGTCCGTGGCACAGTGCAACTACAGTCAGTGTCCGTGGCACAGTGCAACTACAGTCAGTGTCCGTGGCACAGTGCAACTACAGTCAGTGTCCGTGGCACAGTGCAACTAAAGTCAGTGTCCGTGGCACAGTGCAACTACAGTCAGTGTCCGTGGCACAGTGCAACTACAGTCAGTGTCCGTGGCACAGTGCAACTAAAGTCAGTGTCCGTGGCACAGTGCAACTACAGTCAGTGTCCGTGGCACAGTGCAACTACAGTCAGTGTCCGTGGCACAGTGCAACTACAGTCAGTGTCCGTGGCACAGTGCAACTACAGTCAGTGTCCGTGGCACAGTGCAACTACAGTCAGTGTCCGTGGCACAGTGCAACTACAGTCAGTGTCCATGGCACAGTGCAACTAAAGTCAGTGTCCGTGGCACAGTGCAACTACAGTCAGTGTCTGTGGCACAGTGCAACTAAAGTCAGTGTCCGTGGCACAGTGCAACTAAAGTCAGTGTCCATGGCACAGTGCAACTAAAGTCAGTGTCCGTGGCACAGTGCAACTACAGTCAGTATCCATGGCACAGTGCAACTAAAGTCAGTGTCCGTGGCACAGTGCAACTAAAGTCAGTGTCCAAGGCACAGTTCAACTAATGTCAGTGTCCATGGCACAGTGCAACTAAAGTCAGTGTCCGTGGCACAGTGCAACTACAGTCAGTGTCCATGGCACAGTGCAACTAAAGTCAGTATCCATGGCACAGTGCAACTAAAGTCAGTGTCCGTGGCACAGTGCAACTACAGTCAGTATCCATGGCACAGTGCAACTAAAGTCAGTGTCCGTGGCACAGTGCAACTACAGTCAGTGTCCATGGCACATTGCAACTAAAGTCAGTGTCCATGGCACAGTGCAACTAAAGTCAGTGTCCAAGGCACAGTTCAACTAATGTCAGTGTCCATGGCACAGTGCAACTAAAGTCAGTGTCCGAGGCACAGTTCAACTAATGTCAGTGTCCATGGCACAGCCAATCACGCGATCCTCTGTACTTTGGCGGCAGACTCATCTGTGTCTCCCTCCTCAGTTGGTCGCTTCCGTGGCCCGTATGGCTGGACGTCAGGATGGCGACACTTCTTGGTGAAGAAGGTGTCAACTGTGCTGGTGGATGTGAAGACATTGACAGCTGGGCCCATCTTCTTGATGAGGAACAGCATGTACAGTGTCAATGTCTCTGCAGCCTGTGCAGTGCTGCGTTCGTGCTGTGTTCGGCAGCCAGCATGGGAATTTCAGTGGCGTCTTTCTGCTTGGACAGTGGCAGGAGATAGCTGTACAAGCGGAGGATGGCCCTCGCAACAGCTTGTGTTGAACCCACTGAGTTCAGCAAGCCTTCTGTGGCTTGACAGTGTTAGCCTACATGGCACTGGCCAACGCATCAAGTTTCTGCAGTCTCTTTGGGCTGTTGTGGTAGAGGTAGTTCAGCTGTGTGAACAGTGTACACACCTCCATGTAGTACGTGTCGACGAACAAGGCACATACTGCCAGCTCCAAGTGGTGGTTGAAGCAGTAGACGGCTACCAACCAATTCCTATCCTTTCGCAGTCGAGCAGCCACACCTTTCTTCTTCCCCATGTTGACGCTGGCGACATCCGCTCCAAAACCCACCATCATGTGTGTGCTGCTGTCACCGAGACTTGTGCCATCGACTGGGTCCAGAAGTAGCTGTGTCAACTCCTCTGCTGTTCCATCCCCAACACTCTTCAACTTCAGGCAGCTTTGGCCCAGCTTACCGTCGTCAGCAGGGTAGAGGGCTTACACCAGCTCCATTCTTCTCATTTTCTGGGATGCCATGGAAAATGAGACAGTTTTTTTGTTCCTGATGCTCGCATACACGCGCGTGCAGTGCTGCGGTCGCTTGTGCCGTCTTGTTGTTGTCCATGGTGCTTGCCTCGTACACCTGTTTGATGTCGTCCATGGCTTTGGCGTGTAGCACCAAGTTTCACCGTGAAGACATCGTTCTCCATCAGACTATTGATGATGGCGTCAGTCACTGACGTGATGATCGCTTTCATGGTCTCCACGTCACTCTCCAGGAGTCCGACGATTGCCAACCGCACGTTGTTATGAACGAGCTCGCAGACGTCACCATCTTTATTTCTTAGTTTACTGGTCGATGTGTCCTCCGTCACTTTTCATTCTGCATCATTCTTAATCGCTTTTCTTTCAGACATCTTTCTCGAGTTTTGTTTTCACTGATTGCTTATAATGACATCTGTCGGTAATTTAAATGAAGATGGCTACTATTAACGATGATTTTCGCGGATTTCGAGGAATGTGAAATTTCACTAATCGTTAATCACATCATTATTATATGTTCATTTATAGATCTATGTAAAGAATGTTATTATGTTGGGAGACATTGATGCCTTGTTGGTTTTCTTCTTAATGTTACCTTTGTTTGCACCTGAATAGCAAAACACCCGAAATTTTGCTGCCTGAACCATCTGGTGACGGCACATATTTCTCCAAATCATCAGTCATATCGATCTCGCTGTGAATAATAACTGCTCCCGTTGATTCACCCGAGTCTAAACCAATAGCACCAATGCCCGTTCGTAGTCATCAATTCCTTGAATTCAGGAATCGTCAACGATCCATGCTCGAATTCACACCAAAATTAACCCATTAGACCTCAGCCAGTTATATTGGCATGTGTCCCTGTTCCCCAGGCTGCTGCCACAGATCTCAACATTTCTGGGTGCCAGCAGTTTGTAAGCTGTATCTTCAAAACTATTGATTTTCTATAATTGCAAGTTTTGTTTAATTTGATGTCCATTGAATTATCTTTAAAATGTTGTGACTGGTGTTGATTGGTTAAATATATGTTGTTATTTATTGGTGACAAACGTAGAAAATTTATATTCTGGACAACTATAGAGTGGAATATCATACATTTTATTGACATCAAATGCATTCTACTGTGTATTTACACTTGCCATGCCTTGCTTAGACATGAAACAATGTAAATCAGTTCACTTTGTATAAATATAGACAACAAACACAGCTTTATAAGTCTTCTATCTTGGTTGCTGTCATCCTACATATGGCTTCTGTGTCGCGTCAACGTCACTCGTCAGTGTTGACATTGTGATCACTAGCATATTGACACTTGAAACAACCAAATGTTGACTATTAGAACAATTGAATTAGAATACGTACCCTAATCATTTATTCTAATAAAAAAGACATAATTTTCATATAGTAACATATAAACAGCAGTCTTCGTGCCGAAAACCCAACTGACGGTGACCAAACTTGAACAACGAAACATAAACAAAACCCAAGGCCAAGTCACCATTTTATCGCTCATTCAGTTGCCTTTCAAACGTAATGTCAACTTACCTTTAGTTCAGTGTCAGAAATGTTCCATCCTACGAAATAATAGCGCAAACTTCGTCATTAGTAAACAACTACGATGTCCAAGGCGCCGCCATTTTTGAAGGTCCACAGGTGGCGAACTTCTATCGCGAAAAACTCAATTTTTTTCAATGCAAGCACATGTTGAAAATACCCACAATTCATAGCTCAGATGTCAAGGAATCAGCCAGTATTAGTATCTTAAGTATCCGCAAGATGGGGCCACCACTAGATGCTTTATCTCCACCGGGCGCTCTGGGGAGAAAACACCCGGACGCTTTCGGACGTGCGGGGTCTAATGGGTTAAATACAATGGGAAAATTATCGGAATGGTCTAAAAATGGTGATCAATTATCTGGCTGTCTTTCAATCACAGCTTTTCACAAAATGCAGCTGACATCTAGCGATCAACATGAGCACTAGTCCCCAACCCCGATATATCAGTGTTTGGTCCTCAAGAGGATAATCCTTTTCTTTCAATTAAGAATAAATTAACTGATCCACTTTGGGTAATCTAGCATTACAAAAAGTCACACCCATGGTCAGGCTAAATGAAGGTAGTTAAGAAGTTATGACAGTTGATATTCATCTTGCTTTTTCACATGGTACTTACCAATGGGTTGTTTCTTGTATAAGTCCAGTACCCTGTGCGGGCCCTTCTCTCGTCTTGTTGCATCTTGGTGTTGCTCCATGGCCAGACGTTTGGTGATGTTGTCCTTCTTAAGGGCTGTCCCGGTCACGCCACGATTGAAGGCATCGTTGTAGTTGGAGCAGAAGTGAAACATTGTCTTGCCATTTCTGGCACAGCTCGCAAGTGGCCTGAAGACTTGGCAATTTTTTGTTTCGATCTCGAGCCATGACCGTCCCATGATCCACGACAAGTTGCCATTTAGACGCAGTGGCAGATGACGGCATTTTACGATGCTTCATAAACACTTGCAACAACGGTTAATGTAACGAATAAATAACTAACTATAATGACAATAACTATAAAAAAGCAACTTCAATAACTTTCCTGCGCTTCGAAACAATGCTCTCCACACTGTCTGACATATTTATCCACATCTGCGTACATACCATTCCAGTAATACTTTGCTTTGATTGCATAGTACACTGTACGTTCTATCAAAGCCTTGATGGCCCCCTCCCACCAGTGAATCGTGGTATTCTGACATTATTTGACGTCTTGAGTTTACTGGAATAACTACCTGATTAATCAGTTTGTTCATTCTCAATACACCTTTCGTACGTGGTGAGAAAATATGGTAGTGTTTTATTGCTCATTCCATATTGGTAACTTTCGACCACTATTCGCCTTGCCAATTTCTCATCCTCTGGTAACTCATTGTTTAGTACATATTGATACATATGACCAATCTCGGGACATGCCTGTTGTGCCTCCCCAATACTATTGGCACTGCCCACTAGGCTTGCTATTGTTACTGTAGCCTGCACACTTGACTCATTGTTATCACTACACCTTTCATCATTATCATTATCACCTGCCTAATAAAGGTAAGTAGTGACAGTTTCAATTGGCAACAGGTCAATAAATGGGGGCGTGTCTGGCTTTGTGTCTGTCTCCTTCTCTATGCTATACTCTCTTCGTGATAGTGCATCTGCATTGCTGTTTACTAGACCATTCCTGTGTATCACAGTAAAATCATATCCCTGCAGAGTTAACACCCATCTAGCAACACATCCTGTGTCCGCTTTTACATTCAGGTATTTCAGAGCCATATGATCTGTCACAACTGTGAAGAGACTGTTGGCTATATATGGGTGATACGCCTTGATGCCCTCGATGGTCTCCACGTAATGGCTAGTCCTTCCAGTTCTGTTACAGGGTAGTTACGTTCAGACTTTCTCAATGCTCTACCTCAGTACGCTATAACTCTCTATGTGTCATCTTTCTGGCTAAGTATACATCCTAACGCCTGCCCGGACGCATCTGTGGTCAGAATGAATTCTTTATTCGTTTCTGGATAAGCAAGAATAGGAGCACTGACCAACTGTCGCTTGATTTCTAGAAATGCTTTTTTACATTCCGAAGACCATTCCCATTTAGTGTCAATCTTTAGCAAGTGGTTAAGTGGACATGCCAAGTTTACTACAGTTTCTTATAAATCACCTGTAGAAATTACTCATACCCATAAACCTACGTACTTGCATTTTATCCTTCGGCACAGGATACGTGTCTACCACTGCTGTTTTGTTCGGATTAGGTTTTGTCCCATGTTTGGAAATGACATGTCCCAAGAAATCAACCTGCTGTGCTGCGAAATTACACTTGCCGGGCTTTAATGTCAAGTTGTGCTGTCTCAGTCTCTTAAACACCTTCTAAATCCCTCAGATGTTGATCAAATGTTGGACTATAGACAATTATGTCATCGACATATATCAGGACTGATTTAAAAATTAAATAAAAAAAGACATAGTCATCTGAAATGTTGCATTTAATAACCCAAATGGTAATATTTTCATTGGTATTGCCCTTGCTGCGTGATAAACGAACTCTTGTGTTTTGTTTCGGGAAGGAGAGGAATCTGCCAAAACCCGGAAGCCAAATCTAGCACTGTGGAATACGATGCTTTAGCATCAGCAATGATGTCGCACATATCATCTAATCTTGGCAAAGGGAAACTAGTTCTCTCAGACACAGCATTTACATTACGGTAGTCAATTGAAAATCTATATCCATCGTCACCTGGCTTTTTCAGCATTACCACTGGTGATCGCCATTCTGACGTCGATGGCTCAATTAAACCAATCTCTAAGAGTTCCTTAATCTGGCTTTCCATTTATGTACGTATTTTTGGAGATGTTCTATAAAATTGCTGAGCTACTGACCGTGCATTACCAGTATCAATCCTGTGATAATGCAACTCAGTCTTCCCCAAATTGTGCATGTTAACTGCAAAAGCATCATTGTTTTGTTTAATCACTTTGGTTTAATTTTGACTTTTGATCACTGGTTAAATCAGCATTGTCCAAATTCAGTTCCATGTCTGATAAGTGTACTTGACCACTTGTCATTTGCGTCTCTCCTTGATGTACATTGTGGTTTAATTGTTGGTATCCTTCGGCAAATTGCCACTGTTATGACCTTTGCAATAGTTGCTGGACAATTGGAGTTATTCACCACTCTTACAACCGTAATTCTACCTTTTGGCTGAACCACACAACAACTCACTTTCACTTCAGGCATATTGATTTCCACTGACATCACAGATTCTTTGACCAAACAATCATTGTCAGACGGACTGGGAATACAATTTCTGAATTTGCTGGCAGAAACACAGATTTCACTGTCCTAGCCAAACTCAACCTTAGTGCGTGTTTTGGCAGCTTGCATACCAATTTGCCTGCCAGTGTGATTGTGCTGATTTGAAAATCTATGGCAGCTTGTTGGTCAGTCAAAAAATCCATCCCTAGAAATCTTGTTCGAAAATATGGCCCCCTACATTCACCGAAAGAAATACTCTAGCAGTCACTGTGTGAATAATTCCTCCCACTTTCCGTGACTTCAGAAAATTTTGACTTTGCGTATTGCACCCGTTTCTTTGGAATTTTGGACAAGAAACTCAGAGATTATTGAGAGATGTGCACCGCTATCAACTAGCGCTTGACAACTCTGGTTTTCAACTTTCACATTTAACATGTTCTCCCACGATCTCTGCTCTGACAAATTCAAGGTTGTATTTCGTACCCTAGCTTTACTAAAGTGGGGTTTCTCTTTACATTGCCTGTTGAACCCCTTCACCCTCTGACTACACCTTCAACGATTGGCTCTAACAGGCCTATGCCTTCACCTCCTATCACTATGACGTCTTGACACAAAGTGGCCTATCTGTTGGCACCTATAACAACGTTTCTCGTACGCTGGACAGTTTCTGCCCGCTGCACACCACCAACCGGTAGTCCCGGCGTTGTTGTCCTTGTTCCCATCGCGATCTGTTGTCATGATGTGTGTATCCACGCTCTGCAGGGCTGTAGTGTCCTCTGTGTTGTTGCTGCCCTTGACGTCCCGACCCGTAATACCCGACTTGACTTGTGGCATGTGACGGTTCCCGTTCCGCTTGATCGCCCGCATGGCCCGCCGGCTCGATACGTCGCGCTTGATTGTTGGTGCCAACATCCCGTTCAGTGCAGCCGGGCAGCGCAACAATTCCTCTACGGTCTCAGGGCGCAACATGTCAACGAATGGCGTCACTGTCGAATGCAGCCCGCCAAGCACCAGCGTCATGAGTTGGGCCAGTGTCATCTCCAAGCCGTGGGCTGCTTTCATCACATCAGCCGTAAGACTGGTGATGTCTTGTCCTGGTTGTTGTCTCATCGAGTATAGTGTTAAAAAGGTGTTAGATTTCAAACTTTTGCAGCCACATCTCTGCGTCTTCGAAATTTCCGTCGAACAACGTTTATTAACAGCCGCAAATATTAACAGAAGTATAATTACAGAAACTATAATTGTACTTCTAGTGAGCGGTACGACACTTCCTACCAAAATGTTCCCGCCAAAATATCCATATCGGGTATGTTTTGGTTCATTGTCATTAGCAACCCCATACACCTGTATAGCACACTTGAGCCTTGAACAGTGTTACACAGGTAATGGTTAATTTCAACTGTTGATTCATTTTACTAAATTAAGTTAATTCAATAACTTTCGAGAAAATCACAAATTAATTACATTTATTTTTACTGAAGAGGTTAATTAAATTTAATTGACAAAAATTTCAATGAACTTTTTATTTTGTATTAATTACCATTATGTTACGCAATTTCCGTTGACTTGCTGTCAGCAGTTGGAATAGAGGTTGATGATCACTCTTCACAGTGCACAACTGTCAGCCAACCAAGATCTTAACGCTATTCTGACAATACCCGACTAGACAGTACCCCACTCATTAATGACACTTTTGGACACAACCCCACTCTAGTAAAAGAGCAGGTAACAAAGTGGAAACTTACAAATATATTGGTATTAGCATAACACTGTAAAACGTGACCACACGGGCGGCAGTGTATTTAAAATACATAAACAGTTCGAATACATCACTAATTTATAAGATGTTATTAGTTTCTTTATATAGACAATATGCAGTAATCCATTATAATATTATTCTTGATAATTCTTGTTGTTAATATGCATTGATTGCAGCAAGTCACCACGATGGGGTAAACTTATAAATGGTGGGGTGAATAAGAAATCATTTACCATATTTTCAACAAATATTTGCAATCAGCACAACTAACTATGACACGTGATGTTGACACGGTGCGCCCTTTGGTCTTTAGTTTTGTTCAGTAAACCAAGTACTGTGTGTGTAATGGTGAATTTTATTTACGCAACAAATTGTTTACAAAATATTATGAATGTATAATCTTCATTTAAATGTGGTTTTAATTTACAATTTAAACAGTTTGATTAAAAAGGTAACTTTACTGATTGTTAATACTAGCAATTAGGTAATTGTAAATTGATCTGTGCTATTTGGTTTTATTTTAACAACTGCCAAAATAAACAACAGGGTCCGGTTTCATGAAGCGTACTTAAAGTTACGCAATTACATAGCGTCACGTGTTTGCGAAAGCTCCTATGTTCGCTTATATTAAAAAAATCACGTCATTTACTAAGACAATCATCTTGGCGATAAGAACGTTCTTAGCCGCTTCATGAAACCGGTCCCAGGTGAATAAGGAAATGTGTCCTTACGTTAGTCAGGTAAAACGTGGACAGCCCCGTGTGAGGCCTTCCATGATGTGACTGAGTCCGACGTCCGTCAGTTGACAGTTGCTGAGGCAGTAACGTAAACAATGAGTTGTTTTATCTCACCAACAACACACATCTGTCATCTCATAAAGTCACTTCTCTCAACTCTTCCAACACGACATGTATGCGTTAACGCAAAAACAACAATTACACTGTTAACACATGTGATAAATAATTAAACTTATTTTATTTCATGGAGTTCTGGCAGCATTCGTGCTGCATCATTGTCGCCATATACTTTGTGGATGAATTATAGTCTTTGATTAAATACCACACACACACGATATCTTCACCCCGGGTAGTCGAGTGAGAAAACGTCTTACGGTCCCCTCATTGACTGATGTCAAATGTCTCTTGTTGTCCCAACACCTGTAAAGAAGGAGACGAGTGACGAAGTCTCACACTTTCTCTCACCTCGATAAACACACAAACATAAACAATGTCCATCTACACACAAGTAACCCGACTACATCAGCAACAAGTCACCAAGGTGGAGTAAACTTATATATAGTCGGGTGACTGAGTAATCATTTACCATATTTTCAACAAATATTTGCAATCAACACAATTAACTATGACACGTGACGTTCACATGACGCACCCTTTGGCCTTGGCACATGTTTAGTTTTGTTCAATAAAGCAACTAAAGATTAATTTTATTTGCACAGCAATTTTTTTACATAATGATTATTATGAATGTATTACCGTGATTTAAATGTGGTGTTGATTTATAATTTAAACATAAACAGTTCGATTAAAAAAGGTAACTTTTACGGATTGTTAATACTAGCAATTACGTAATTGTAAATTGATCTGTGCAATTTGGTTTTATTTTAACAACTGCCAAGATAAACAACATAAGTCTATTCAAATTAAATGAACAACTAAAACCAATTAGTCATCATTAGTGTGACAAGATCAATGTGAAATGATGTAAGGTGAATAAGGAAATGTGTCCTCACCCGAGTCAGGTCAAACGTGGACAGCCCCGTGTGAGGCCTTCCATGATGTGACTGAGTCAGACGTCCGTCAGTTGACAGTTGCTGAGGCAGTAACGTAAACAACGAGTTGTTTTATCTCACCAACAACACGCATCTGTCGTCTCATAAAGTCACTTCTCTCAACTCTTCCAACACGACATGTATGCGTTAACGCAAAAACAACAATTACACTGTTAACACATGTTGTGATAAATAATTAAACTTATTTTATTTCATGGAGTTCTGGCAGCGTTCGTGCTGCATCATTGTCGCCATATACTTTGTGGATGAATTATAGTCTTTGATTAAACACCACAAACACACGATATCTTCACCCCAGGTAGTCGAGTGAGAAAACGTCTTACGGTCCCCTCATTGACTGATGTCAAATGTCTCTTGTTGTCCCAACACCTGTAAAGAAGGAGACGAGTGACAAAGTCTCACACTTTCTCTCACCTCGATAAACACACAAACATAAACAATGTCCATCTACACACAAGTAACCCGACTACATCAGCAACAAGTCACCAAGGTGGAGTAAACTTATATATAGTCGGGTGACTAAGTAATCATTTACCATATTTTCAACAAATATTTGCAATCAGCACAATTAACTATGACACGTGACGTTCACATGACGCACCGTTTGGCCTTGGCACATGTTTAGTTTTGTTCAGTAAAGCAATTTTTTTACATAATGATTATTATGAATGTATTACCGTCATTTAAATGTTGTGTTGATTTACAATTTAAACATAAACAGTTCGATTAAAAAAGGTAACTTTTACGGATTGTTAATACTAGCAATTACGTAATTGTAAATTGATCTGTGCAATTTGGTTTTATTTTAACAACTGCCAAGATAAACAACATAAGTCTATTCAGATTAAATGAACAACTAAAACCAATTAGTGTGACAAGATCAATGTGAAATGATGTAAGGTGAATAAGGAAATGTGTCCTCACCCGAGTCAGGTCAAACGTGGACAGCCCCGTGTGAGGCCTTCCATGATGTGACTGAGTCCGACATCCGTCAGTTGACAGTTGCTGAGGCAGTAACGTAAACAACGAGTTGTTTTATCTCACCAACAACACGCATCTGTTGTCTCATAAAGTCACTTCTCTCAACTCTTCCAACACGACATGTATGCGTTAACGCAAAAACAACAATTACACTGTTAACACATGTGATAAATAATTAAACTTATTTTATTTCATGGAGTTCTGGCAGCGTTCGTGCTGCATCATTGTCGCCATATACTTTGTGGATGAATTATAGTCTTTGATTAAACACCACAAACACACGATATCTTCACCCCAGGTAGTCGAGTGAGAAAACGTCTTACGGTCCCCTCATTGACTGATGTCAAATGTCTCTTGTTGTCCCAACACCTGTAAAGAAGGAGACGAGTGACAAAGTCTCACACTTTCTCTCACCTCGATAAACACACAAACATAAACAATGTCCATCTACACACAAGTAACCCGACTACATCAGCAACAAGTCACCAAGGTGGAGTAAACTTATATATAGTCGGGTGACTAAGTAATCATTTACCATATTTTCAACAAATATTTGCAATCAGCACAATTAACTATGACACGTGACGTTCACATGACGCACCCTTTGGCCTTGGCACATGTTTAGTTTTGTTCAGTAAAGCAACTAAAGATTAATTTTATTTGCACAGCAATTTTTTTACATAATGATTATTATGAATGTATTACCGTCATTTAAATGTGGTGTTGATTTACAATTTAAACATAAACAGTTCGATTAAAAAAGGTAACTTTTACGGATTGTTAATACTAGCAATTACGTAATTGTAAATTGATCTGTGCAATTTGGTTTTATTTTAACAACTGCCAAGATAAACAACATAAGTCTATTCAAATTAAATGAACAACTAAAACCAATTAGTCATCATTAGTGTGACAAGATCAATGTGAAATGATGTAAGGTGAATAAGGAAATGTGTCCTCACCCGAGTCAGGTCAAACGTGGACAGCCCCGTGTGAGGCCTTCCATGATGTGACTGAGTCCGACGTCCGTCAGTTGACAGTTGCTGAGGCAGTAACGTAAACAACGAGTTGTTTTATCTCACCAACAACACGAATCTGTCGTCTCATAAAGTCACTTCTCTCAACTCTTCCAACACGACATGTATGCGTTAACGCAAAAACAACAATTACACTGTTAACACATGTTGTGATAAATAATTAAACTTATTTTATTTCATGGAGTTCTGGCAGCGTTCGTGCTGCATCATTGTCGCCATATACTTTGTGGATGAATTATAGTCTTTGATTAAACACCACAAACACACGATATCTTCACCCCAGGTAGTCGAGTGAGAAAACGTCTTACGGTCCCCTCATTGACTGATGTCAAATGTCTCTTGTTGTCCCAACACCTGTAAAGAAGGAGACGAGTGACAAAGTCTCACACTTTCTCTCACCTCGATAAATACACAAACATAAACAATGTCCATCTACACACAAGTAACCCGACTACATCAGCAACAAGTCACCAAGGTGGAGTAAACTTATATATAGTCGGGTGACTAAGTAACCATTTACCATATTTTCAACAAATATTTGCAATCAGCACAATTAACTATGACACGTGACGTTCACATGACGCACCCTTTGGCCTTGGCACATGTTTAGTTTTGTTCAGTAAAGCAATTTTTTTACATAATGATTATTATGAATGTATTACCGTCATTTAAATGTGATGTTGATTTACAATTTAAACATAAACAGTTTGATTAAAAAAGGTAACTTTTACGGATTGTTAATACTAGCAATTACGTAATTGTAAATTGAACTGTGCAATTTGGTTTTATTTTAACAACTGCCAAGATAAACAACATAAGTCTATTCAGATTAAATGAACAACTAAAACCAATTAGTGTGACAAGATCAATGTGAAATGATGTAAGGTGAATAAGGAAATGTGTCCTCACCCGAGTCAGGTCAAACGTGGACAGCCCCGTGTGAGGCCTTCCATGATGTGACTGAGTCCGACGTCCGTCAGTTGACAGTTGCTGAGGCAGTAACGTAAACAACGAGTTGTTTTATCTCACCAACAACACGCATCTGTCGTCTCATAAAGTCACTTCTCTCAACTCTTCCAACACGACATGTATGCGTTAACGCAAAAACAACAATTACACTGTTAACACATGTGATAAATAATTAAACTTATTTTATTTCATGGAGTTCTGGCAGCGTTCGTGCTGCATCATTGTCGCCATATACTTTGTGGATGAATTATAGTCTTTGATTAAACACCACAAACACACGATATCTTCACCCCAGGTAGTCGAGTGAGAAAACGTCTTACGGTCCCCTCATTGACTGATGTCAAATGTCTCTTGTTGTCCCAACACCTGTAAAGAAGGAGACGAGTGACAAAGTCTCACACTTTCTCTCACCTCGATAAACACACAAACATAAACAATGTCCATCTACACACAAGTAACCCGACTACATCAGCAACAAGTCACCAAGGTGGAGTAAACTTATATATAGTCGGGTGACTAAGTAATCATTTACCATATTTTCAACAAATATTTGCAATCAGCACAATTAACTATGACACGTGACGTTCACATGACGCACCCTTTGGCCTTGGCACATGTTTAGTTTTGTTCAGTAAAGCAACTAAAGATTAATTTTATTTGCAGAGCAATTTTTTTACATAATGATTATTATGAATGTATTACCGTCATTTAAATGTGGTGTTGATTTACAATTTAAACATAAACAGTTCGATTAAAAAAGGTAACTTTTACGGATTGTTAATACTAGCAATTACGTAATTGTAAATTGATCTGTGCAATTTGGTTTTATTTTAACAACTGCCAAGATAAACAACATAAGTCTATTCAAATTAAATGAACAACTAAAACCAATTAGTCATCATTAGTGTGACAAGATCAATGTGAAATGATGTAAGGTGAATAAGGAAATGTGTCCTCACCCGAGTCAGGTCAAACGTGGACAGCCCCGTGTGAGGCCTTCCATGATGTGACTGAGTCCGACGTCCGTCAGTTGACAGTTGCTGAGGCAGTAACGTAAACAACGAGTTGTTTTATCTCACCAACAACACGCATCTGTCGTCTCATAAAGTCACTTCTCTCAACTCTTCCAACACGACATGTATGCGTTAACGCAAAAACAACAATTACACTGTTAACACATGTTGTGATAAATAATTAAACTTATTTTATTTCATGGAGTTCTGGCAGCGTTCGTGCTGCATCATTGTCGCCATATACTTTGTGGATGAATTATAGTCTTTGATTAAACACCACAAACACACGATATCTTCACCCCAGGTAGTCGAGTGAGAAAACGTCTTACGGTCCCCTCATTGACTGATGTCAAATGTCTCTTGTTGTCCCAACACCTGTAAGGAAGGAGACGAGTGACAAAGTCTCACACTTTCTCTCACCTCGATAAACACACAAACATAAACAATGTCCATCTACACACAAGTAACCCGACTACATCAGCAACAAGTCACCAAGGTGGAGTAAACTTATATATAGTCGGGTGACTAAGTAACCATTTACCATATTTTCAACAAATATTTGCAATCAGCACAATTAACTATGACACGTGACGTTCACATGACGCACCCTTTGGCCTTGGCACATGTTTAGTTTTGTTCAGTAAAGCAATTTTTTTACATAATGATTATTATGAATGTATTACCGTCATTTAAATGTGATGTTGATTTACAATTTAAACATAAACAGTTTGATTAAAAAAGGTAACTTTTACGGATTGTTAATACTAGCAATTACGTAATTGTAAATTGAACTGTGCAATTTGGTTTTATTTTAACAACTGCCAAGATAAACAACATAAGTCTATTCAGATTAAATGAACAACTAAAACCAATTAGTGTGACAAGATCAATGTGAAATGATGTAAGGTGAATAAGGAAATGTGTCCTCACCCGAGTCAGGTAAAACGTGGACAGCCCCGTGTGAGGCCTTCCATGATGTGACTGAGTCCGACATCCGTCAGTTGACAGTTGCTGAGGCAGTAACGTAAACAACGAGTTGTTTTATCTCACCAACAACACGCATCTGTCATCTCATAAAGTCACTTCTCTCAACTCTTCCAACACGACATGTATGCGTTAACGCAAAAACAACAATTACACTGTTAACACATGTGATAAATAATTAAACTTATTTTATTTCATGGAGTTCTGGCAGCGTTCGTGCTGCATCATTGTCGCCATATACTTTGTGGATGAATTATAGTCTTTGATTAAACACCACAAACACACGATATCTTCACCCCAGGTAGTCGAGTGAGAAAACGTCTTACGGTCCCCTCATTGACTGATGTCAAATGTCTCTTGTTGTCCCAACACCTGTAAAGAAGGAGACGAGTGACAAAGTCTCACACTTTCTCTCACCTCGATAAACACACAAACATAAACAATGTCCATCTACACACAAGTAACCCGACTACATCAGCAACAAGTCACCAAGGTGGAGTAAACTTATATATAGTCGGGTGACTAAGTAATCATTTACCATATTTTCAACAAATATTTGCAATCAGCACAATTAACTATGACACGTGACGTTCACATGACGCACCCTTTGGCCTTGGCACATGTTTAGTTTTGTTCAGTAAAGCAACTAAAGATTAATTTTATTTGCAGAGCAATTTTTTTACATAATGATTATTATGAATGTATTACCGTCATTTAAATGTGGTGTTGATTTACAATTTAAACATAAACAGTTCGATTAAAAAAGGTAACTTTTACGGATTGTTAATACTAGCAATTACGTAATTGTAAATTGATCTGTGCAATTTGGTTTTATTTTAACAACTGCCAAGATAAACAACATAAGTCTATTCAAATTAAATGAACAACTAAAACCAATTAGTCATCATTAGTGTGACAAGATCAATGTGAAATGATGTAAGGTGAATAAGGAAATGTGTCCTCACCCGAGTCAGGTCAAACGTGGACAGCCCCGTGTGAGGCCTTCCATGATGTGACTGAGTCCGACGTCCGTCAGTTGACAGTTGCTGAGGCAGTAACGTAAACAACGAGTTGTTTTATCTCACCAACAACACGAATCTGTCGTCTCATAAAGTCACTTCTCTCAACTCTTCCAACACGACATGTATGCGTTAACGCAAAAACAACAATTACACTGTTAACACATGTTGTGATAAATAATTAAACTTATTTTATTTCATGGAGTTCTGGCAGCGTTCGTGCTGCATCATTGTCGCCATATACTTTGTGGATGAATTATAGTCTTTGATTAAACACCACAAACACACGATATCTTCACCCCAGGTAGTCGAGTGAGAAAACGTCTTACGGTCCCCTCATTGACTGATGTCAAATGTCTCTTGTTGTCCCAACACCTGTAAAGAAGGAGACGAGTGACAAAGTCTCACACTTTCTCTCACCTCGATAAATACACAAACATAAACAATGTCCATCTACACACAAGTAACCCGACTACATCAGCAACAAGTCACCAAGGTGGAGTAAACTTATATATAGTCGGGTGACTAAGTAACCATTTACCATATTTTCAACAAATATTTGCAATCAGCACAATTAACTATGACACGTGACGTTCACATGACGCACCCTTTGGCCTTGGCACATGTTTAGTTTTGTTCAGTAAAGCAATTTTTTTACATAATGATTATTATGAATGTATTACCGTCATTTAAATGTGATGTTGATTTACAATTTAAACATAAACAGTTTGATTAAAAAAGGTAACTTTTACGGATTGTTAATACTAGCAATTACGTAATTGTAAATTGAACTGTGCAATTTGGTTTTATTTTAACAACTGCCAAGATAAACAACATAAGTCTATTCAGATTAAATGAACAACTAAAACCAATTAGTGTGACAAGATCAATGTGAAATGATGTAAGGTGAATAAGGAAATGTGTCCTCACCCGAGTCAGGTCAAACGTGGACAGCCCCGTGTGAGGCCTTCCATGATGTGACTGAGTCCGACGTCCGTCAGTTGACAGTTGCTGAGGCAGTAACGTAAACAACGAGTTGTTTTATCTCACCAACAACACGCATCTGTCGTCTCATAAAGTCACTTCTCTCAACTCTTCCAACACGACATGTATGCGTTAACGCAAAAACAACAATTACACTGTTAACACATGTGATAAATAATTAAACTTATTTTATTTCATGGAGTTCTGGCAGCGTTCGTGCTGCATCATTGTCGCCATATACTTTGTGGATGAATTATAGTCTTTGATTAAACACCACAAACACACGATATCTTCACCCCAGGTAGTCGAGTGAGAAAACGTCTTACGGTCCCCTCATTGACTGATGTCAAATGTCTCTTGTTGTCCCAACACCTGTAAAGAAGGAGACGAGTGACAAAGTCTCACACTTTCTCTCACCTCGATAAACACACAAACATAAACAATGTCCATCTACACACAAGTAACCCGACTACATCAGCAACAAGTCACCAAGGTGGAGTAAACTTATATATAGTCGGGTGACTAAGTAATCATTTACCATATTTTCAACAAATATTTGCAATCAGCACAATTAACTATGACACGTGACGTTCACATGACGCACCCTTTGGCCTTGGCACATGTTTAGTTTTGTTCAGTAAAGCAACTAAAGATTAATTTTATTTGCAGAGCAATTTTTTTACATAATGATTATTATGAATGTATTACCGTCATTTAAATGTGGTGTTGATTTACAATTTAAACATAAACAGTTCGATTAAAAAAGGTAACTTTTACGGATTGTTAATACTAGCAATTACGTAATTGTAAATTGATCTGTGCAATTTGGTTTTATTTTAACAACTGCCAAGATAAACAACATAAGTCTATTCAAATTAAATGAACAACTAAAACCAATTAGTCATCATTAGTGTGACAAGATCAATGTGAAATGATGTAAGGTGAATAAGGAAATGTGTCCTCACCCGAGTCAGGTCAAACGTGGACAGCCCCGTGTGAGGCCTTCCATGATGTGACTGAGTCCGACGTCCGTCAGTTGACAGTTGCTGAGGCACTAACGTAAACAACGAGTTGTTTTATCTCACCAACAACACGCATCTGTCGTCTCATAAAGTCACTTCTCTCAACTCTTCCAACACGACATGTATGCGTTAACGCAAAAACAACAATTACACTGTTAACACATGTTGTGATAAATAATTAAACTTATTTTATTTCATGGAGTTCTGGCAGCGTTCGTGCTGCATCATTGTCGCCATATACTTTGTGGATGAATTATAGTCTTTGATTAAACACCACAAACACACGATATCTTCACCCCAGGTAGTCGAGTGAGAAAACGTCTTACGGTCCCCTCATTGACTGATGTCAAATGTCTCTTGTTGTCCCAACACCTGTAAGGAAGGAGACGAGTGACAAAGTCTCACACTTTCTCTCACCTCGATAAACACACAAACATAAACAATGTCCATCTACACACAAGTAACCCGACTACATCAGCAACAAGTCACCAAGGTGGAGTAAACTTATATATAGTCGGGTGACTAAGTAACCATTTACCATATTTTCAACAAATATTTGCAATCAGCACAATTAACTATGACACGTGACGTTCACATGACGCACCCTTTGGCCTTGGCACATGTTTAGTTTTGTTCAGTAAAGCAATTTTTTTACATAATGATTATTATGAATGTATTACCGTCATTTAAATGTGATGTTGATTTACAATTTAAACATAAACAGTTTGATTAAAAAAGGTAACTTTTACGGATTGTTAATACTAGCAATTACGTAATTGTAAATTGAACTGTGCAATTTGGTTTTATTTTAACAACTGCCAAGATAAACAACATAAGTCTATTCAGATTAAATGAACAACTAAAACCAATTAGTGTGACAAGATCAATGTGAAATGATGTAAGGTGAATAAGGAAATGTGTCCTCACCCGAGTCAGGTAAAACGTGGACAGCCCCGTGTGAGGCCTTCCATGATGTGACTGAGTCCGACATCCGTCAGTTGACAGTTGCTGAGGCAGTAACGTAAACAACGAGTTGTTTTATCTCACCAACAACACGCATCTGTCATCTCATAAAGTCACTTCTCTCAACTCTTCCAACACGACATGTATGCGTTAACGCAAAAACAACAATTACACTGTTAACACATGTGATAAATAATTAAACTTATTTTATTTCATGGAGTTCTGGCAGCGTTCGTGCTGCATCATTGTCGCCATATACTTTGTGGATGAATTATAGTCTTTGATTAAACACCACAAACACACGATATCTTCACCCCAGGTAGTCGAGTGAGAAAACGTCTTACGGTCCCCTCATTGACTGATGTCAAATGTCTCTTGTTGTCCCAACACCTGTAAAGAAGGAGACGAGTGACAAAGTCTCACACTTTCTCTCACCTCGATAAACACACAAACATAAACAATGTCCATCTACACACAAGTAACCCGACTACATCAGCAACAAGTCACCAAGGTGGAGTAAACTTATATATAGTCGGGTGACTAAGTAATCATTTACCATATTTTCAACAAATATTTGCAATCAGCACAATTAACTATGACACGTGACGTTCACATGACGCACCCTTTGGCCTTGGCACATGTTTAGTTTTGTTCAGTAAAGCAACTAAAGATTAATTTTATTTGCAGAGCAATTTTTTTACATAATGATTATTATGAATGTATTACCGTCATTTAAATGTGGTGTTGATTTACAATTTAAACATAAACAGTTCGATTAAAAAAGGTAACTTTTACGGATTGTTAATACTAGCAATTACGTAATTGTAAATTGATCTGTGCAATTTGGTTTTATTTTAACAACTGCCAAGATAAACAACATAAGTCTATTCAAATTAAATGAACAACTAAAACCAATTAGTCATCATTAGTGTGACAAGATCAATGTGAAATGATGTAAGGTGAATAAGGAAATGTGTCCTCACCCGAGTCAGGTCAAACGTGGACAGCCCCGTGTGAGGCCTTCCATGATGTGACTGAGTCCGACGTCCGTCAGTTGACAGTTGCTGAGGCAGTAACGTAAACAACGAGTTGTTTTATCTCACCAACAACACGAATCTGTCGTCTCATAAAGTCACTTCTCTCAACTCTTCCAACACGACATGTATGCGTTAACGCAAAAACAACAATTACACTGTTAACACATGTTGTGATAAATAATTAAACTTATTTTATTTCATGGAGTTCTGGCAGCGTTCGTGCTGCATCATTGTCGCCATATACTTTGTGGATGAATTATAGTCTTTGATTAAACACCACAAACACACGATATCTTCACCCCAGGTAGTCGAGTGAGAAAACGTCTTACGGTCCCCTCATTGACTGATGTCAAATGTCTCTTGTTGTCCCAACACCTGTAAAGAAGGAGACGAGTGACAAAGTCTCACACTTTCTCTCACCTCGATAAATACACAAACATAAACAATGTCCATCTACACACAAGTAACCCGACTACATCAGCAACAAGTCACCAAGGTGGAGTAAACTTATATATAGTCGGGTGACTAAGTAACCATTTACCATATTTTCAACAAATATTTGCAATCAGCACAATTAACTATGACACGTGACGTTCACATGACGCACCCTTTGGCCTTGGCACATGTTTAGTTTTGTTCAGTAAAGCAATTTTTTTACATAATGATTATTATGAATGTATTACCGTCATTTAAATGTGATGTTGATTTACAATTTAAACATAAACAGTTTGATTAAAAAAGGTAACTTTTACGGATTGTTAATACTAGCAATTACGTAATTGTAAATTGAACTGTGCAATTTGGTTTTATTTTAACAACTGCCAAGATAAACAACATAAGTCTATTCAGATTAAATGAACAACTAAAACCAATTAGTGTGACAAGATCAATGTGAAATGATGTAAGGTGAATAAGGAAATGTGTCCTCACCCGAGTCAGGTCAAACGTGGACAGCCCCGTGTGAGGCCTTCCATGATGTGACTGAGTCCGACGTCCGTCAGTTGACAGTTGCTGAGGCAGTAACGTAAACAACGAGTTGTTTTATCTCACCAACAACACGCATCTGTCGTCTCATAAAGTCACTTCTCTCAACTCTTCCAACACGACATGTATGCGTTAACGCAAAAACAACAATTACACTGTTAACACATGTGATAAATAATTAAACTTATTTTATTTCATGGAGTTCTGGCAGCGTTCGTGCTGCATCATTGTCGCCATATACTTTGTGGATGAATTATAGTCTTTGATTAAACACCACAAACACACGATATCTTCACCCCAGGTAGTCGAGTGAGAAAACGTCTTACGGTCCCCTCATTGACTGATGTCAAATGTCTCTTGTTGTCCCAACACCTGTAAAGAAGGAGACGAGTGACAAAGTCTCACACTTTCTCTCACCTCGATAAACACACAAACATAAACAATGTCCATCTACACACAAGTAACCCGACTACATCAGCAACAAGTCACCAAGGTGGAGTAAACTTATATATAGTCGGGTGACTAAGTAATCATTTACCATATTTTCAACAAATATTTGCAATCAGCACAATTAACTATGACACGTGACGTTCACATGACGCACCCTTTGGCCTTGGCACATGTTTAGTTTTGTTCAGTAAAGCAACTAAAGATTAATTTTATTTGCAGAGCAATTTTTTTACATAATGATTATTATGAATGTATTACCGTCATTTAAATGTGGTGTTGATTTACAATTTAAACATAAACAGTTCGATTAAAAAAGGTAACTTTTACGGATTGTTAATACTAGCAATTACGTAATTGTAAATTGATCTGTGCAATTTGGTTTTATTTTAACAACTGCCAAGATAAACAACATAAGTCTATTCAAATTAAATGAACAACTAAAACCAATTAGTCATCATTAGTGTGACAAGATCAATGTGAAATGATGTAAGGTGAATAAGGAAATGTGTCCTCACCCGAGTCAGGTCAAACGTGGACAGCCCCGTGTGAGGCCTTCCATGATGTGACTGAGTCCGACGTCCGTCAGTTGACAGTTGCTGAGGCAGTAACGTAAACAACGAGTTGTTTTATCTCGCCAACAACACGCATCTGTCGTCTCATAAAGTCACTTCTCTCAACTCTTCCAACACGACATGTATGCGTTAACGCAAAAACAACAATTACACTGTTAACACATGTTGTGATAAATAATTAAACTTATTTTATTTCATGGAGTTCTGGCAGCGTTCGTGCTGCATCATTGTCGCCATATACTTTGTGGATGAATTATAGTCTTTGATTAAACACCACAAACACACGATATCTTCACCCCAGGTAGTCGAGTGAGAAAACGTCTTACGGTCCCCTCATTGACTGATGTCAAATGTCTCTTGTTGTCCCAACACCTGTAAGGAAGGAGACGAGTGACAAAGTCTCACACTTTCTCTCACCTCGATAAACACACAAACATAAACAATGTCCATCTACACACAAGTAACCCGACTACATCAGCAACAAGTCACCAAGGTGGAGTAAACTTATATATAGTCGGGTGACTAAGTAACCATTTACCATATTTTCAACAAATATTTGCAATCAGCACAATTAACTATGACACGTGACGTTCACATGACGCACCCTTTGGCCTTGGCACATGTTTAGTTTTGTTCAGTAAAGCAATTTTTTTACATAATGATTATTATGAATGTATTACCGTCATTTAAATGTGATGTTGATTTACAATTTAAACATAAACAGTTTGATTAAAAAAGGTAACTTTTACGGATTGTTAATACTAGCAATTACGTAATTGTAAATTGAACTGTGCAATTTGGTTTTATTTTAACAACTGCCAAGATAAACAACATAAGTCTATTCAGATTAAATGAACAACTAAAACCAATTAGTGTGACAAGATCAATGTGAAATGATGTAAGGTGAATAAGGAAATGTGTCCTCACCCGAGTCAGGTAAAACGTGGACAGCCCCGTGTGAGGCCTTCCATGATGTGACTGAGTCCGACATCCGTCAGTTGACAGTTGCTGAGGCAGTAACGTAAACAACGAGTTGTTTTATCTCACCAACAACACGCATCTGTCATCTCATAAAGTCACTTCTCTCAACTCTTCCAACACGACATGTATGCGTTAACGCAAAAACAACAATTACACTGTTAACACATGTGATAAATAATTAAACTTATTTTATTTCATGGAGTTCTGGCAGCGTTCGTGCTGCATCATTGTCGCCATATACTTTGTGGATGAATTATAGTCTTTGATTAAACACCACAAACACACGATATCTTCACCCCAGGTAGTCGAGTGAGAAAACGTCTTACGGTCCCCTCATTGACTGATGTCAAATGTCTCTTGTTGTCCCAACACCTGTAAAGAAGGAGACGAGTGACAAAGTCTCACACTTTCTCTCACCTCGATAAACACACAAACATAAACAATGTCCATCTACACACAAGTAACCCGACTACATCAGCAACAAGTCACCAAGGTGGAGTAAACTTATATATAGTCGGGTGACTAAGTAATCATTTACCATATTTTCAACAAATATTTGCAATCAGCACAATTAACTATGACACGTGACGTTCACATGACGCACCCTTTGGCCTTGGCACATGTTTAGTTTTGTTCAGTAAAGCAACTAAAGATTAATTTTATTTGCAGAGCAATTTTTTTACATAATGATTATTATGAATGTATTACCGTCATTTAAATGTGGTGTTGATTTACAATTTAAACATAAACAGTTCGATTAAAAAAGGTAACTTTTACGGATTGTTAATACTAGCAATTACGTAATTGTAAATTGATCTGTGCAATTTGGTTTTATTTTAACAACTGCCAAGATAAACAACATAAGTCTATTCAAATTAAATGAACAACTAAAACCAATTAGTCATCATTAGTGTGACAAGATCAATGTGAAATGATGTAAGGTGAATAAGGAAATGTGTCCTCACCCGAGTCAGGTCAAACGTGGACAGCCCCGTGTGAGGCCTTCCATGATGTGACTGAGTCAGACGTCCGTCAGTTGACAGTTGCTGAGGCAGTAACGTAAACAACGAGTTGTTTTATCTCACCAACAACACGAATCTGTCGTCTCATAAAGTCACTTCTCTCAACTCTTCCAACACGACATGTATGCGTTAACGCAAAAACAACAATTACACTGTTAACACATGTTGTGATAAATAATTAAACTTATTTTATTTCATGGAGTTCTGGCAGCGTTCGTGCTGCATCATTGTCGCCATATACTTTGTGGATGAATTATAGTCTTTGATTAAACACCACAAACACACGATATCTTCACCCCAGGTAGTCGAGTGAGAAAACGTCTTACGGTCCCCTCATTGACTGATGTCAAATGTCTCTTGTTGTCCCAACACCTGTAAAGAAGGAGACGAGTGACAAAGTCTCACACTTTCTCTCACCTCGATAAATACACAAACATAAACAATGTCCATCTACACACAAGTAACCCGACTACATCAGCAACAAGTCACCAAGGTGGAGTAAACTTATATATAGTCGGGTGACTAAGTAACCATTTACCATATTTTCAACAAATATTTGCAATCAGCACAATTAACTATGACACGTGACGTTCACATGACGCACCCTTTGGCCTTGGCACATGTTTAGTTTTGTTCAGTAAAGCAATTTTTTTACATAATGATTATTATGAATGTATTACCGTCATTTAAATGTGATGTTGATTTACAATTTAAACATAAACAGTTTGATTAAAAAAGGTAACTTTTACGGATTGTTAATACTAGCAATTACGTAATTGTAAATTGAACTGTGCAATTTGGTTTTATTTTAACAACTGCCAAGATAAACAACATAAGTCTATTCAGATTAAATGAACAACTAAAACCAATTAGTGTGACAAGATCAATGTGAAATGATGTAAGGTGAATAAGGAAATGTGTCCTCACCCGAGTCAGGTCAAACGTGGACAGCCCCGTGTGAGGCCTTCCATGATGTGACTGAGTCCGACGTCCGTCAGTTGACAGTTGCTGAGGCAGTAACGTAAACAACGAGTTGTTTTATCTCACCAACAACACGCATCTGTCGTCTCATAAAGTCACTTCTCTCAACTCTTCCAACACGACATGTATGCGTTAACGCAAAAACAACAATTACACTGTTAACACATGTGATAAATAATTAAACTTATTTTATTTCATGGAGTTCTGGCAGCGTTCGTGCTGCATCATTGTCGCCATATACTTTGTGGATGAATTATAGTCTTTGATTAAACACCACAAACACACGATATCTTCACCCCAGGTAGTCGAGTGAGAAAACGTCTTACGGTCCCCTCATTGACTGATGTCAAATGTCTCTTGTTGTCCCAACACCTGTAAAGAAGGAGACGAGTGACAAAGTCTCACACTTTCTCTCACCTCGATAAACACACAAACATAAACAATGTCCATCTACACACAAGTAACCCGACTACATCAGCAACAAGTCACCAAGGTGGAGTAAACTTATATATAGTCGGGTGACTAAGTAATCATTTACCATATTTTCAACAAATATTTGCAATCAGCACAATTAACTATGACACGTGACGTTCACATGACGCACCCTTTGGCCTTGGCACATGTTTAGTTTTGTTCAGTAAAGCAACTAAAGATTAATTTTATTTGCAGAGCAATTTTTTTACATAATGATTATTATGAATGTATTACCGTCATTTAAATGTGGTGTTGATTTACAATTTAAACATAAACAGTTCGATTAAAAAAGGTAACTTTTACGGATTGTTAATACTAGCAATTACGTAATTGTAAATTGATCTGTGCAATTTGGTTTTATTTTAACAACTGCCAAGATAAACAACATAAGTCTATTCAAATTAAATGAACAACTAAAACCAATTAGTCATCATTAGTGTGACAAGATCAATGTGAAATGATGTAAGGTGAATAAGGAAATGTGTCCTCACCCGAGTCAGGTCAAACGTGGACAGCCCCGTGTGAGGCCTTCCATGATGTGACTGAGTCCGACGTCCGTCAGTTGACAGTTGCTGAGGCAGTAACGTAAACAACGAGTTGTTTTATCTCACCAACAACACGCATCTGTCGTCTCATAAAGTCACTTCTCTCAACTCTTCCAACACGACATGTATGCGTTAACGCAAAAACAACAATTACACTGTTAACACATGTTGTGATAAATAATTAAACTTATTTTATTTCATGGAGTTCTGGCAGCGTTCGTGCTGCATCATTGTCGCCATATACTTTGTGGATGAATTATAGTCTTTGATTAAACACCACAAACACACGATATCTTCACCCCAGGTAGTCGAGTGAGAAAACGTCTTACGGTCCCCTCATTGACTGATGTCAAATGTCTCTTGTTGTCCCAACACCTGTAAAGAAGGAGACGAGTGACAAAGTCTCACACTTTCTCTCACCTCGATAAATACACAAACATAAACAATGTCCATCTACACACAAGTAACCCGACTACATCAGCAACAAGTCACCAAGGTGGAGTAAACTTATATATAGTCGGGTGACTAAGTAACCATTTACCATATTTTCAACAAATATTTGCAATCAGCACAATTAACTATGACACGTGACGTTCACATGACGCACCCTTTGGCCTTGGCACATGTTTAGTTTTGTTCAGTAAAGCAATTTTTTTACATAATGATTATTATGAATGTATTACCGTCATTTAAATGTGATGTTGATTTACAATTTAAACATAAACAGTTTGATTAAAAAAGGTAACTTTTACGGATTGTTAATACTAGCAATTACGTAATTGTAAATTGAACTGTGCAATTTGGTTTTATTTTAACAACTGCCAAGATAAACAACATAAGTCTATTCAGATTAAATGAACAACTAAAACCAATTAGTGTGACAAGATCAATGTGAAATGATGTAAGGTGAATAAGGAAATGTGTCCTCACCCGAGTCAGGTCAAACGTGGACAGCCCCGTGTGAGGCCTTCCATGATGTGACTGAGTCCGACGTCCGTCAGTTGACAGTTGCTGAGGCAGTAACGTAAACAACGAGTTGTTTTATCTCACCAACAACACGCATCTGTCGTCTCATAAAGTCACTTCTCTCAACTCTTCCAACACGACATGTATGCGTTAACGCAAAAACAACAATTACACTGTTAACACATGTGATAAATAATTAAACTTATTTTATTTCATGGAGTTCTGGCAGCGTTCGTGCTGCATCATTGTCGCCATATACTTTGTGGATGAATTATAGTCTTTGATTAAACACCACAAACACACGATATCTTCACCCCAGGTAGTCGAGTGAGAAAACGTCTTACGGTCCCCTCATTGACTGATGTCAAATGTCTCTTGTTGTCCCAACACCTGTAAAGAAGGAGACGAGTGACAAAGTCTCACACTTTCTCTCACCTCGATAAACACACAAACATAAACAATGTCCATCTACACACAAGTAACCCGACTACATCAGCAACAAGTCACCAAGGTGGAGTAAACTTATATATAGTCGGGTGACTAAGTAATCATTTACCATATTTTCAACAAATATTTGCAATCAGCACAATTAACTATGACACGTGACGTTCACATGACGCACCCTTTGGCCTTGGCACATGTTTAGTTTTGTTCAGTAAAGCAACTAAAGATTAATTTTATTTGCAGAGCAATTTTTTTACATAATGATTATTATGAATGTATTACCGTCATTTAAATGTGGTGTTGATTTACAATTTAAACATAAACAGTTCGATTAAAAAAGGTAACTTTTACGGATTGTTAATACTAGCAATTACGTAATTGTAAATTGATCTGTGCAATTTGGTTTTATTTTAACAACTGCCAAGATAAACAACATAAGTCTATTCAAATTAAATGAACAACTAAAACCAATTAGTCATCATTAGTGTGACAAGATCAATGTGAAATGATGTAAGGTGAATAAGGAAATGTGTCCTCACCCGAGTCAGGTCAAACGTGGACAGCCCCGTGTGAGGCCTTCCATGATGTGACTGAGTCCGACGTCCGTCAGTTGACAGTTGCTGAGGCAGTAACGTAAACAACGAGTTGTTTTATCTCACCAACAACACGCATCTGTCGTCTCATAAAGTCACTTCTCTCAACTCTTCCAACACGACATGTATGCGTTAACGCAAAAACAACAATTACACTGTTAACACATGTGATAAATAATTAAACTTATTTTATTTCATGGAGTTCTGGCAGCGTTCGTGCTGCATCATTGTCGCCATATACTTTGTGGATGAATTATAGTCTTTGATTAAACACCACAAACACACGATATCTTCACCCCAGGTAGTCGAGTGAGAAAACGTCTTACGGTCCCCTCATTGACTGATGTCAAATGTCTCTTGTTGTCCCAACACCTGTAAGGAAGGAGACGAGTGACAAAGTCTCACACTTTCTCTCACCTCGATAAACACACAAACATAAACAATGTCCATCTACACACAAGTAACCCGACTACATCAGCAACAAGTCACCAAGGTGGAGTAAACTTATATATAGTCGGGTGACTAAGTAACCATTTACCATATTTTCAACAAATATTTGCAATCAGCACAATTAACTATGACACGTGACGTTCACATGACGCACCCTTTGGCCTTGGCACATGTTTAGTTTTGTTCAGTAAAGCAATTTTTTTACATAATGATTATTATGAATGTATTACCGTCATTTAAATGTGATGTTGATTTACAATTTAAACATAAACAGTTTGATTAAAAAAGGTAACTTTTACGGATTGTTAATACTAGCAATTACGTAATTGTAAATTGAACTGTGCAATTTGGTTTTATTTTAACAACTGCCAAGATAAACAACATAAGTCTATTCAGATTAAATGAACAACTAAAACCAATTAGTGTGACAAGATCAATGTGAAATGATGTAAGGTGAATAAGGAAATGTGTCCTCACCCGAGTCAGGTAAAACGTGGACAGCCCCGTGTGAGGCCTTCCATGATGTGACTGAGTCCGACATCCGTCAGTTGACAGTTGCTGAGGCAGTAACGTAAACAACGAGTTGTTTTATCTCACCAACAACACGCATCTGTCGTCTCATAAAGTCACTTCTCTCAACTCTTCCAACACGACATGTATGCGTTAACGCAAAAACAACAATTACACTGTTAACACATGTTGTGATAAATAATTAAACTTATTTTATTTCATGGAGTTCTGGCAGCGTTCGTGCTGCATCATTGTCGCCATATACTTTGTGGATGAATTATAGTCTTTGATTAAACACCACAAACACACGATATCTTCACCCCAGGTAGTCGAGTGAGAAAACATCTTACGGTCCCCTCATTGACTGATGTCAAATGTCTCTTGTTGTCCCAACACCTGTAAAGAAGGAGACGAGTGACGAAGTCTCTCACTTTCTCTCACCTCGATAAACACACAAACATAAACAATGTCCATCTACACACAAGTAACCCGACTACATCAAAAACAAGTCACCAAGGTGGAGTAAACTTATATAAGTAATCATTTGCCATATTTTCAACAAATATTTGCAATCTGCACAATTAACTATGACACGTGACGTTCACATGACGCACCCTTTGGCCTTGGCACATGTTTAGTTTACACTGTTAACACTTGTAATTAATAATTAAACTTACTTTATTTTGTGCCGCGTCATCGTCGCCAAATACGGCGTTGTTATACAAACTGTGGATGAATTATATTCCTTGATTAAACACCATTCAATTAAATAACAACTGTCACGACACTTTTTGTTTGATTTATTTCATATTAGTCGGCAGCATCCGATTATTGTATACAGTGTAACCTTGTTCAGTAAAGCAACTAAAGATTAATTTTATTTGCACAGCAATTTTTTTACATAATGATCATTATGAATGTATTACCGTCATTTAAATGTAGGCCAAAGAGCAGGTAGCAAAGTGGAAACTTACAAACATATTGATATTAGCATAACACTATAAAACATGTGACCACTCGGGCGGCAGCGTATTTTTAAATACTTAAACTGTTCGAATACATAAATAATTTAAAAGATGTTATTAGTTTCGTTATATAGAGAACATGTCGAGTGATAATCCATTATAATATTATTCGTAATTCTCGCCTAGCCTAACGTAGACTAAAAACCCAATATGTTTAAACATAATTTGTTTACATAATAGCAGTTTTTAATATGCACGGATTGAAGAGTATACACCGTTGTTGTATACTGTTCAATGTTGCTGCAAACCAGAACTCGGCGCATTGAGAGTTTACATTAGACTCTAGAGGCGGCAATTGCGTGTGTTTATACCAGGTTTGAAAGTATTTTTATGATAAAACCTACACATGCGTCCCGGCATTAGTCATGTTATGGATGATTGCAGAGTGGCAAATGTGCTGCATTGTTAACACGCAATTTAGCAATGTGGCAACTCTTGTGAAATTGTGGTTGGCTCTGAAAAGAGCCCTTTTGTTTCTTCTTCAGCTCTGTGGTGCTGCAATCACAGGATTACTTGTAGGCACGTAACAAAAACAGGTTGAGACGTGCCGAACTGCCTTCATAGCTTTCTTATCGCTCGCATCCACAAGTTTTCAATATTTTGTGCGTGGAGTTCTGGAGAAAGCGGGTTCACGAAGTTCTTTTGTGAATGGCAATGTCGTGTATGTATATGCCGCCGTTCAACTGGTCGAGATTCTGATACACCGTCCACCCATCTGTGATCACGTGTGTGCCTGGTAAAAGCCACTGCACAATAACAGACTGTGTACCAGCTCCTCTATCAGGACAAGCTTCCAACCTACACCGGCCACTTTCCCTCTCCACAGTTCCTAACACCCATTCTCCGTCATTCATCCTGCCGCGGTGATACTTGCGGTGGTCAGAATAGCTTTAGTCTGTTTCGAGAACAATTGGGCTACCATTATGGTCGAAACCACCAAGTATCTGCGGATGGTTCCTGACGTCGACAGCACATATGTCACGCACAACATTGTGCCAGTCAATGATGGTGTGATTGGAGAGATCCAAATGCCACATCACGTCTTGCATGGCAATCTCAGACGCCCAACGATGCAATAACCACATAATTATCACGAGCAGCAGGCGACTTGAAAAACTAGTTGACACGTAGTCCCCTACATTCACCGCACAGAGTGCATTTCCAGCAGAAACCGTAGATGGTATCTCTCTGTGCGACAAGTGGCACACAACCCCGAGTACACATGATAGTTGTGCAGAAGGCGTCGTCTAGCCAACCATTCCAGCTGAACCTTCAAGTTGTCTTGCAAGAAGAAAGCTAGCTGGACTGGCCCTAATTCCTCTGCTGACGTATGTTGCAACGTAAGAATGGAGTTAGGAGCGACAATGTGCGTTGGGTTAGTTGGTAGACCGGCCATCGTACTTGTATGGTCGTAATTAACAACCAAAATATACATCCGTTGTGACGCATATGACATTATATATTATGTTTTTTTGTGTTTTTCAACATTAAAGTACTGATTTATATATTTTTAATCTTTATATTAAACATTTCCATGACATTTCAGTATACGTATGTGAAACAGAACTAGACATTATGTTAGTGGCATCGCCTTTACGGTTGTGATGGCACCGCGACATATTCGGAGTACATTTAGGATGATTGGACCAAAAAATAGCTACTAAGTAGTATTTGTGTTCTGTAATATTTGTGTCTTGTTTCCATGTACTTAAACTATGACATTTTGCACAATTTCCATTAATAGCAATATAAAACTCTACATGACCAAATCGAGTAAAGGTGAAACTAACTTGTTACCCGTGCTAATGATGACCAGTAATGGAAATGTGCACACGCAACAGTTCGGACACCTTCCTTGAGGGGAACACATACAAAAACATATTAATAAAAAATAATATTATATTATATTTCCTCTGACTTTGTCAGTTTTCCAGTGTGTTCTACGTTGCCATCCCCAATAAAAACTGTTTCAAGATTACTAAAGCCGCGTCTACACGACAGTTCTTGTCCCGGGGTTGTTAACCCAGGTTAGGTTAACCCCGAGACGAACGATGTTAAGCTAACCTGCATTAGTTAACCCGGGTTAAGACACCATGTAGAGGCAAAGTCGAGGTACTTAACCCCGTGATAGATGGTGCCGATTACCTCCCGTGATTCCGCAGTTTTTGCATTTGTGGCATGTAACTCTGTCGTGGATGGGGATGTTTCTGGGGCGAAGTTTACCATAACGCTATTACTGACTTAATCCCTAACTTATGCTAACATAGCTTAAACCCAAACTTTAATTTTGTAAAATTGAATAAAAAAACTTGGTCCTGATGGGATGCGTCGTCTGTGACCGAGTTACAAAAAAGTTCTGAGCAAGCGGGCGATAGATGGTGCTGATTAACTTACTTGATATACGTTTCGCATCATTGGTATTCATCACTGTGTTTCTTTCTAACTACTAACTGTCTGATATCTAAACCATGCCGAAAATGCGAACCAATTGGGAACGAATAGAAGTAATGGCGTTAGATATGATCTCGGGGCGTGCTGACATTCAGGCGTGTCTGGACAATACATCCAAGGACAGTAAGACACACAGTGGTATTGCCGAATAGCTTGGCGAGCAAGGATACGCCATGAATCAGTGCTAGGTTAGAGAGAAAATGAAAAGCATGATACATAAAATGCGGACGAAACGCAACAGGGTCGACCACCACAGTCTGGAAGAGAGAGTAGACTTGAAAGAATGACACACGTCACTCACACAGAGAACTGCCTTACCTAATCAGCCCTCCCGGGGAACTCATCCGTGAGTCGACGGACCCACGACGGCAGTGACCGGTATGACAACCACAGTCTGGAAGAGAGGAGACGTGAAGATGACACACAAAATTCACACAGAACTGCCTTACCTAATCAACCCTCCCTGGGAACTTGCCCATGAGTCGACGGACCCACGACGGAAGTGACAGGGACGCCCACCACAGTCTGGAAGAGAGAGGAGACTTGAAGATGACACACAAAATTCACACAGAGAAGTGCCTTACCTAATCAACCCCCCCTGGGAACTTGCCCATGAGACGACTGACCCACGACGGAAGTGACAGGGACAACCACCACAGTCTGGAAGAGAGAGGAGACTTGAAGATGACACACAAAATTCACACAGAGAAGTGCCTTACCTAATCAACCCCCCTGGGAACTTGCCCATGAGACGACTGACCCACGACGGAAGTGACAGGGACAACCACCACAGTCTGGAAGAGAGAGGAGACTTGAAGATGACACAAAATTCACACAGAGAAGTGCCTTACCTAATCATCCCCCCTGGGAACTTGCCCATGAGTCAACGCACCCACGGCGGCAGTGACAGGGACGACCACCACAGCCTGGAAGAGAGGAGACGTGAACATGACACATAACAGTTCCACAGAGAAGTGCCTTACCTAATCAACCCTCCCGGCGAACTCGTCCATGAGTCAACGCACCCACGGCGGCAGTGACAGGGACGACCACCACAGCCTGGAAGAGAGGAGACTTGAAGAATGACATACAACACTCACATAGAGACGTGCCTTACCTAGTCATCCCCTAATCAACCCTCCCGGGGTACTCGTCCATTAGTCGATGCACCCACGACAGCAGTGACAGGGTCGACCACCACAGTCTGGAAGAGAGAGTAGACTTGAAAGAATGACACACGTCACTCACACAGAGAACTGCCTTACCTAATCAGCCCTCCCGGGGAACTCATCCGTGAGTCGACGGACCCACGACGGCAGTGACCGGTATGACAACCACAGTCTGGAAGAGAGGAGACGTGAAGATGACACACAAAATTCACACAGAACTGCCTTACCTAATCAACCCTCCCTGGGAACTTGCCCATGAGTCGACGGACCCACGACGGAAGTGACAGGGACGCCCACCACAGTCTGGAAGAGAGAGGAGACTTGAAGATGACACACAAAATTCACACAGAGAAGTGCCTTACCTAATCAACCCCCCCTGGGAACTTGCCCATGAGACGACTGACCCACGACGGAAGTGACAGGGACAACCACCACAGTCTGGAAGAGAGAGGAGACTTGAAGATGACACACAAAATTCACACAGAGAAGTGCCTTACCTAATCAACCCCCCTGGGAACTTGCCCATGAGACGACTGACCCACGACGGAAGTGACAGGGACAACCACCACAGTCTGGAAGAGAGAGGAGACTTGAAGATGACACAAAATTCACACAGAGAAGTGCCTTACCTAATCATCCCCCCTGGGAACTTGCCCATGAGTCAACGCACCCACGGCGGCAGTGACAGGGACGACCACCACAGCCTGGAAGAGAGGAGACGTGAACATGACACATAACAGTTCCACAGAGAAGTGCCTTACCTAATCAACCCTCCAGGCGAACTCGTCCATGAGTCAACGCACCCACGGCGGCAGTGACAGGGACGACCACCACAGCCTGGAAGAGAGGAGACTTGAAGAATGACATACAACACTCACATAGAGACGTGCCTTACCTAGTCATCCCCTAATCAACCCTCCCGGGGTACTCGTCCATTAGTCGATGCACCCACGACAGCAGTGACAGGGTCGACCACCACAGTCTGGAAGAGAGAGTAGACTTGAAAGAATGACACACGTCACTCACACAGAGAACTGCCTTACCTAATCAGCCCTCCCGGGGAACTCATCCGTGAGTCGACGGACCCACGACGGCAGTGACCGGTATGACAACCACAGTCTGGAAGAGAGGAGACGTGAAGATGACACACAAAATTCACACAGAACTGCCTTACCTAATCAACCCTCCCTGGGAACTTGCCCATGAGTCGACGGACCCACGACGGAAGTGACAGGGACGCCCACCACAGTCTGGAAGAGAGAGGAGACTTGAAGATGACACACAAAATTCACACAGAGAAGTGCCTTACCTAATCAACCCCCCCCTGGGAACTTGCCCATGAGACGACTGACCCACGACGGAAGTGACAGGGACAACCACCACAGTCTGGAAGAGAGAGGAGACTTGAAGATGACACACAAAATTCACACAGAGAAGTGCCTTACCTAATCAACCCCCCTGGGAACTTGCCCATGAGACGACTGACCCACGACGGAAGTGACAGGGACAACCACCACAGTCTGGAAGAGAGAGGAGACTTGAAGATGACACAAAATTCACACAGAGAAGTGCCTTACCTAATCATCCCCCCTGGGAACTTGCCCATGAGTCAACGCACCCACGGCGGCAGTGACAGGGACGACCACCACAGCCTGGAAGAGAGGAGACGTGAACATGACACATAACAGTTCCACAGAGAAGTGCCTTACCTAATCAACCCTCCCGGCGAACTCGTCCATGAGTCAACGCACCCACGGCGGCAGTGACAGGGACGACCACCACAGCCTGGAAGAGAGGAGACTTGAAGAATGACATACAACACTCACATAGAGACGTGCCTTACCTAGTCATCCCCTAATCAACCCTCCCAGGGTACTCGTCCATTAGTCGATGCACCCACGACAGCAGTGACAGGGTCGACCACCACAGTCTGGAAGAGAGAGTAGACTTGAAAGAATGACACATGTCAATCACACAGAGAACTGCCTTACCTAATCAGCCCTCCCGGGGAACTCATCCGTGAGTCGACGGACCCACGGCGGCAGTGACCGGTATGACAACCACAGTCTGGAAGAGAGGAGACGTGAAGATGACACACAAAATTCACACAGAACTGCCTTACCTAATCAACCCTCCCTGGGAACTTGCCCATGAGTCGACGGACCCACGACGGAAGTGACAGGGACGCCCACCACAGTCTGGAAGAGAGAGGAGACTTGAAGATGACACACAAAATTCACACAGAGAAGTGCCTTACCTAATCAACCCCCCTGGGAACTTGCCCATGAGTCGACTGACCTACAACGGCAGTGACAGGGACGACCACCACAGTCTGGAAGAGAGAGGAGACTTGAAGATGACACAAAAAATTCACACAGAGAAGTGCCTTACCTAATCAACCCCCCTGGGAACTTGCCCATGAGACGACTGACCCACGACGGAAGTGACAGGGACAACCACCACAGTCTGGAAGAGAGAGGAGACTTGAAGATGACACAAAATTCACACAGAGAAGTGCCTTACCTAATCATCCCCCCTGGGAACTTGCCCATGAGTCGACGGACCCACGACGGCAGTGACAGGGACGACCACCACAGTCTGGAAGAGAGGAGACTTGAAGATGACACACAAAATTCACACAGAGAAGTGCCTTACCTAATCAACCCCCCTGGGAACTTGCCCATGAGTCGACGGACCCACGACGGCAGTGACAGGGTCGACCACCACAGTCTGGAAGAAAGAGTAGACTTGAAAGAATGACACACGACACTCACACAGAGAACTGCCTTACCTAATCAGCCCTCCTGGGGAACTCATCCGTGAGTCGACGGACCCACGACGGCAGTGACCAGTATGACAACCACAGTCTGGAAGAGAGAGGAGACGTGAAGATGACACACAAAATTCACACAGAACTGCCTTACCTAATCAACCCTCCTGGGAACTTGCCCATGAGTCGACGGACCCACGACGGCAGTGACAGGGACGACCACCACAGTCTGGAAGAGAGAGGAGACGTGAACACGACACACAGCACTAACACAGCTCTGTATGCATGTGTCAACACACTAACACGGGCATGTAGTAAAGACTTATGATATCTTCACCTCAGGTAGTCGAGTGAGAAAACGTCTTACGGTCCCCTCATTGACTGATGTCAACTATCTCTTGTTGTCCCAACACCTGTAAAGAAGGAGACAAGAGTGATGAAGTCTCACACTTTCTCTCACCTCGCTAAACACACAAACATAAACAATGTCCATCTACACGCAAATAACCCGACTTCATCAGCAATAAGTCACCAGGGTGGAGTAAACTTATATATAGTCGGGTGACTAAGTAATCATTTACCATATTTTCAACAACTATTTACAATAAGCACAATTAACTATGACACGTGACGTTGACATGACGCGCCTTTGGGCTTTGGCACATGTTTAGTTTTGTTCAATAAAGCAAGTAAAGGTGAATTTTATTTGCGCAAAAAATTGTTTACATAATAATTATTATGAATGTATAATCGTCATTTTTAATGTGGTTTTAATTTACCAGTTCGATTAAAAAGGTAACTTTTACTGATAGGTAATTGTTAATTGATCTGTGCAATTTGGTTTTATTTTAACAACTGCCAAAATAAACAACCGGTTAATAAGGAAATGTGTCCTTACCCGAGTCAGGTCATACGTGGACAGCCCCGTGTGAGGCCTTCCATGATGTGACTGAGTCCGACTTCCGTCAGTTGACAGTTGCTGAGGCAGTAACGTAAACAACGAGTTGTTTTATCTCACCAACAACACACATCTGTCGTCTCATAAAGTCACTTCTCTCAACTTTTCCAACACGACATGTATGCGTTAACGCAAAAACAACAATTACACTGTTAACACATGTTGTGATAAATAATTAAACTTACTTTATTTCGTGGAGTTCTGGCAGCGTTCGTGCCGCATCATCGTCGTCAAATACTTTGTGGATGAATTATAGTCTTTGATTAAACACCACAAACACACGATATCTTCACCCCGGGTAGTCGAGTGAGAAAACGTCTTACGGTCCCCTCATTGACTGATGTCAAATGTCTCTTGTTGTCTCAACACCTGTAAAGAAGGAGACGAGTGACAAAGTCTCACACTTTCTCTCACCTCGATAAACACACAAACATAAACAATGTCCATCTACACACAAGTAACCCGACTACATCAGCAACAAGTCACCAGGGTGGGGTAAACTTATATATGGTGGGGTGAATAAGAAATCAGTTACCATATTTTCAACAAATATTTGCAATCAGCACAATTAACTATGACACGTGACGTTCACATGATGCACCCTTTGGCCTTGGCATATGTTTAGTTTTGTTCAGTAAAGCAACTAAAGATTAATTTTATTTGCACAGCAATTTTTTTACATAATGATTATTATGAATGTATTACCGTCATTTAAATGTGGTTTTGATTTACAATTTAAACAGTTCGATTAAAAAAAGTAACTTTTATGGATTGTTAATACTAGCAATTACGTAATTGTAAATTGATCTGTGCAATTTGGTTTTATTTTAACAACTGCCAAAATAAACAACCGGTTAATAAGGAAATGTGTCCTCACCCGAGTCAGGTCAAACGTGGACAGCCCCAGGTGAAGCCATCCATGATGTGACTGAGTCCGACGTCCGTCAGTTGACAGTTGCTGAGGCAGTAACGTAAACAACGAGTTGTTTTATCTCACCAACAACACACATCTGTTGTCTCATAAAGTCACTTCTCTCAACTCTTCCAACACGACATGTATGCGTTAACACAAAAACGACAATTACACTGTTAACACGTTGTAATAAGTAATTAAACTTACTTTATTTCATGGAGTTCTAGCAACGTTCATGTCGCGTCATTGTCTCCAAATACGGCATTGTCATACAAACTGGGGATGAATGATATTCCTTGATTATACACCACAAACACACGGCCCCGTCAAACTACATAATACTTGTACAACAGACAATAACCTGCCACTTTTTGCGATGTCCACTCGTGCCCACTATACTGTCTGACCACTGACCAACAAAGTGGACAACACTTTCTTGGCTCAAGTCTATCACATTCCATTAAATAACAACTGCCGATTGTTTGATTTATTTCGTATTAATCGGCATTGTCCGATTATTGTATACAGTGTAACCTTTTTCTCTATAGGCCAAAGAGCAGGTAGCAAAGTGGAAACTTACAAACATATTGATATTAGCATAACTGTAAAACATGTGACCACTTTTAAAATACATAAACAGTTCGAATACATAAATTATTTATAAGATGTTTTAGTTTCTTTATTTAGACAACGTGTCGTGTGATAATCCATTATAATATTCTTATTTCTAACGTAGACTAAAACCCCAATATGTTTAAACATTAGTTTAGTACATAATAGCAGTTGTTAATATGCACTGATTGAAGAGTATACACATTGTTTAAAAATGCAAAATACTGTTATTGTGTTATACCAGGTTTGAAAGTTTTGTAATGATAAAACCTACACATGCGTCCCGGCATTGGTCACGTTGTGGATGATTGCAGAGTGGCAAATGTGCTGCATTGTTAACACAATTTATCAATGTGTCAACTCTGAAAAGAACCATTTTGTTTGGCTTTAAAAAGAGCCCTTTTGTTTCTTCTTTAGTGGTACTGATCACGAATACACACAAGTAGCGCCAACATACGCGTTCGACGGTTCCTGTGCTGCTGCAATCACAGGATTTCTTGTAGGCACGAAACTAAAAGAGCCGACGTGCCGAACTGCCTTCGTAGCTTTCTTATCACTCGCACCCACAAGTTTTCAATATTTTGTGTGTGGAGTTCTGGAGAAAGCGGGTCCACGAATTTCCGTTGGTGGATTACAACGTTGCGTAGGTATACTCGGCCATTCAACTAGCCGAGATTCTGAAACGCCGCCCACCCATCTGTGAACACGTGTGTGCCTGGTAAAAGCCACTACGCAATAACAGGCTGTAATGTACCAGCTCCTCTATCAGGAACAATTTCCGAACTTTCCCTCTCCCAACACCCATTCTCTGTCATTCATCCTGCCGCAATGATACTTGCAGTGGTAGATATAGCTTTCGTCTGTTTTGAGAACAGTTGGGCTAGTATTATGGTCGAAACCACCAGGTACCTGCGTATGGTTCCTGACGTCGACAGCACATATGTTACGCACAACATTGTGCCAGTCAATGATGGTGTGATTGGAGAGATCCAAATGCCACATCACGTCTTGCATGGCAATCTCAGACGCCCAACTATGCAATAACCACATAATTTTCCCGAGCGGCAGGCGACTCTTGAAAAACTAGTTGACACGTTGTCCCCTACATTCACCGCACAGAGGGTTTTTCCAGGGGAAACTGTCGATGGTATCTCTCTGTGCGACAAGAGTGCACGCAATATGGAAAGAACACACCAGCATCGGAAAAATTAGGTGAAGAGCATTAATAACAAAGGTCAAAAGATTCATTTGTACCGGCTTGTCTGCCTCTTTGTTATCACCAGTATGAAGTAAATTAGCAAAGCTATCCTTTCAAAATTTGATGATGTTTGCGACGTGCTATATTTGGTTTCGATTTACATGGGGGTAGCCGACTTCTACCTCGAATAATCAATGAACGGCGCTGATTTTGTGATTCCTACGTGTTTCCCAACGACAACAAGATACTGACGTCATTTAATGTTAATCAATCAATAGGAATCCGTAACACTACGGCGTGGGGTTTCCGCGCCAAGTGCAGACTACGACTAGAATCGTATCCCGGATAAAAAGTGTAACTACGACTAGAATCGTAGTTACCCATTTAAATTATAAGGTTACTAAACTACGATATGTTGCATAATTTCCATTAATAGCAATATAAAACTCTACATGACCAAATCGAGTAAAGGTGAAACTAACTTGTTACCTGTGCTAATGATGACCAGTAATGGAAATGTACATATGCAACAGTTCGGACACATTCCCCTCAACGCAATATGTCAACCATGCATAACATGTTGCAGATGTAGGTATCTCACATTATATACAGTGTTAAATAAATAGCTCAGCTATGGACACCTTCCCCTGAACGCAATATGTCAACCACGCGTAACATGTTGTAGATGTAGGTATCTCGCATTATATACAGTGTTAAATAAATAGCTCAGCTATGTAAACTATCACTGCACACTATGGTCTTATGAAATATTTGTATATGCAGTGGCTCCACCTTTTGTAGCAATCTACTCAAGTTAATGACAACTGTTTCAGGGATTGATTTTTGACTGCGCCCTGTGCCAATGGTTCAAAGTCATTAACAGACCAGGAAACAGCGGTGGCTATAAATTTATGTAAAAAACAAACATGGGAATCCTATAAAAGCACCTGAGGATACTTGGCAAAGGTGGCCTTCATATCACCTGTGGCGACCATGACAGCCGTCATGACTGACGACTCTTTGTCAAGTTATCTTTTCTGGAAGCATATAGCATAAATGTTACCAATGACATCCTTATACTATAAATAAATCTGTACCTATACATGTTGGTGACACTTTCAAAGGAAGGTGAGTCCTGATGGAGTTGGTGCTTCCACTGAAAACAAAAGCTTTGTAAACTCCAAATGTGTGGCTTACCTTGGCATGAAGAGCAACAAAAACGCTTGATTCTGTTGCTTTTCCATTTTCAAGCAAATCCGAACAAAGGGATAGTTATAAAAATTGCATTACTCTGGTGCAAATGAATAATTAACCAAAAGGTACATAAAAAGCTCTTTCGAAGAGTAAAGGCAAATAGGGATACAGTCAGTCTCAGAAATGTACCTCGTAAGAAATCAATACACCTACTCCAACCTTTTACTTGTATAAGCTAACATAGGGAAAAGCACCTTGTTTCTAGGTGCAGTATGATTCTGATAGATAAGAAAGGGGGCTCCTGAAATGTTTGAGAAAGCCATTGTGATCTGCAATGGTGAATTATGTTCAGAATTCTGTCAAAACTTCACCAGAAACACATGTCACGAGAACAGAATATCATCTCTTTATACACCCTGGAACAAAAGGTTTCTTAAGAATTTCCTCCAAAAGGTCCAGCAATAGTTGATCATCGATCTGCCCCCTGTTTCCTTTCCATCTCACTTTGTCCGCATGTTGTGCAGGTCTTTTACATCAATGTAAGACCGTCCTTGTTTGGTGAGGTAGTCCTTGAGGTTTTTCACTTTCACGCCAGGAGCAGCATTTCATCAACCACTGTTCTGTCCTCTGGATCTAACCTACGCTGCTCCGGGTACTGGACAGAGGTGTCCTCGGTGCATGGTTGTGCTCATCAACTAACCTGGTATCAAGGAGGCGACCAGAGGCCTGATTTGTGGAAAGCATTATTTCTGCTCCGCAGTTGAGATTGAATGATCTGCAAGAGAAGAAACCAGTGTTCATTTCAGGCTGCGTATTTGTGGGATTCCCGCAAACAAAACATTGTAAAAGGCACAACCTGGAGCGGTGCAGTACGTCTCTTGGGCGCAATGTTTTTTGTGAGCACACAGTCATTTTTGGCTCCCGCTGAACCACTTGGGAAACAGACTAGCTTCTAGATTCCCTCCCTTCAGCCCAAAAAGCAACTGTGCACTGCTGTGATTGGTTTTCCTATAAAAAGGAACCAACAAAATTGTTGCTTTCAGTTTATACAGTCTGCTTTGAGTGTCGCTTTAGCTCACAAAACAATATCCTTTTTATAAAATCTGTGAAAGCCATTACAAAAATGTACTAAGAGCTGCACTGTTCCACGAAAGACTAAAATCTGATTCCCCAAATGTGTGGGAGTAATCTAGCAATTTTGGGGGCCATATATCCTCTTCACAATCACTGGTTCCTGCTGCAAGGTGCCCTTCATGATTTAAAAAAATTAAAAACTCTGCGTGCGTCACCACTTGCACTGATTTCTGTACGTCATATCTGGGTTTCATGCCTCAGTCTCACTGATATGTGTATTATGGGAAACAATCATCTCATTCAGTACAAGTGGATCCAGAAAAATAATGGTCTCCAACTTTACATTCAGAAATAATACATGTAAGCAGTTGCACTCTGTTGGCAAGGTTCTTGCACTGGTCATGTGGAATGTATTTTCCACAGATATAACAAAAGTTATCAGGGTGATTCATACAGCCTCGCCTATTCATGATGTTTGTAGCAACATAGGCCTAACCTGAAAAGATACTCTATACCAGGTAGACGTTAACGCAAGCTGGGGATCACTGCGCTGTTGCCAAGAGCAGAAAATCTGTTACCCGGAATTAGTCCGCTTTGTAATTTGTAACAGGAAGTCTGCTGTTTTCAGCGTGGGAAAATTAACATCATACGGTATTGCGGTCAACTCGGCTATCGTCAGCGATATTGCCAATAAAACTTGTTTTAAAACTTGATGTAATGTTTATTATTTGAGCAGGCTCCCTGTCTCGGTATTTTTCAAATACCGAACATTTTAATGGACTTACTGCTGAAGTGATGATACATTCCGCGGGCAGCCTTCAACATAGATAGTATGATCTTAAAGAACACATATATTAATTAATAAATAAAAACCTAAAAACGGACTGGGTGGTTTTAACATTAAGTAATTATTTTAATTATACTGGGTTGGCACTAGGCAGAGTAGTGCAATTGGATCGTATGCATTAAAATTCTGACGTGCTGGCCAAATTCTTCACATTTAGAATCAGCGGCCCATATTTAGTCAACACCTGCCTTTCCCTTTCAAAAGACAAAATTTGTTGTTGTCAAATGTAATACAAAGGTACTATTCGTTTTGCAAAGGTTTTAATTCAAAGAAATATAACAAATCACATCTGGCTTGGCTGCGGTGATGCACGTACGCACTTGGTTATGCCAACACAGAACTCTCAAATGTCACGATTTAACAGCCCAAAACCGTATCGCACAAATAATGGGATTGTCTGTCTTGTGATTGCTCCTCATCAAGTTGGTTGGCAACCGTAGCTGTCGGTGCGCATGCACACAGTCGGCTGTGTTGCATCGCAGCGTTTCCACTTAACAGCCTACAGTGGAGAACCATGGTTCAAATTCTCCACTCGACAGACTAGCTGGTTTAGCAGCGAGTGATACCCAGATCCAATCACGTCATTGACAATGCGGTCCTCCAATTAATCTGCGTACCGTCTCACAATTGAGCCTGCAATTCTTGACAGTTGTTATCGCTGCAGTCGTTGGCTCTGTAGATGCACCGCATCCGCAATGGTGCGCACCAGGCCTCTCCAATCATTTGGACGTTTCCCAGACCTCAGCATCCCCATCATGTGATGGGAGACTTTGTGCCACGGTATGGCAAAGTCTACTGACCAGTTGGGATTCATGCTTGGAGAGAGGCAGGGTGTCAATGCAGCAGATTCTGAAGCTGCACTCGTCCTCTGTGGCGTTGTCACACTGGGTGCTACTACAGTTGACGTCGAAGGCTGAATGTCATCTTTGACAAGTGTTACTGAAATGAATTGTTGCGGAGATGTATGCAGTAAATCTTCTTGAATACTATTGGATTTAGGGGAACAATGTAGGTGAAAGTAGTTAAACTAGTCAAATAATGTTTCGAGTGTTGTACAGTGCATCACGTTTGAAAAAACCAGGCGAGCGATAAATCGCTCACCTAAAGATGCCAAATAATTTAGCACGAGCGATTAGTTAGTTTTTTTTTCTTCGCTAGGTGGTGTTCCTGTTTGTCCATCTGGTGATGTCAATGCCCATCATGCAAAAAACGAATCGAGGCTAGCCATTCCATAGCGGTATCCATGACGCAAGATTAATTTGATTGGGTCATTTTGGGACATCAAGCGTTGGCGCAGATTGAAAAGTTGCATGCTGATAAAACATTTGAGACAGGAAGTACTAGCGATGATGTTACTAACGATGATGTTTGCCTAAACAATTGTGAAAGTTGGCTCACTGGGTTGTCAGTAGTAACGTTTATAATTAATTATAAAAAAAAAAAATCGGAGGTGTCAATAAAACATTGTATTACAACTGCCACTGGTACAAAACAAATCATTACATAACACATAACAGCTTGTGTCCAGAAGTGTTCAGAAACAAAGATCAAAACATGAAAACATTAAAATCCATAGAAGTCACTTTCATCGTCACCATTGAAGAACGCCATGCCGTTCCGGCGATATCATTCCATGTATTCGTGCTCCATGCACCAGACAAACATCTTCAAATATGATGCCATCATCCATTTCACAATTAAAATTCTCCCAAGTCACATTTGTTGTTGCTATCAAAGAACGCTGCCTGGAACGACATGGCGGCTTTATCCCACCTGTGCCGTCAGCATCGCGGATCGTGGCTGCGCACAAACATCTTTGAATATGATGGCATCAGCCGTTCTTGGCAACTGTCCCACACTAGCAGACATCAACTGTAACAACTGTCTGCTTTGTTCAGAAGCTTGATCATGGTTTCAGGTGTTGAAGTTTTAAGCAGAGTTCCAAGCACAACGTTCACACCTTGGCTTTACTGAAGCCAGACTTCACAGGATTATCAAAACAACACCATTACAAGTGTCTCTTTGCAGTGGAGTAAATTGCACTTGCTCTGGTACAAGAATTGTTCACACCATTCCTTGCCTTCTCCCTAGGGGCTGGGTCTCTTCATCACCGTCGGCAGCATAATCCTGCGCTCTATCCAGTGGGTCACCCACCGTTTCGCCTTCAAAATCGTCCCTGATATGCTCGTCTACACCAGAAATGTCACTACCTTCGCTGTCTGATGCACCCTCATCCGCCATTTTAAAATCTCTCGATCGTTCACTACAAAACAACTTTCGAAAAACACGTCTATCTCACTAAAATTGCATCAATAAAATGGCGACCATGGTGCAGGAAGTTCCATGTAACCTCGTTCTGATCAAAATGGCGACGTAGTTGGATGCGTCGGTAAATATGCACCGATGCGTATTTGGGAAGATGCGGTAACTACGCATCGGTGCGTATTTGGTATAAAAAGGGTTAATTAATGTAGTATTCCGGTATGCTCTTCTTTTAGAGGCTATACCAGATCAGCTATCTGTCATACGCTTTCTCCTGGTCCACAAACACCATGTGTAGACCTCTTGTGAACTCCCCATGTTTCTACTGGAGTATCCTGAAGCAGAACAGCGGTTGCACTGTCGACTTTCCTGGTTGGAATCCATACTGCCTTTCATTTATCTCCACCATTTCTCTAAACCTCTTCTCTATCACCCTCTCCCAGAGCTTCACAGTGTGGCTAAGAAGTTTGATCCCCGGAAGCAGGTACAATTTATAGGGTCTCCTTTCTGTTTGTAGATTGGTGCAATCACGCTTTTTCATCCATTCATCTGGGATGCCATCTCTCAAGGCCTGATTTAGCACTTGTACCATACATTTCTCTCCGTTTTGGTTTTTTAGCTTTCTACACTCATAAGTCAATGTAGCCCTGCGTTTCATTAGGTCTTCATTCACAAAGAAAATGTCGATTGTTTGAGTTGTTGTCCTTCAGCTTTGTACGACTGCAGAAGACGTCCCGCACTCGCTCCATCTTGAATCACACTATAATTGCGCGGCATCCAGTATCGCGTTGAGCACCTACCTTTGGTAGTCGATGGCTTCTTTCTGTATCATCTGTGGCAAGTGGAAGTGACACCTGCATCTTCTTGTTGATTATGTCGAGGACAAGGGTATCAGTGTCTTCGCCCTCTCACTTTTCCACAATCCCATGGAACATTAGATTAGGTCGGCTGGCATTAGTGAAATTCTTTGAGTAGTTTCTCTTGTCCTGCTGCTCTGATGGTAACGTGAGATCCCTATAGCAAGCACCCTTGCTCTTCCAACAGTTCATCCTTCATTCTCCTGTATGCTGCAAACTCCTCCTCATTATGATGTGGTAGGGCTCATTATATTGATTAGCTTATGAATGAACATTAGTGATTAGATGCTAGAGGAGTGAGTGATGACTTAAATGACATAACATGCAGGGGGCAGGGTGGCCCACCCACAGTAGGGCTGCCCACCCACAGTAGTGCTTGCCCTCTGTGATAAGCAAGATAAGAATAATAATTACATGTCTCTAAAGGAATGTTGGAGTCTTAGAGAAACCACATGTTAAACCATGTTATTAATTATCTGTAGTCTAGTAGATGGCTTTATCTTTGGGTGTACTTGGCAGGAAAGATGAAGCCCCCCCTATTGGTTGGTTTAAATTCGGTAGTCAGGCTAGTTTAGATATAGAGAATTGTAGAGGGAAAATAAGAGAGTTGACAGGCATACAGAGTGCAGGGTGTGCAGACAGGAGGGTTTCCCTCCAGCTTGGACTGGGAGGTGAGACTGAGCTGCCTTGGTGTCCCTGCAAACAAGATAAGAGAGTTTGTAGGCAGGAGCAAGAGCCTGCAGGGTGTGTGTGTGTGGTCACATCATGTAGTAACTGGTCTGGAGTCTATGTGGATGTGATTTCATGGTTGGTTGTTAGCAAGTAATTTTATATATAGGGTAAGAGATAGAGAGTATAATAAATATTGATTCTAGTTTACTTGATCTTGTTGTGACTTATTTAATTGGCACCTCCCCTTTAATTAGCAGGGACGGCTACGGTAATCAGATGGCCAGCTTTGAATAACGAAGTTCAACACTTTTGACAACACTTGACCTCGACCTGTCCACCGTGCTATTTTGGTCAGAGTGATTGGTGTGTCTTAAAAAAACGAGAAATACACAAGGAGTGGAAAAAAAAGATTGATGTCTACCATCAATAAATCCGCCCTTACAGACCATACGACAACTGAAAACCACATCATAGACTGGGAGGGAGTGAAAATTGTAGACAAGGAACCCAACAGAAGAATTTGGCATATCAAGGAAGCCATCTGGATCAGGAAAACCAAAACACCCATCAACAGAAACGAGGGCAATTACGAACTGCCTCACGTGTACGATGACGTCATTCAATGTCATCGGTACTGATGAAGTCGACGTGATACGTTGACGAAAGCCTCTACCGGGTCAATTAAACATCTTGGATATGAAAAATGAAAGTTTCTGATTTGAAAACGAACTATCCTGAAGAATGTTCAGTAATAATTGTGAAACATATTCTTAAAATGTTATTTCACGACAATGACCTAATTACATGTGCAACCCTTGACCCGACCCCGCATGACCCCGTCCACCCACTCACTGGCTAGCAACAGCACTGCAACTATTAATTACTCTAGCAGTTGCTGGTTGAGCATTTGATAAGTGGTTCATTGTCCTCAGAACTGCTGGAATCCACATCATCCAAAGGACGCGGACACACAATGTCCTTTGTCTCGTCAGTGCAGAACTCGCGGATTTCATTGTATAAAGAGGCCTGACGCTTCTTGTCCAAGCCAGCAGGGGCTACGATCGCTGGCATTCCTTGAGGAACGGCTCCACGCAGGATGCGGTGCTCCCCGTTCTCACATTCAATGTACTCCTTTATGAGCAGTTTCCCCGAGTCGGCATCACTGATGTGGAAGTGGTGATTTTTCTTCAAACCAACCACTTTCTTGTATGCTGGAGTGAGGATTGCCTTCCAGTCATACGTCGGCACAATGACTTCCCTGTCATCATCTCCAACAAATTGTGGCAAATTGAGGGCTTTCTCTGATGACTTGTTGATAACATTAACAATGTCCGGCATGCAAGACACCTTTGTTCGCCGGTAGATGCGCTTGATCAGGCCGAAACACCAGTCCGGGTGAACTTTGTGTGGCCGGCAGGTAGAAATGAGATGGTTCGGTGGCAACTTTCCAGGCCAGGTGCCACAGCATGAAATTGTTTTTGCTTTGTCCCCCACACTTGTCAGCATTTAGCTGAAGGTGATACTCGCCAACATTGTAGTTGTTGAGAAAATGATGCAGGTAACTAATAACAACATTTGCACCTTTGCCGCATGACACACACTCGTCAACTAGGTAATTTACTTGTTTCGCAACCCCATCAGCGTGTATCTCAAAGATCTGGCATTTTCGAGGAGTTTTAAAGTATATGGGTCCAGGCTGTAGTGGATCAGATGGGACATGTATTTGTTGTGCAAAGTCAAAACTGTAATGGAATGCGACGTTTCTAGAGAGCGGGCGCGTCACGTGTAGTTCCTGCAGGCTGTGGGTGTTGGCGACTTGGTGTGACTGTTGGCACAGGTCTTGATAATGTGTGCGTTCTGCATGTGCAAGCTCAAGGTGAATCTCATGTAGCCGAAGCACTGCACTTTTCTCATTCTCAGGCCCGTTTACCTGCCGTACGATACGTGTATTGTTGAGTTGGCAGGTCCAGCACAAGTCTGACATCGGCTTGCATATAATCACGTATGGCAGTAGCCGATTCCACAATTTGCGGAATGTAGAGTAGCGCACAATGCGCTCACCCTGCACTGGTGCTGCTTGTAGTAGCGCCACACGGATGGCTTTGTCTCGCAACTGGGGAGCAGCTTAACGTCAACACGCTTGAAACCGGGAATACGTCCTGGGAGAATGATGCTGTGTTGCTTGGCGAAGTTGATTATAAACCGAAACACGTTTGATTTCGGCAAAGCTCAGTGCTGTTTTCCGTCGACCGCCTGATTTCTTCTTGCGAGGGTAAATGCCATTTGCCAAGTACCATTTTTTCAAGTTGGTTAACTTGTCTTTCAATATGTCCATCAGAAAGAGAAAGGTGTCGTGACATATCCGTCGATGTTCATAGTTAAAGTAGCGGATCCTTGTCGTCTTTCGATCAACTTTTAATTTCTTGACGCTAAGGGTTTCTTCTGAAGCATTGATGCTGGCACAGATGATCCTAGCAGCAGCAGGTCTTTCTCGTATGCACTCAGCTCTTGTGTGTTCAGTCTGGAAAAAACAGTGTTTAATTAAGTTCACACAATTTACTGTATAATAATATAGCATATAATCATAAAACAACAAAGACAATGGTTCCACGTGGACTTAATGATACATGATCATTATTACAATATCGATACATGTGCCACATTATTATGGATAAGTATAATTATTAATAGTTCAATTTACAATTATGCTACAGTAAACGTTTGTATGTAGCCTGTTATGGTAGGCCTGCTTAAAGTAATTATCTACTAAGATTTAACTGTGAAAATGTACGTATATATATGCATGTATTTATGGCGACTTGGAGCTATGTGTACATAAATACACAGGCTTGATAATAATGCTCGATCCATCGCACCCTCTTCTTCGCGATGTGCGTCATCCGCGGCCGTCTCCTCGAGATCATCATCGTCAACATCAGCTTCTTCCATAATGCTAGAAGATGCCACCGGACTGGCACGGTCAACACTTGTTGTTGTTGATATTGGGTTCAACACGAGTTCATTATCGCTGTCAGTGCCACTGTCACTTACTTCGTCTTCGCTGTCAAGTTTCGAAGTTGGCAGACAGAAGTCATCTTCGATCACTTCCCGCACGTCTGAACTGTCACTAATACCACATTTCGAAACTTCTTTCAACAGTTGTGTTGTCCGCGAAGCTCGATCCATAATTATATTTATATCAAGCTAAAAACTTGGTTTAATTCAATGCGCGACGCTAGACGATAGCATGATGTTTACTTGACAACCTGAGATGAACTCGGAGATTCCAGGTCAACCTCTGTGACAGTACAATCAGCGAATCGCGGGCTAAGATGGAGACCACGTGACGCATGTAGCTAGGCACTTGCCATTTTGTTTACTAGAATAAGTCACCTGTGATTGGCTTACAATAATAGCATGGTTAACGGGGACGACATATTTAGATCACAGACATTCTTGGCTTTCCAACGATGTGCAATGTTAAGGGGCACCGATAACGCTCGTGGCGGTGGTCATTCAGCTGGTCATTGTTTTACCAAAATGAGTGGTAGGTGTCAAATAAAACATTATGCCACGTTACATTGTGGTTTTGAGGTGCACACTTTGCGAAATAGAAGATTATATATCACACAACACAGTTCCACTGAAATCCCAAACTCGACGATGTGACCCCCCCAACTGCATGTTTAGACTCAAACCGATCTGTGCGACTTCCGCCTGGTTTGGGGAGAGCGGGTCACATGTGTCTTAATGGGAGCCACTGAACCCCCTATTTGTTTTTAAATTACAAGTTTTTTCTTTTAATTATTACTATACTGGTTTCAAAAAATTATGTATACACACATTATTAAATATGCATATATATTTTATTTGTGTAAATGTATATACTTGATATGTTTTTTGTGTGAATATTTGTTATATTTTGCAGTCAAAATAAACTTCTTGTTCTAATGAGACTGATATTGGCATCTTCTTCAGCGACATAACAATGGGAATACAAGCATTCTGGTTCAACAGCTGCAGTGTTCCACCAATTATAAAACATGACTCCACCTTTACAAATGTGTACACGTCATTGTCATAACTAGGGTAAAGTAGGAGATTAGTCTACTTTAAGCACAAAACAACGTAAGTCACAAAGTGATCATTTATACATTATTGTTATATGTTAGAACAGTGCTTTTATCATTCTTAATATGGTTACTTTAAGGGAAGACATGGGTCTCAGACTTCTTTTTGTTATTTCTTATCTTAGAGAACTGAAAGTTGTGAGTTGGGCTTAGTTTTGTTAAAAAAATAGGCTGTGCATATTTTTCTGATTTTAGAGGGTATTCCTCCCCCGAACGGCAGCCATCTTGGATATAAATGTCAGTTCTTTACACAATTTTTTAAAGCATAATCAGTTGACCAATTTCAACCAAAAAACACACGCTGTTAGAGTAGACTACCCTACAGGTAATAACAGTCTTTGTTTTTTGGTTTAGAAGATACTTTTTTTTTATAATTTTTTTTACTACGTGGGTGTATTTGAGACCAGAATTATTGGTGGTAATTTGTAGCCATGGGATATTGCAACAATACTGTGTAGGATTTCCTTCAAATGCTTCTGTCATTACCTACACAATACTATTACCTAACAACCTGTGAAGTTTCAAGCATATCTGTTGAGAAATAGCCGAGAAAAAGTCGTTTGAACACAGTGCTTATGCCAAAAATGTATAATTGAGAAAATGGCATTCAAAGAACGTGTATACTTTGTCGACACATTTCATATCAAATACATAGCATACATGACTGAAATAATTCACACAACTAACTATCTGATCTCTCTTACATAATCTCCAATATAAATCATGTAATTCAATGATGCATAGTATAAAGTGTGAATGTAGCTAATATATATTCTGGAAAAAAACGTGATACATAGTTGATGTACATACTTCTAGTAGCATAGCAATAACAAAATACCAGAGATTTTCTTGAAATGTTGAAATCCTTAGATAATACTAACATCATGTACTGTATAAAGTTCCAAGCACATCAGTTCTGATATAACTGCAAAAAACTATTTCTGAACATTTACAGAATGTCTGTAACTGAAAAAAACGCATTCAAAATGAACGTGTATATACACTGTGTGGGCACATTCCTATGCATGTCTCACACCCAACTAATGTTCACAGGGTCAATGTCCGCAGACACTAATCAAATGCCCCTCGTGCATAATCCAATGCACTAGCACTCGCAGCTTCCACCTGGTAGATCCTGCGTGATCGTCTCGCTTCTTTCGTTCGCGACTCGGCCTGCCTGAGTGATTGCCTGAGTCGCTTCCGGTCTGCCTTCTCTGCCGACGCAATCAGCTGTGGTCCAGTCGTCATGCCCATAACACCATACAGATGTTCTACTGATGTCTGGGCACCACTGTTGAACTCGGCCACAGCGAGGCAGGTAGCAAACAGCACTCGCTGCAGTCCCACGAAGCCCGTCTTGGGGCACTTGGCCCACACTTTGGCATGAAGTGATTCGTTTTGGTTTTGCGTGGCACTTCGCAAACAGCGGCTTAGAAGGTCACGGTGGCCGAGACGCAAGTAGACTTCTTCTACGTGTGCAGCAACTTCTGGTGACAGCGGAGTGTGAACGTTGCTGCGGTGATCACCTGGCTGTTTCCCTTCAGCCAGTGCGCGCTGGTAAAAACACCAGCTGTTTATACCCATTGGGCATCGGTCATGCTTTGGTTTCTCATCTGTTGATGAAACATGGTCGAATGTTGCAAAGACAGCATTCTGCATGCCATCTAGGTCATCTGGGTGGGTCCGGATCGCCTTGCCATAGTAGCCGGTCAGCTGTGTGATTGTTCCCAGTGTCAACTTTCCATGGCCCCGACCACCAAGTGTCACGCCTGCCTTCTTTGTCTGCGTCGCCAGCTTCCTCAGTGCTGTCCCCATACTCTTGGCGACATGATTTACGCATTCTTCTTTCACAATGTTCACGTCATCGCCGTACACTTTCTGTTCTGTCAGATGCTTGAACGTTCTCGCATCACCGTCTGACACCATCGTTGTGTATCGAAACCCACGGTCAAGGGAACGTCCCCACAAGATCTCGGCTGCTTCAACCTCCATGCCACCAGATCCAGATGATCTGTTATAGTTCTTGTTGCAGTTCTTGTGACGTGCCAGCCATGTCTGGAACTGGTCCGTGTCTCGGCCCCCACACCGAGCTTCTCCACACGAACAAGCCTGGCAGTAAGATGACAGCACAGTCAGGTCAAGGACGAGTCCTGTGACCGTGTCTATCACACATCCTATGCCGTATGCTGAAGTGTGTCCACGCTTCATCCAGGAGCCGTCGAAACTTACGGCCAAGTCGATGACTTCTTCGTCGGCATCACTGTTGGTAACAGATGAATCGGCAACTGACGGATCCATATCCATATCAGTGAGGATGTTGTTAGCAACCACCATGCTGGCATCGACGATGGCTTGACTGTGGACGGCAAAGGTGGTCTGGTTGACTGTATTCATGTCCAGGTATCTGCACAGCTTCACTATACCACTATGGCCCACACCCATGTCTAACGATGCTGACACAACAGCACGTGTCACTACAAATGGCAAGTGTCCAGCAGTGCCACCGATGCGATCAGACGAATGCGTGGTGTTGATGGTGTCATCACATGATGTGCAGTATGTCTGCAACTGACACACCAATCCAAGACCACAGTTGACGGCACGGACGGCAAGACTGGTGCTTCGACAGGATGGGCACGGTAGCCCTGCGACGAGCTCAGACAGCTTGTTTACCCTTGCGATGACTGTCGAGATGGTGTCACTGCCGGTATCATCTGGATCAGGGTTGGACTCGTCATCGGGCTCATCCTCTCTCGGAATGGCTGTCTCACGAAGAAGATGCTGGTAATCAAACTTCTTCTGAGTTACGGAAGTTGGCGTATGTGAAGTCGACGGAACCTGTGGGATAAACAATGAACATGTATTAGATTTCAACTTTACTTCAAATTATTACAAGCTGAGTGTCATAATTAGCACAAGACCTATAACATACAGGTGTATAACCGTGTATGTTTTACAATGTCCATTTATGCATGCCATTACCATGATAGAATGCACCAGTAAACTATAGCATATTAAAATGTAGGTATAGATTTAAAATAGCATATATAAATTATTCATGATTCCTGCCATTATTTCAGTTAGCTGGCATGGGATGGGTAAGGCCCTGGGCCCTACCTCTGGCAGCCTGGCCTGGGCCTTGCCAGGTTAGTCCCACTAACCGTGCTCCCTTTGACAGTAATGCTGAATAAATGTCGTCACTTATTGTTAGACATTTCACTTTATTTACAAATCGGTTATATAAGTGTACATACAAACGGTATTATACCTGTGCTGTTTGAGTGACACTGACAGGAACACTGTCACCACTGTCACTAGCCAGGGCAGCCATAGCATCTGACGACGTCGATTCACTCGATTGTTGAGCGGAACTTTCAGCGACTTCTGCCTTCGATTCACGCGCCATCTGCAATTGTTTGCGTCGCTGGATTTTCCCTGCACCGTAGTACTCCTTTCCTTTCTTTCTCCTGTCTGCCATTTTGCTGCGTTTATCAATCAATCGCGAGAATGCGTAAAAACTTTGTCGAACGAATGCGTAAACACTGATTTATCCAGAACAATAATTTATGCGGAATGCCGCGGAAGTGAGCGCTGTGGCCAATGAGGGCCGCTGTTGTGCACCACGCGATTAGTGCCGACCAATAAGAAGCCGATCCGCGATGTCTTTGTTGGCGCGGTTTCGCTAGGGGTGCTCATTTACATCCGGGATACCCCGGATGTGGTAGGAAATATTTATAGAAGATTGCACCCATAAGACAGTACGAAAGTGACGCTTTCCAACGGTATGCGCCATCTTGTAATTGACCGGCATGGCAACGTATAAACATCGCTAGAAAATATGTAAACATGTCGCATTATACGCTTCATTTCACTAAAACAAAGACTTTGGAACGATGGGGCATGCCACAAACGTGATGTTTTATGACATAAAATATTTTCTTTCGTAATAACAATGTGCACACAAGGCAAGTTGAATAATTTTTCTACGCAAATATGTAAACAACTCGAAATCACCGTTTTTGACCAAATTTGACAAAATCCAGCCCCAGGTCCTCAATGGTGAAATCCTGTACAAGTGCCATGAGCACCTCTATGGCAGATACCGGTGATATGTAACATTTAATTATTATTTATTCACAAAAAACATTTCTTCCTACAGAAACCTGTATATGCTCCTCACGGCATGTGTCGGGGCATTCCAGTAAAAGTAATAAAAAGTTGTGTGCTGAAAACAAAATATGTTCTGGTAGGTGCATTACCCTGCTTGATAAGGCAGTACGCTTAATGAACGGAGACAATAGCCTGTGGGTGGGCCCTACACTAAACTAATAACATGCAAGAGAATGTCAGATCAATATTAATTCTACAACGAATACATGTAGTATTATCTAGTAACTATTATAATGTCACAACACCAACGTCCTTCATAAATATACTGACAACGAAGTGACATATTTTGAAAAGGGTGTCCAATCAATCTTCATTCACAAATAAATGGTTGTTAGGGCTTAGTATTGTGTATCACTATTAGTATCAGCAAAAATAGATAAGTGAGCGAAAAATGAACAACTCAAAACTCGTCCCAAAAATGCTTCTTTGAACGATTGCCATTACGGTTCGTCGGATCCCAACAATCTTGATATTGTTTGAATGCTTACACTTTATGCTATTCGTATGATAATCATTCCTAAAATAAAGTATAAACAGACCCACAAAAGTGCCCGTTCCAGTGTCTTAGACACTGCGAATAATGTTGTTTCGTCGACACAGTTCACCAATCTACCGATTGAGGCACCACTATCTGATTTCATGGTATAAGCTCCACCCACTTTCAAACGGCTGCTAAAATGACAATCACAATCACATATACCAACCAACCAATGCAAAAAATGTTGAACCGTTGGTTGGCGTACGTTATTATGATATATCGGTTTCGTTGCGATCAAAGCACATCGGTTTCGCCTCGGTTTAAAAGTGGGTGGAGCTAATAATATTAAATGAGGAAATGGTGAAGTGCATATGTCTGAACCTATGTACTGAATACCCGCCGCCAACATCGTTCGGAACCATACAGAACAGGTGTTCTACGAATGGTTACCGAGAAATCTAGATGATGTTAGAATAACAAAAAGTGCATCCTTTCAAACGATACCAAGAGCATCGGGATAGGTCGAGCCATGATGGTCCTAATGACTGTAGAATTTCATGTTTTGGACCTGTTCCGAGTTGTTAATTTTTCACTTGCTTTCACTCAATACCATTATTCATCACAAAATACTTCTAATAGAATGTCAAATCAATCTTAATTCACAATTAAATATGTCTACCAATATTAATAAATCAATGTCTTCACAACAGTTCTTCGTAAATAAAATGAAAACGATGTGAAAAGTCCAGAAAGCAAAATATAATTAACAAGACACAATTTCAGTCATTCGTGACATTGTTGTTTCATAGTAGACCTGTGAACTGACAACATTTATACAACTAAACAGTGTCGTTGCGATTCCATTCATAAGTGTGAGTACAGGTAGTTATCATCAGAGTCGCAGTTTGGACATACGAATCCTCTCTCCTCTGGCGTGCATACTTTGTTCTCCCACTTCTTGCACTGTTCGCATTGCGCCCTCTTCTCGTGCGGCCTGCTCATTACAAAGGTCCCCTCTTCTCGTGCGGCCTGCTCATCTCAAAGGTCCCCTCTTCTCATGCGGCCTGCTCATCACAAAGGTCCCCTCTTCTCGTGCGGCCTGCTCATCACAATGGTCCCCTCTTCTCGTGCGGCCTGCTCATCACAAAGGTCCCCTCTTCTCGTGCGGCCTGCTCATCACAAAGGTCTCACCACACACCAAGCAAGGCTATTCTTTGTCATCGCGGCTGTCTGGTTCTCGTTGCTCGTTAAGCTTCGATTGTCACTTTTCCCTAGACGTCTTAGCCATCTTTGATCTCTGCTCGTCCAACTTGGTTTAGAGATGTCATTTGAATGGCGACAAAAAACTCAGCTGACTCAGCCTTACTGGTCCTTGATCTGGGTCTTGTGATCTTCGGAAGTGGGCAGCATTTTGTGATGACTTGTCTCACTATCGTGCGGTTGCAGCTTTGTAAACCAGAAGGTCCTGCAACAGCACTCGCTACCACACCAAGACTGCAGCTGGCTCGTGGTCAGGAGATGGCACCGTGACTGCAATTGACAATGGGGCACTAGTCTGTAGCTTGTAGCTTGACTGCAGACGGTGCGTCATTAGGTGCAGGTTGATCATCAACCATATGTATTTAGATTCGTACAGGACCCAGTGGGTCCAATGATATTACACTGTCTACACTGCCTGCTTGGCATCTCTGACACGCCCGACCGGGAAGCAACTCCTAGCCGCTGGGAGCAAGATCCAGTGGGTTGGAGATAGAGACTCCCCCTGTGTTGGATCTTTTACTTCCCCTGGCATAGGCACTAAATAAAATAGACCAACAACTTTTAGTGTCTCCTCCGGAAGACAGGCAACATGAAGTGAGCAAAATTGCCTAAGTTTCAAAATGGCGGCAGGTTGAATCGAACCGTAGTCCCCTTCGATCAACAGTCCAGTGCTCTACCACACGACCACCCTTCCCCACTCGTCAACTTCATGCATCGGCACACATGTTGGCCTCATCCATTTTAGTGGGGAGGTCTTCCTCAGTGAATTCTGTGGCCGCGAACTCCTCATCTCTAATGATGCTGTCTTCAAAAGGCCCACATGTATGAAATCCATTGACGTGTCTCGGTTGGCTTCAGTCTGAAACAGAAATAACAGTGTGATCAAAATGTTGTATCACAATCCCAGCTTTTTTATCGCAATACCTAAAACAAAATTATGATCAGTCTTGAATATCAGTTTGCTTCAGCTGAAACATTGCATCATATCGATAGTCTCTAAAAAATGAGTCTCAGTTGGCAAAATTATGATGAGTCTTGAATATCAGTGGGATTCAGCTGAAACATGCATATACATTTTTTTAATCAAATGTCAGCTAAAAATTGCTGCAATGTAGTTGCAGATTTTGATTTCACTAACAAAACTTTTTATAATAATCAGTATATTACCATGGCAGTTTCAATTTGTTGAACTGCAGGGGGAATGCCTCTTCGCCCTTTTTGTTGCTGATACGGACGGGACGCCATGTTGACGCTGTTCCACCTCATCTGGTTCAGTTTGATGAGTGTCATTCCGCAGGGGTTCATGACGGCCTCGCCAGACAACACTGACCTCGATGCTTTATTCCACAGCGAGTGGTACTTTGCGAATGCTGCTCGTGACAGCCTCTTGTACGGAGCATCTGTCTCTGTTCGGTCCGCATCTCCAGTAGCAACGAGCTACAAGGTGTGGCAGGCACAGCGCTGGTGGCGAGGAAGTTGGTAGTCATTACCAGTAGCATCGCTGGGTGCATCCAGGTCGCTGAAGATACCATGGTATGTAACATCGTCATTGTTGTCATCATCGCCGCTGCCCTTGTCGATCACCTTCTCCTGACCAAACATCGAGAAAGCTCTAATAAAGTTCGAGCCATTGTCGGTAGTCGTCTTGCAGACCTTTCTGGCAATCCCATAACAGCTGTGTATGTCATCCAAGGCACTGACAAGGATATCGAACGAGTGGGAGCCTGTCAAGAGCAGCCGAGAACCTCCCTAGACTGTCTGGGTCGATCCAGTGAGCGGTAACACCGATGAATGACTTGCCCTTCGCCGACCAACAGTCTGTTATTGTCGCAACACACACGACAGACTGCATGGCAGCACACAGTTGCTGCTTTATTGTGACAACGCTGCTCTTCATGCGACTCTTGGCGGTGTCACGACACATCACCGTCCTATCGAGTCGAAGGCCAGTCAGTCACCAGTGCCTTGACGGATGGCAAGGTCACGAAGCTGAATGGTAGTAAACCAACAACGATGACGTCCATGACGAGGCGATTGACTACACTACAACCCGTTGTGATACACAGGTGTAGTGCCAGCAGCGTTGTCATTAGTACTCTTGCACTTGTTAGACGTCAATGAAGTGTACTTTCCTAGTTGATTCTTGTGCATTAACTATAATATGAAGTTTACGAATAATTAGTCAATACAGTTACAAAATGAAAAACCTATGTCACATTTTGCTAATGAAATAAGTAACTCAAACAAACTCAAATAAACAAACTTGTAAATGACAAACTTATAAACATAAATTTGTATCTTAAGAAGAAGTATAAGAGCAGCCAAATGTATATATATATATATTATGAACGACTGTTTAACAAGTATAAAAATGACACAAGGAAAACTATAAATTACTTTGAAACACTTAAAATATTTAAAATTTATTTTGACGAAACCCTTAACAGTACTACTTAATCAAATATTTAAAATTTGAATCTTCCTACATATGACGAAAAATGCGAAAGTCATTCTTATTTTTAAAATGATGACGAAACACTGTTTCGTCACTACTGTCGATAACGATCAACACTCTTTAGAGAAACAAAATATCGTTAATCTACTGGAAGTTGTTATTTATAACCTCAATGCGCCAGTCAGGGGAAAGAATATACATTCAGACTATTATTCAGATTGAAATATGTTGTTTAAATATCAACATACTAAATGATGGCATTGGATAGAACAATTAGTTCTTGTTTACTAAATTTACTTAATTCATCTGTCCAGTATCCGGGTCGCTGTTATAAATATTATTATTAGTTATAGTCGGCTCCATTTATGAGTAAATGAAACTTTATTTCAACAACAACAAACGTAATAAAATAGCAAATTATAAAATTATAGATGTGTACAATTGTCAAAAAAGGGCAAGAAGTGTAACACTTATAGTTTCTTGCCCTGTTACACATAAAAAAACCACTATAACATTTATAACAAAGTACAAATTACACATGTTACATCACTTAGAATACATAAGACATAATTATCATGTCCAAATCATGGCAGGCCATTTGTAAAAAAAGAAGTTAAAACTGATAATATAACCCTAACACCAGTCCTTTTTCCCCCAAAAAATACCTACTCATTAAATACATAACTATTCAAATTTACCCTGACAGAAGAGCACAAGAAAATATCTACCTCCTTCCTAACCAGAGGAGAAACAGTTATTGCATGTTTTCACAAACCCATCCTCACTGAATAGTGGCCATGTTTGTAATGCGGTTGATTGCATCATATGTCAGAAAATTATATGATGCAATGTGTGGTGATACTGATGTTGATAGGCAAGGGTTTTGCACACGTTTGTGACATTTGAGCCTGTTTTGAAAGTTGGGAAAATACCTCTATAATGACGTCACCCCTGGGAATTTCCTGTCCGATTCGTGTGCGGATACGATTTGAATCACTACATGGAGCGATTCAATTTGCTGTATCCGCACGACAAGACGCATCTGCATCTGCACACATGGAATCACTCCTATGAATTCCCACTATAGCCATTTGTTGTCGCATGTCGCATCCGTACTTATGGAAGATAGGCAGATGACTGGCTGCAGATGTAATGTGGAATCCTGAAGACAGGCAGATGACTGGCTGCAGATGTAATGTGGAATCCTGAAGACAGGCAGATGACTGGCTGCAGATGTAATGTGGAATCGAGGAGATCATACAAAAGTAGAACTTTGTCTCTTTAAATATCTGAAACTGTAACTGCATCCATCACACAACAGAGTGCTAGAAGGACTTCCTATTTAGGGTTGCATTCACGAATCAGGTCACCAATTAGCCATGAAGACAGTACACCAGATTTGGACTGGCCTCTGCTAGATTTGGAGCTGAGCCTACTGAGTTGACAAAGGCCTTGGTTTGTTCACCTTTTCTTTTGCCTGATAAATGAAATCTCTGATGCGTTACTCAAGGTTACTCAGACTGAACATTCCTGTGTGTACAAAATAGTATTATGTGCATGTAACTGGCATTCTGCAGTAGTGTCAACCACAGTCACACTTTGCTCTAGAAGGCGAATATCAGCTGGAACAGTTTGTTTGATGTTCTTGACCTTGGTGTTGAACATTCAGCAGGTAGAGATGTGTTGTCATGTCAACAAGAAATGTAAAATGTCACATCCAAGTGGGGGTCAGTGAATTCTGGTACTTCTGTATCCTTCTGCTCCACGAACAGTCTAGTCCCAAGTCTCAGCTCATTGTGGCTCAGCCTGGCTCTTCGACTCAACCAGCACACTTCACAATAGTAGAGGAAGTCTTGATACTGTGCATTCGTCTCAGCCAGAAGGTGCTGAAACTGCAGGTGGTTTAAGCCATGAGTGTGAACATAGGTCAGTCTTCATTACATTTTGTATTGTCATTGATTTCCCACAGAGGCTTTGTTGGTGGATAATATAGTGAGTTATGAAGAGATTTGTAGTTCTTCAGTTTCCACCAGTGAAACAGGTACAGTGGTTCTTCTGACTATGGAAGATGCACCACCAAGTGTCGTCCCATGGATCGAATCATATACAATCTCACATTTATTCTGTGTGCCGCATTAATTAGTTCTCCAGGCCACAGTTGGCTCATGAGCCACATGAACTAGTTCTGCAGGCCACAGTTGGCCCATGATCCACAGGCTGTCGACCACTGCCCTGGACTGTCACACTTTGAGTCCAGTAGAGAACAAGTGTTGGTTGTCGGTTGTCCCAGAGTATCTTGATAACTATGAGGATGGGCCCTGTGGGAATAGTATAGAATATAATTGATAAACGGAAGCTGCACAGCCGTCAACAGCATTTAATAATGTTGCAATAAACAGAACAAACACAGGTACACTGACTTAGAAAATGTTAGTAAAACAACATAAAAACATTCAGTTTAAAACATCTGGCCGCAAACCATTTTGAGTTGATACCGCTACTGGAAGATAGATTAACACCAAGTATGACATGTCCATGTTGTAAATGACTCGCTGACTTATTCTTGCTGTAAATGACTCACTATGACATACTTGTTGCAAAAGGCTCAGTATGACTTGATCTTGTTGTAAATGACTCACTGTTACTTGTTCTTATTGTAAATGACTCCCTATATCTTGTACTTGTTGCAAAAGGCTCAGTATGACTTGTTCTTGTAGTAAATGACTCACTATGACTTCTCCTTGCAGTAATGACTCACTGTGACTTGTTGTAAATGACTCAGTGTGACCTTTTCTTGTTGTACATGACTCAGGGTGACCTGTTCTTGTTGTATATGACTCAGCGTGACCTGTTCTTGTTGTACATGACTCAGGGTGACCTGTTCTTGTTGTACATGACTCAGGGTGACCTGTTCTTGTTGTATATGACTCAGCGTGACCTGTTCTTGTTGTACATGACTCAGGGTGACCTGTTCTTGTTGTACATGACTCAGGGTGACCTGTTCTTGTTGTATATGACTCAGCGTGACCTGTTCTTGTTGTAAATGACTGTGTGACCTATTCTTGTTGTAAATGATTCACTAAGCCTTGTTCTTATTGTAAATGACTGTGTGACCTGTTCTTGTTGTAGATGACCCAGCGGCTTCCATTCTATGCAGAGAGTTTGACCAAGGCCCTGCAACCAGACTACATCCCACCTGTCATCAAAGAGTGACAGATTACAGAGCTTAATACAGTTTTGCCTAAATGTGGTAGAACTACTACTTTTCATAAAGTGACACAGTAGGTGAAGACCTGCCAGAGAAGTCCTCAAACGATAGTCCTCAAACTGCCATCTCAAGTGTGTTCTCAGGCAGTGTTGATTCCATCTTGGTGGAGAAATTTTGAATTTTAAGGTATATTTACTTAATTCTGGTACATTTTTTGTTAAATTTATACATAAAATGTTGGTTTTGATGGTCTATTTGTTTTTTGAATTGGTACTTAATGGTAAGTTTAGGCTTGAAACCAGTATATTGGTAGGTTGACTAGGTTCTACCACCAACTTGGTAGACTTGGCACCTGTCATAACAAATCTTGTGGGTTGTAACTTGTGTGCGTCCATGTAGAAATTATAAAGGTCGGTTGTCAGTTCCGTGGCCAAAAATTAGCCTGTGTAATAATTATTAACAGGAAGGTCACTGAAATTAGCTTTTTTTGTGTGTGGGAATAGTGCAATAGTGTCTGGTATTTGGCCAGTTGAGTTGTTTATTATATATTGGTTTCTCATGCTATAAATTAAAATAGAAAGAACAGTATATTTCAAGTTTATGAAATGCAATTTGGCAAGCAGTCTGCTTTCAGCACATTTATTTTGTCTTACAAAATTACATGTATTAATTAATATTTTAAAAGCAACAAGGAACAACTGCCTTTTAATAAATAATTTTGGATGTTACAAAAAAGAAATAGAAATGTATAAAATGGTTTGCGTTGTTATTGTAATCTTAGAGAAATGCTGCCCAACTTTGATTTTAGATGAATGTCGACATAGCTGGATGTTTGTGTTTTGCTTTTAGTTTACTGTTGTCTGTTATGCTGTGATATATCAATATAACAACAAGTATTCTTGTGGAGATTTAGATTTTATAACTCTACTAGATAATCATTGTGAAATGTAGTTTTGTATAAATACACAAAGTTGAATTCTTAAGCAATACTTCACAGATAAAATACTGATTACCTTGTCATTATGACATCTACAATACCCAAAACCTTTTTTATTTAGTTTTGTTGACTGTTGTATTTATCAACTGCATATGCACTGAGAATGAATAAGATCGTGATGGACATGTATATTTAACATTAGCTTGAGCCTGGACTGATGTTGCAAAATGTTTAGGTTTTCTCTACATAATCATAAAATATTTTTTGTGATTAAAACAGTTAATTATTCTTAACAATAATATAGTCTTTACAGTGTGTTTATATATTTATATACATAACTATATTGTTATACCATATTTATAATTAGTACTAACAAATGTTGTGCAATTGTTTTAATAACAAAATTATATGCCTGCCAACTGCCCTGCTTTTGTTGGGAGTTTCCAACATTTACTTAGATTCCCTACTGAAAGTCGTGAATTATCACTTTCTAAAAATACCAAACTGGTGGGCTTTATCAAACAAATCATGCGTACATGATAATTTATTGTGGTGGCTGCACAATGTCTAATGTGCCATTTGCAGATCAAAATTTAGCCATAATTATAATAACTAGCTTAGTTATTGGTGACACAAATCAAGGACAGTATATCAATACACATGAGTAAATAACTGTAAATAAGTATCATTGTGTTTTCCGATAAATGTCACCAGTTGGTAGATCAGGGGCCAATCGACCAAGGAGCAAATTACCATAGAAAGAGGAGATGCATTTGCAATGCCCCAAATGTAGCATAATGACACATTTTTATAGATGAATAAACACTTTAAAAAATAGTTCACTTTTTATGTGAAAAGTTAACCGTGGCAGATATGACATCATTATATTTATTTCTAAGCAGTATTGTTACTGTTGTATCTTGTTGAGTTTCTACCTTTATTGCATGTATGTGTAATATACACAGTCTAATACAGGGCTGCTCTTGTGATTTCATAATCGCACACATTGAATAGGGTTGGTACTTTACGTCATGATACAATCATCGTGTTCAAAATTATGTGTGTGCTGAGGATGAAACCGTTACTTACATAATTGCACTCGCAAAGACAAACATTTCAATTGTTTTAAACCCTAATGACAACCGACGGCGATGATTGCAAATATAGTCCATAGCTTTTAATTTATTAAAGTCATTAGGTATGTGAAATAAATATAAAACGCTTCCTTTGTGATCTGTATTCCGCTGTAATCATACTTGACAGCTGGCGGAGTAGCTCAAATAATTGGATGTGTTATATACGATGCCACCTTCTCATGCGAGTATGCTGCATGCAATTAGCAAAGGCACAATTTGATGTAAGTAGTGTATTATATTGAGACTCGAAGTGCATTGTATTACTTTGAGTGACAAAATGTATCATTTTGGGTCACAAATTGTATTGTATTACATTGAGTCTTAGTATTGTGTATTGTTTTGTATCCAGGCAATAATGTTACAACGTCAAGACTGCCATGTTACATGATTGCTTACTAACTATTTCAAGTTAAGATATTAGCAGTATGAATAAATTATATTTACTATGAAGCAGAATTCATTATTGTATGACATTGAGTCAATATCGAGTCAATATTACAAATAAAGCAAGACTGTTTCAAAATTGACTTGTATTATTATTATTATTATTATTTAACAGCTTGCGGTGTCATGTAATGTGTTGTTGCTAAGTTGTTTACTTTCATGTAAAGTTTACAATTCATTTTTAGTTGTGTAAAGGTTTCAGTCGGGACTTCACTCCCCTGTCTCAAGGAAATTTTGATACAGTGTGGGAAATTGTTCGCGGTGACGATCCTGTTTTTGCCGGAGTCACACATATCCCTTGGATACTGTTGGACATGACATCACAAAAAGACGAGGGTGGGGGTAGGGTGTGCTGTTAGATATTTTTGCAGGACGTTCAACATTGGGAAGCCAGTGCAGCTCGATCAACACAGGTGTTATGTGAAACACGGGATGGAGAACCCACCAATGACCGATGCTGTTGTCAACCTCATCAGTGGGTTTTCCATCCCGTGTTTCACATAACAAATGAAAACGTTATGCCGAAATTCAGTGTGGTATTTACTGATATGCGGACCAAAAATAGTTCCCCTGGCTGTAATAAATTTACTATATCTCCGAACATTATTATTTGGCCGTTGGTCGCATCGAGCGTTGCATTGAAGAAATGAGACAGTGGATGTCAGACCACAATCTCTAGCTGAACGACAATAATACCGAGGCTATTATCATCACGGCACCAAATCGTAAACACCTTCAAGACGTCTCGCGTGTTAATGTAAGCAGAAGTAACATTGTTCCATCACCGACCATCCGCAATATCGGGATTACGATCGGCTGCGGATTAACAACGTCGTCACACGTGCCGGGCATGTGCAAGTCATCTTTACGGAATCTCAAGGATAAGACATTTTCTCACTTCTGATGCATGTAAGACACTAGTCCAGTGATAGTGATACCACGGCTGGATTACAGCAACTCGGCGTTGTACAGCATCATGGAAGCACTAGTGAACAAGCTGCAGAATTCGGCAGCCAGACTGATCGCAAGACAGCGAAAACACAAGCACATAACTCCCGTGTTGATCGAGCTGCACTGGCTTCTGGTTCGCTGGCGTATCCAGTATACACTACTGGCCCTCGTGTTTACTGCCTTGCGTGGGCTTGCACCAGGATATAGTCGTTATCTTGTAACACCCTATTCGCCCACGCGCAACCTCCGATCTGCGTCTGCTTGTAGTCCCGCGCTACAACCTGGAGCGCTACGGCAGGCGGGCTTTCTCTGTGTCCGGACCGACACTCTGAAACGCCATGCCAGTCAACATTTGCTGAATAGACAGTCGGACCAGATTTAAGACTCTCCTTAAAACTCACCTATTTAAGCTGGCTTACTTCCACTAAAGAACAATGCTGTGGGACATTTTAACATTTAACTATTTATGTAATTTCCGAAGCTATGTCTTGCATGTTAAATACTTAATATATACAGTCTTTTTAAATGTTAATATAATATTTTTACCAGGATTATATATTTCTTAAACATTTCTTTAATTCATGTACGTTTTATAACGTTTGTACGCGCCTATGAACAGCTTGGTCCCGGATATATGGCGCTTTAGAAATGTATAATAATAATATATGCTGGTACTTTCAATTTTGTTATCCTGCGATCAGCGCTGTGGTAATCCAGCCGTGGACTAGCGTCTTGCACGCATCAGTAGCCTAAGACTGTCAAATCTTTGAAATTGCGCAGAAATGGTAGTACGCCTACTTGCACATGCGCGACATGTGGAATGACATTGTTAGTTCGCAGTCGATCGTAATTCCGATGTTGCGGATGGTCGGTATAAAACTGGTCGAAAACGATCCACTAATGCCTTGGCAAAATGCCACCGTTCTGGTCCATTTTGCTCTCCTGACGTTGTGCCACTGTTTGTCGTTCACAAGAGAGCTTGAAGGCAAACACGTCTTCTCGGAGCTACAATTGCACCCCCTCGAGGCACTAACAAAATACCCACGAGGTTCTTCAACAACCCCCCCCCCCATGTTGCGGCTTTCCAAAGACATCCAATTACACCCCCTTTGAGGCAGTTTGCATCCCCTTGAAGCTCACTAAAAACCCACGTGCACCCCGCTTGACGCTCTAAAAACCACCCTGAGGAACTCCAAAAACCTCCAATTGCATCCACTTGAAGTTCTAAAAAAAACACCTTGTATAGCTCTCGGAAAACCTCCAATTGAACCCTCTTGATGTTCTAAAAAAACACCTTGTATAGCTCTCGGAAAACCTCCAATTGAACCCACTTGAAGTTCTAAAAAAAACCTTGTATAGCTCTCGGAAAACCTCCAATTGAACCCACTTGAAGTTAAAAAAAAAAACCTTGTATAGCTCTCGGAAAACCTCCAAATAAACCCACAATAGGCTTTCCAAAAAGAACCATCTTCCGACTTTCCAAAAACATCTATTTGCATCCAATGCACCCCAAAATGCACCCCTTCCCTAAATATTGAAGACTATCCTATCTCCAGCCCCTTAAAATGGGGGTCCAGACCCCTCGGTTCCGGCGCATTAGCGTGCCGCGATCGGGACAGGGAAGGGACTCGAGATCGAGGCACTTGCAAACACTCTAATAGTAAACTGTTTTCGTAAACGTTTATTTTAGGTAACTCTTGCATTGTAGATTAACTGTACACGTACATTTAGAAGGCTCTGTCGTCAAAATTAAGTCCTTCTCTTAACCAAGTTGCTCCAATTTTTGTTTTCCTTATAGTTATAATTACTATGAGTCTAGCCTACATATACCCTTTCTATTACAGCATATCAATGGAGCTCCTAGGCTCCATGCAAACTTTTAGTTGTCGCAAATGCGTAAAGTCTATTGTAATTCTTATATACGATTTGATTTTGTTTGATGTGTCTATAAAGTGTTTAGTGTATCAAATAAAAATGCAGGTTAATTAATTTCTAAGAAATTTTTCGTGAACAAAATACGGGAAAGCCGGTTTCGTTTGCGGCAATTTCCCACAAATCGGCTCAGTGAACTATGATGACAGATCCCAGTTCACAGCGATGTCAAGCAAGAGAGGTCGACATCGTTCTTTGACAGATTCTGAACGAAAATGAAAGAGATCTTGTGTAAAAAATGGAAAACGGGAAATTCCGATTTAGAATTCCCGGCCACCAAATTGAGTGTGGGCCACTATATTTGGCGAAAGTTTCGTATTTCCACATAGTCGTTTTTAGCCGTTTATTATTAATTATTTTATCAAAAATGTGTAAGTGAACAGTCATAATTATTACAGTTAATTTGTTCATAACACCTTATATAAAAAGATTGCCATATGTCACAGAAGTAATATAAGCAAAGTTTGTGCGAAACTAACTATTTTTGCAGGGCATATCAAACGAATGGTGTGCCACACCGGAGAAAGACCAATGGGATATCGGATTCAGAGGCTTTAACGGGGGCTGAATACAATAGTAAAATTAACCGCCAGGCATTGAGCTGGATCAGTCACGTGAACAGATATATGCGCATGCGTGAATACTAATACGGAGAGTGGCGCCTCTGTTGAAGATTTGTGGTTCTCGAATAAGTCACACCTCGCGGAGAATGACGTCACAATTTCGCGTTTGTCAACCACGTGGTTTTCTGCCGTTGCAACAGCAGGTGGTGACGTCTTTTTTAATATAGACAGACACCGGACGCGAACCTCTACTTGGAGATTGGTGCATAGGGCCTATTGCATTATTTTGCCAAAGTTCATATATTGCGGGTGTAGTGCTTGACATTTCGGACACTAGTTTCTAGTCGAGAATGTAAGTCGAACAGACAAGCAACATTTGTCCCGCCCACAAACCACCACAGGTCTGGATAAACAACAGGCGAAACCAAACGACCGCATGCCCTTTTTAGGGGGCGATTTACCCGATTGTGCCTGGCTCTCATCCGGTTATTTTTACGGTCCCCCGTATAAATAAACCTCGTCAAAAAATTAAACAACACTGAACATATACCGGGTGTTGACACCGTGCGTCATGGTGATCCCACAAAGATATAGACAGGACATGGACAGAATTAACGCAGCGGACCTACTTGATACCGGACTGTACAGCGGCATCAGCTGATTCGACAGAAGCGGTCGTTGCGGCCGGCGATGTTTTGTTGCCGGCGAATTTGGCTCTATGATATTCTAGCTCTCGACGACGACTGGTTTCGACCCGATACGATGTGCTATGTAGATATATGCCTCGATTATGTCCGATAATCAACACGATGGCAGGGCTCTGACAATGCCGTGATCGGCCCGGTAGTCAACACAACGGTAGACATCTGGCGATGCTGCAAATGGTCCGGTAGTCAACACGATGGTAGACATCTGACGATGCCGTGAATGGTCCGATAGTCAACACGACGGTAGACATCTGGCGATGGTGCAAATGGTCCGGTAGTCAACACGACGGTAGACATCTGACGATGCCGTGAATGGTCCGATAGTCAACACGACGGTAGACATCTGGCGAGGCCGTGAATGGTCCGTTAGTCACCACGACGGTAGACATCTGGCGATGCCGCGAATGGTCTGGTAGTCAACACTACGGTATACATCTGACGATGCCGCGAATGGTTCGGTAGTCAACACGACGGTAGACATCTTGCGATGCCGCGAGTGGTCGGGTAGTCAACACGACGGTAGACATCTGGCGAGACCGTGAATGGTCCGGTAGTCAACACGACGGTAGACATCTGGCGAGACCGTGAATGGTCCAGTAGTCAACTCGACGGTAGACATCTGGCGAGGCCGTGAATAGTCCGGTAGTCAACACGACGATAGGCAATTGGCGATGCCGGCATGAATGGTCCGGTAGTCAACACAACGATAGACATCTGAAGAGGCCGTGAATCGATCGCCCGGTAATCAACACGATGTCGATGGTAGACCTCTGCACTGGCCACGAATGATCCGGCCGGTATAGTCGACGATGGCAGTGCTCTAGCGTTGCCGTGATAGACCCCGTAGTCGACAAGATGACTAAGATCTCTGAAGCGACGGCAAGGCCTAGAGCGATCGTGAAACCGGCGTCCGAAGCGGCAGAAACAAGGCGGCTGGCTTCCCCTTTCGAGGAAGTGACAGACGGTGGCAGTATCAGCAACGATCCAAGTTTATCGGACGTGATAGTCGACTGCGTCCAAAGTCTCTTGATCTTGCCACTTCTTGTTTTTTCACGTTTTTCAAGATTGCAGCTGTTTGGCGTTGGCTGCTCAAATTGAGCTGTTTCAATGTTAACTGTTCAGGTCGTTGCGCCCAAAGACCGTATATCAATACAAGACGGTGCAGCGCTCGATATCTACATTGTTCAAGGAAAGTACGTAAGTAGTTCGTTCGCCATTCTTTGCATTATCATTGCTTAACATTTTCAGCGATAACCTCAATATTTTAATTATATAAAAAGTGGTACAGCCTGATGATTATTCTGATGAAACACGACGAAGTTCAGTTATTTCCTGAATCATAAATAAATATTCCTTTGACAAAACAGACACCCATGACAGACATTGCAGGTTGGTGGTTATTTTTTGGCAAATATTAATAAAAATTGAACTCAACCTGAGATGTCAAATGGCTTCAGTCTTAGATGACCAACTGTACTGCTAGTTTGTCACAACTTTGTGTCACATACAATTTAAATTCCATGCCCATGGGAGCCAAACCTTAATACACTGGCCCCCACGATAAGTGCTACTTGAAATCGGTTAATTGTGAATTCTATTTTATGAATATTCTTTCAGCTGAAATTATTAACGCTATTAAACAATCGTTTTACATTAAAAAAATGTATAGGCCTAGCCTAGGGGCCTACCACTAAAATGTATTTCAACCTAAATACCAATGTATTTGACCATATATAGTGAATTAATGAATGAAATAGATTAATAAATCATGGACAATCACTCGCTATCAGTATTGCATTTAGCACAGGTACTTACATTGTTATTGTCACACTGTGCTGTATCTGTGTATGAATAAAGTGATATTTCCTTTCTCAGAAGTAGACACAGTGACACATCAGCTTATTGACAGTGTGTGGGAATACTGTTACATGACAGTAAGGAATTTACTAATTAATGTTATCATACTGACTTGGTAGACTCTGTAGTGCTAAATTGTTTCAAGTGAATTATGACATTCTCTGCATAGTTTGCTCAGGCCCTTATCACTAGAATTTAGACCCCTACTGCCCTAGGCTATGGCAATGGCAGCATCAGGTAACTTGTGTTGGTAATTTCATCCATCATTTATGTAGTAAGCTTTACTAATAAATTGTAAGAAGTTAACAATACTATTTTGCAGCATCTGCAAATTTGGTAAATGACCCTTATTAAGTTGTCTGTTTGTATTTTTTTAATTGAAACTTGAAACAGTTGTTTCCTTTTTAACATTGTTTATTTTAAATTAAGAGTACACCTGTAGATGCTAATGTATCGGTATCTGTTGGTGGTTCAAATCCGCCAGGTAAATGCACAAACCTTTGTGCACAATTACCCCTGGCATGGGCTTATTGACCGGTACATTGCATCTGCGAGTATGATTATGTTGATATTTAATTAAAATGACTTTCAATGATGCAACAGTTGAAGCATCAAATGTAGTCCATTGAAAAAAGATCCAAACAACTGATTTACCCCATACCTTCCTTGTCCACCTAACAAGATTTCCACCCAGAGAATTAACTGTAGATGGCAGGTGGACAAGGAAGCCTTTTGGCTTATTGAGAGCCAAACCCTTTTTATCCAACCCTTCTGCATCCCGCCCTTCTGAGGTGTGTCCATTTTATTTTTACACATATTCACGCATCAAACACCCACACAATCAGCAGATAATCTGTTCTATTCATTTACAGTCCTTTGTGAAAATTAGAACTTTCTTATACGTAATCTACACTCCTCCTTTACCCCAAGATCCCCACCCCCCGTACGAATTTTGAAGTGCCTCAATGGGACTTCTAGATTGCACACAAAATGTCAGCCCCATATTTCCAAAACTGATGGAGATAAGTGCTATTTTAAAATTGTGACCCTCAGAACGCCACCCCGGACGAATTTAGAAAAAAATGTAAAACTAGATCGCATAAAAATGTCTGCTCCATACAGGCACGACTGGCCCAGATAAGTGCCATTTTAAAATTGTGACCCCCATATTTAGATTTTTTTTTTAATATCTAGATTTACAAACTATCCCAATGGGCTTGCTAGATAAAACACAAAAGTTCAACAAAATGACAGAGATAAGTGCCATTTTAAAATTGTGACTTCCCCGAGACCCTCACCACCTGGATTAATTTCGAAAAAAAACTATATGTACAAACTACCCCAATGGACACTGTAGATCACACACAAAATTTCAGCTTCATACATGTCAAATTAACAGAGATATGTGTAATTTATAAATTGTTACCCTCCCCCCAAGATCCACACCCCCGACGAATTTTTTAAAATCTAAATCTACGAACCACCTCGAATGGGCCTGCTAGATTATATACAAAATGTCAGCTTCATACATGCCAAACTGACAGAGATAAGTATGTGGCATGTCATTTAAAATGCGGAGATTTGTGTATACCACAAAACCCGCTGTGCGTATAAACAGCGCTGTAAACTACAGCTCCGTGTGGCGAAGTCGTAAGTCAACGCTCTGAGACAATGACATCAAAATAAAACAATTTTTTTAGCAAATAATTACAAGTTATGCTAATTATGAGGTTTTGTTATGTATACTAACAATTACAAAAGTAACCGTATCATTAACGTAAACTATAATATAATAGGGTCACACATTCTTTCGGCAAACACCGTTATAAGCTAGCCAAAAATAGGCGCTAACGTTTGACATGTACTGTGTGTACGCAAAACAGAACCGGAACTTACTCTTAGACCAGAACTAACTTCCATTAAGTGTAGCTGCGGGCCGAAAGTAGGCGCTAACATTTGACATGTACAATCGCATGCGCAATACGCAAAACGGAACTGGAACTTACTCTCAAACCGGAACTTCCTTCCAGACCAATACACCGGCATAAAACATTAGTTGAATAGACTTGTGCCTTAACTTAAGTTGTGGGCACTTGTATTGAATCCGGGCCCACCTCGATTTCGCCGTTACAACTTGAGTTTTGCGTAACTTTGACACTTCAGTGAGATAGTTCCATCATTCAACATTATCCTAGACATATTTACCTTTACGAATATTGCGTTTTACGCCCATTTGAGGTGTAAATAACGCCCCGGTTTGTATATATATATAGTGATCACATCAAAATGCATTTTACAGTCAAAGTATAAAATCAGAAAGGAATAATAAAAAGCAGTACAGGAGAAGTTTTCACAAAGGAAGATAAAATGACATGAGGAAATATTTAGCAAATATAGACTGGAATAACACACTGAAAAATAAGACAGTAACACCTAGAATGCTGGAATATCTTAGAGTGAAATTTAGTGCATCGTCGATAAATTTGTTTCGTTAAAAAAAAAGAGAAACGATCCAGAAAGAAGTCATTACAACAAATTATTACAAACAAATCATATGGAAATCATATGGAAATGTTGAAGACTACAACATTTATAAAGAATTAAGCACTTATCTAAGCTACAACTGAAATTATAAATTCAAAGAAATTATTAGCTTATATATATATATATAATATAACAGCAGGAGTTGTTATGCATATGTTCGGAGCAAACAGACAATCCATGATCACGTCAGATCTCTGGAAGGTAGTGCTGGAAATATAATATCAGCTAGAGGGATTCTTAACGGCAGCTTAATTAAGAGTTAATTACAAGGACCATTCAAAATACCATTGAAGATCATTCAAATACCCTTGACCATAACACACCCTAACACCATCCAATGGTATTTTAGTGGTATTTTTGTAAGGGCATAAAGCAGTGTGATTTTCGGCCTCTGCCTCCCAATCTTCAGAGCTGATATGTTGCAGGCCTACAGATCGCGCTTAATTTACAGACGTCCTTGAATCTGAGGGCTGTGCGTCCCACTGTTTTCGCTCACTGACGAGTTGTCCACAGAGGATGACGTTCGACAAGCGGCCATCGTCCATGCCAGGTCCAGCGAGCGGAGACGTTTCTGGCTCAGCAGTGAGTAGGCCTACATGCTTGGGATCCTAGCACGGTCCAGCATGTCGCTGTAAGGGACACGTACGGTCCTGCCAGGTGATATTGAAGATGCGATATTGAGGCACCGCATGTGGATTAAGGTGTTGAGGCGGCACTAGGCGCATGTAGGCGGTCCACGTACGATTCGCGGTCGTAGAGGAGGGTGCTCAGCACACAGGCATGGTAGACTGTCATCCTTGTGTTCTCAGTGAGCATCTTAAATTGTTTTCCCATACTCGTGTTCAGCTTGACCATAGTGAGTGCGACTTTTGAACTTGTTAACATACAAATTAATTATCAACGCCAAATCCTTTTAGCAGAAATCCTTCATCACCAGCTAGAATATATGCGTTGTACCTTATTAAAGTAAAGGTTATGTCACATACCCAGCGTTCGTGCGTGATTGCGTGCGTAGAATTGAGGTTATATATATATATATATATATATATATATATGTCAGGCAGGGCCAAACTGGTTTTTGAAACATAATCACATTTCATGGTGGTCTTAAAACAAAATAACTTCTTTCTAAACTATATCTTAATAGCACACCTTCCACTTGGATACACGATCAATATCAAGTTGCTTTATTTTGCAGTTCCCAGTCGTCGGACATGTAATCTTAATTAAGAGTCTGACGGTCTACATCAACTATCGACATACTATGCTCCTATCTTGCGGTGCCAGTGTGGATACTTCAGGCCTGTTAAAACGTTGAGCTGATATGCCATTAGAACAGTGCACAGGTAGCGAGACAAGTACACTCCGCGAAAACAAAGGGTCCACAAAAAGTGAACCTTCCCCCGTCTTCCGATGTCATGTCCGGTAGTATGCAATTTGGTTAGTGTTAACAATTATGATGTTATCAATATACAAAATATTATGATGTTATATTGCATAAATTATCAATAAACACTTTGATATTTTATGAGCTGTGCCTTCATCCTTAACAGCGAGTTTACAGGAAACACAATATTGTATGGCCTTGCTGCATAACGCTTCCTTTTACGCGTGCTCGAAAATGTATTTGATATTTGTGTCATAAAAGTAATAATTAATTCTCACAAAGGTGTAAGAAGAAATAGGTGCGCCAGGGGTAAATTGTAAAGCGCATACAGAGGTTATTAGGACAGGATACTGCGCTTCAAAAAACAAATCTTCTAATACACAAAAGCTTGTATGAAAGCTACGATCAGAGGGTTTTCGTTTGGTAGACGACACATATGCCCAAGTTACTGGAGTCTTCTATATCTGATGACATATGAGATTTTTGGAATATTCGGCAGTAATTTCATTTAATATTTATTGCATGTTGGTTGAAACACATTATAGAGCAAACAAATCAAAACAAATCATTAGTCAAAATCAAGTCATGCGTGCAATTCACGAAGGTGGTAATTGTTGGAAAGTGTAATGTAATGGCTTAATAAAACGAACAAAACATGTTTGGAAAGGAGTAAATATGAAGTTGTTAACTTACAAATAATAATATTCATGGGCATATAATCCGTTCGAGTTTTGGGCCGGTTGACATGTGCGACCCCACAAAGATTCTGTAACACAACAAGTATGCTATATTATGTAACCCTGGTGGAATTGTTTCGTGCAAGCGGTTGCATAGGCTATTGTTATGTCATGCGCCAGACGCGGGTAATGTAGCTCGAGCCACACCCAGTCGCAGTTTGCTAGGGATCAAGGACGTATCCACAAAGTTATACGTACAGTTCTCTCGGCTCCGTATTACGAGTATCAATATTCACGGCTTGGTAAGTTATTTTTCATGTTTATATGTAATAGTGATATTATTCGAATCATGCGAAACTTAATTTGCTTCTTGTTGCCCCATTACCCGTCTTTTCGGGCATGCCAGCTATAATATGACGATTGTAGGAGTGTTGTGTCGTACAATGTTAAATTGTGTTTACAGACTAATTACATATCTAACATGCATTTTAACTAATTATTGTGGTGTATAGGTACGTCGTGTGCATACGTTTTACCTTAGATAATGTGATAGTTATTAGTTAAAAGAAGTACTTAGCTAAAACAAGTTTCTCCGATTCGTTGTCTGTACAAGTTCAGACAAGTATCTATGGGGATGACTGATTATTACATGCGGTTTAACACGTATAATATTAGAACAGCCGACGCAACTT
>OZ023206.1:17337370-17689676 GCA_963995525.1 Escarpia spicata
ACATTTAACATGAATGACGAGACTATTTATATAGGCATGCCAACTGTTCGTCGTCCACAAGCAATGTCATGGTGCATTACCTCAGAGACAAAGCATTGATTCACCTACCGGTGAACATTATAGGCATTACGTGCAGGCCCAACAATGGTTCTTTCCTAATCACATGCCAAGAAGATTTAATTAGACTTTAGCTTGAATTTAGTATGACCATCTCTGTCGAATTTCACCTGACAGTTGTTGTAAACGTGTATTTGGTAAGCGTAAAACGACCAATAGGAAAACAGTGATTGAAATATAGGTCACACGACGGGTTTCAGTACAACACCGACTTAACTGGTGGATGGTTGACTTGCGTGGTTCCAGCGCACATTACATGTATGTAACAAACAATATTCGCTTGTCGCTCGATTTGGTGCTTCGTTTAACAGGTGATTTCAACAGTGGAACACACTATAGGATATGAAAACAGATGCCGGAAAAGACAGCGTGAAGGGGTAGCCATTGCAAGATGGCTTCAAACGGGAAGGAAGGTAGGGACTTCATTTGTTTAGAACGTCAAGTAGTTGTAATGTATTTAACATATTGCCTTTGGGTACAAAAAGAAAATTGGTTATTGTTGATAGGCTATTCAAGGCGGCAGGCACGCGCGCGTAATAAATGAACATGGTTATTGTGTTTAAACTTAACTTTTGTATCGTACCATAATGTAGACACATATATAGACATACACGTATATACGCACTGGCGTAATGTGTTCATAGAACATCTTGCCAATCATAATACAAATACACACACGCTTGTGCTTGGCTGATTATAGTTATATTATTTGGCAGTGATCAAAGTACTAGAAACAAAAGTATTGTCACTTAATGCAAATAAAATTAATGCACTAGTTCAACATTGTTTCATGCTACGTACCACGGGGGAGTAAACACAAGTTCGAACACCTTCTCTCTTCGTTATTAATTCACCATTAATACCGCACTGTGTATTATACTTGAACAACAGTTGTTGGTATAATACATAGACAATAAATATGATTTGATTTCTGGAAGTTTCCCCACCGTGTGCGGCCATATTGGATTCACCCCCTATCGTCGTCAACCATTACTATCCATGAACTTGCATACATCAGAATACTTATAATAGATTAGTAATATTATTTATGCCGCATATACACACGTTTACTGCATCATATCATATAACATAACATATGGCCGAAGTTTTAATACCATTCTAACGAATAAATAACTTTAATAAGTGTAGATATGCAAGTTTAATTGATTTTGAAGTTCACACACCACAATTCCGGCTGCCTGTGTTTGGCTGGTTATAAAAGCAGGTAAATTTCCTATGTTAATTGCAGCTTGACGCGCTCAATATATAGGGTTATATCACGTGGCATGGATGACCACACCGGTTATGGGAACGCCGGCATGGCTTAGGGGCCGATTTAACCCTCCCTTGCAGAGTGCTACCACACGTTGTGGGTCAACTGTGAGAGATCCGGATTGTGACACTACTCTCCAGAGTAGGGTTGTAAGGAGCTCCCGATGAGATGTCCCGAGCCGATCATTGGTGCAGTTAGCTCTGTATCATAGGCAGTAACGGCTCCAGTGTCTCCCACTTCCGGATTCTCTCTTTTTGTTTTTCAAAAATTAACTTCAATGTTGCTGGGCCAATTTCAAGACCTGAAAAGTAAAGAGCATAACATCTTACAGGTTCTTACACGTCCTCTTCTGGCTTGACTATGGATTACTGTATATGCCTCTTACGTGCCAACTCTCGCTTTTGACATATGCTCGGACTGTTTGCATGCGTCTGAGTGTGAAACAATCTAAGGTAGGAGTGGGGCAGTGTATTAAGTTTCCATAGGGTGGTTTTGGTATAACTTATCTATTTTTGTGTCAAACGACTGCATCGGTGAAACGTCAACCACAGACTGTGGGAGACTGTTTCATCAGTCTGTGCGTCTGTATATAAATGAGTTATTTCTAATATTTAATAGGCATCTTTCTTTAAATATTTTAGATGGTGCATTTTCGTATGTGCTTCTTTGGCTCCTAAATTAACAACATTGGATAAGACTGCTGGATCATATTTCCCTGTTAGTATCTTATATATTTCAATCATATCTCCCGTGTAGCGACCGTACGATAGAGTTGGTAATTTCAGTCTCTGTAAACGTTCTTTCTATTCAAGGTCTTTGAAACCAGGAATTAATTTGGTTGCTCTGCGCCGACCATTTTCAAGAGCTGTAATATATTTAATTAAGAATGGACTTAATAGTTGTAGAAAAACACTTTTCATCCATGTGATCGAAAGTAGGTCGGATTATCCCCATCATCGAATTGGCTTTATTATTTTTGTTCTGACCTATATGCTTCAAAAGCAAGCGGTGGACCGAAAGTGACTCGAATAACTTTCACATTGTCCGTACTTGTAACTGTTGTCTGGTTGTTTCACAAGAATAGGCTTTATTCCTTGTGAATAATGATCCAATTCTCATATGGATACATTTATGTGGATACAATTTCAAAAGTGATGTATCTGTCCAGCGTTCAGAGAAAAGATCTTATTGCAGTTCTGTGCACTACTCTTCGGGATAAATAGGACTAAAAAGCATCAGATCATCCGCAAACAAGAAAATATGAGAGACCTTTATAACATCAGGTAAATCATTTGTGACTATTACAAAAAAGAAGAAGGCCAATCACTGATCCTTGTGGTATTCGACTGATTACCTACTGCCAATTTGAAAATGTGATATTTACTCTTAATCGTAAGTGCCTGTACAGAAGAAATAATTGTATGGTTTACAAATGCTAACGTACTGACAAAAGAAGAACTAACAGCACTAAAACGTAAAATATAAAAAAAACACTCAACTCCACCACATGTTATAGCAATATCAGAAGTAAAGTCTACACATTTTAAAAGACAACTTACCACGCAGGAATACAACTTGGAATTCTTCTTCTTATTCTTTTTGTTAGGCAGCCACCATCCGTTGAGCAGATCGAGTCTGCTCGGAGATTTTGCTGCACTTTGGGGGGCTGCTGTGCTTAATAAAATAATAGTTGATGAGCTAGGGATTAAAAAATAAATAAATTATTAAATACATTTAAAATATAAATTGATAAACAACTAAGTTATTTTTTTTAATATGTATAAAAACAGTATGTAAAAAGGCCATGAGTCATAACAAGAGAAGTGGGAAAAAGTGGGTGATGTGTCAACTACTTGGAGTATCCGGCCAGACAAATCCGGCTGGAATTGTATTATATGGAAACTGTGAACATGTGTGAAGGCAAAGGGCTGTTCTTGTTTATTCACAATTGTTTGGCATTTCAAGTACACCAGTTTGATGTTGAGTTGAATGAAGCACAGTTTTGCATTTTGTTACTGAAACGGAAGGATACCCTTCTGTTAGGCTCTTTTTATAGAAGCCCCAATAGCACCACTGAGAACAATGACAACCTTAAGAAATTACTGCATAAAATAAGTGAGAAATATTTTTCACATGTTCTGCTATACTTGGAGATGTCAACTACCCGTAGATTGATTAGTAAATAGTCTCAACTACAGCAGCAAGTACTGAAGATAAATAATTTAAATTAATTTAAAAAATCGAGACTGTTACTTGGTGCAACATATTACTGAGCCCGCTAGAGGTAAAGGTACAACCGAACCATCGCTCCTTAACCTTGTAATCACTAGTGAATACACCGAGATCTCAACAGTCGAGACTCCATCAGCATTAGGAAGAAGCCACCATTCATTCAAACCCGAGCTAAAATCAAAAAGAAAAACAGATTGTGGAAGAATATCTTCTTACCAAAGATATCCAAGCCTAAGAGGAATTTTGTCGATTGCGCTATTAGGTCAGGAGACTGACAAGAAAAGCACAGAAACTGTATGAAAAGGATATAATTAATAAAATAAAACATAATCTGAGAAATATGGCAGTATGCAAGGGCAAAAATGAAGACATAAGCGGAAATACCCAACTTTCTACAAAACAAAGATGACATGACAAATTGGGCGGACTTGGAAACACATAGGTGTTAGCCAATTACTTCTCCTCGGTAATTATGAGAGAATCAGAAGGAAATATCCCAGACGAACCTATGAGATTTTATAACACAAAGGAATCTTCCAACATCAACCCATCGATTGTGGCATATCAAAACTAAAAAAACTAGCATATCAAAATCTATCATATCAGTGTAGTGTGTGGCAGGTTCGTCCCTGCTGATGTTCAATCAAACATTACTGGTTGTGCACATATACACTTACTCCATTCAGTAATTTCAGCCGTTTACAATAACTCCATCTAAATTAAGTTAATTCCACTTAAACAACTATTGGAAATAGCACACCAAATTATGGATTTTAAAAGAAATTAATCAGGAATATTGCAAGGTATATTATGTCCTGATGTTATGGTTTCTAGATTATCAGGGTTTCACTATCATATGAACACTTGTCATAAAAAATTAACATTTTTGTAACAAATTGATTGACACATCTATAATCATGTGCACACATGCTGAATAATATTAGGCATTGGCAATTGGCATGACAACAATATTTTCAGACAAACATGTGTATTAAAACAGGCAATTCTCTTTTACTTCATCCCATGATCAGAGGTAATGAGTGACTAGTCTTTTTGTTTTCACTTCTCTAGATTTAAGTACAAATCGGCTTGCATTTTGCTTAATTAACATAATGCCAGTTCTTGATGTGTTTACCATAAAGGTGTATTATATTCAACAATACGTGGCCAGTGACATATGTGCTGTTATTGCCACCTTGAGATTTATACAAGTTGTAAGAGATAGCGTTACTGAATGTCAAATGTCTCAAACAATTTCAAGTTAGGGAATAACAAAATAATGCTCTTCTTGAGGAAACATTGTTTCTTAATATAAAAATAAATAATACACAAGTTACTATTGATAGCATACATACTTGAATCGAGTGAACTTTGCCTAGTACCACCAATATGGCCAAAAACCCAACATTACCCAGCTAAATGTAGATCTACACACCACAAACTGTGTTCATCTTGGAACCAATGAGCTTCTAGTATTCACCAGGTCAGATATCCACAGCTAGACGAGCATGTTGATCAATCTTTAAATAATTTACTACGAAAACCTAACGTTTCTTTACCATGTGCTTTTGACATTTTCATTATAACGTACTGGCATTTAAAATATAAGGCAACAATGCAGTATTTTGAACATATATATCGTTAAACCACACATGGTTTATCCAACTCTACAAAACTACAAAAGCAGGCATGCAACATGTGAAATGTTGTACATTCTAATCAAATACATCACAAGATTTCTTCCCCCTACAACTCTGTTTCTGTGTGGACAAATATTCAATAAGTATTTGGCATATTTGGCATTTGCGCTCAATAAATACTTTGCATCAGACCATCACTTCTGGTGGCATGATCTAGTGATATGATTGCACATAATTACCTTATCCCGCCATAATATTAACATTTCTTAATGAATTTGCCGTTCTACATTCAAGGACAACATTTTACTGCTAGAAAATGTGTACACATTAAGCAAAATTACGAAGAATTCACATCTACAGGCTAATGGTACAATTCATTCTGACATTAGTTAACCTCCTGTTTCGCATAGACCTGATCTACAATTTTTTTATCATTGTAGCTACACACAAGTTTATAGTGTCTAGATTCTGTTGGCAACATTGAAAATACATTGAATGTTTCTCTTGGGTTGACTTGGCTCCGATGCCAAAGTCAATATCTACTCTTCAGCATGTCCTATTACAGCACCAGGCCAGGCAGAACCAACCAACCAATCCTCTAACATCTCCCTTCCAGCAGTGCATAGGCATCCACCTTCATGACATTTTGTTTGCCGTTTGCCACTTGTCACGATTTCCAATACTTAATAATTTCATCAGTCATATACTAGATCTTTTTATCAGACATTTTTCAGCAAGATGACAACAAAACTGTGCTTTTGTTTGAAATATCAACCAGTTCTTATTCTGTTAATAAGTTTCAACCAGCCGAGATATATAATTTTAATCGGTTACATTTATGTTAATAAAACTAAAAAAGCTGACAAAATAAAACACTTTGTTTAACAAATAAACTGTCTGTAACACTGGCCCAAAAACATGGCCGCAGCAATGATGGGTGTCAGGGCGCCACGACATACCCCGACAGCGTCAGTGGTGAGGTCCAGGGGTCCCTTGCCCTGGATGTACAGGTTGCTGACACAACCCTCTAGCATCTTCTCGTACTGACCAAATGTCATGCCGTCCAGGTTAGGCACGCCACCTGAAGCATAACCAAATCAAATCAAATCAAATTTATTGTAACTCATTACAATACATACAATACAAATCAAATTAAGACAAATCCTATATTATAACATAATGAGCACAACAAGGGAAGAACATTATACTATGTTATATTCGCTACATAACAACTAATGTCAACCCTCTGGCAATACTGGCCGAACACGCTTCAATTAACCTATCCAGCACGTGGTATGTTGCCTAGCAAAACCTCCCGTCAAATCATCAGAAAACAGAGAAGGTGTGTGTGTGTGATAATTTAGATACATTTGCTGCGGTCTCTGATGATGATGTGCACAAGCTGGTTAGGAAACCTAAGACAACCAGCTATGTTCTGGACCCCATGCCAACCTAATTGGTCAAATATTATATTGAGGAATTTGTGAAATTCCTTACACACATCATCAATTGCTCCATTGCTGCTGGGGAATTCCCACATGAATGGAAGACTGCACTTGTAGAGCCACTCCTTAAAAAAGCAGGACTGGATCCTATTCCAAAAAAACTATCGCCCTGACAGACAGTCAGACATAGGGTCAAATACATTCACATGTATTTAAATGCAAATGCAAATACTTTTGAAATTTCAAATGCAAATACATTTTGTTTATGTCCAATGCAAATACTTTTCAAAAGTATTTCAATACTATTCAAATACTTTTCTAATTCTCGTGACGTCCCCGTGCTCGTGCACAATAAATAATGACAAAAATGAGCTATACTTGACCATTGTTTATCCAGAATTAAGGGAGTTCATTGAGTCAATAGTCCCATGTTATAATTGGTCACACATTGTAAAATTTTCTCCTGTGACAGGTTAATCCTGTTTTCCATTTCCTGTGCCCAGCGATGCACTGTTTTCCAATAAAATTAGAATAAGCCACCCACTGTTAATTAAATGCTTGCTAACCTGACCCTGTCACAGGCCAACTGATTGTCCATCTGATAATGACCCAAAAAGTTAGTGATCAAAGCATGCAAATGCTGCAGTTGGTCAGCTAATAAAAGAGCTATTGGAAGGCCAGTTTTCTCTCAGTGAATGTCATACCTCGGTGATCACATCACATCATCGGTGAGGTGTGCCAAAACGTGCTGAACCAAAAAATCTCTAACAGCACCCACCCCAATCTTCCTATGTCAAGATCCGAGATATACGGGAAGCATGCTGAACCCCTGTGGAATCTCCCGGATTTCAAGAAAAAAGTTGGCAGGTATAAATTATATATTTTCCTTGTCATGTTGTACGAACTTCTAGGGTTGTCTAAAGTGTCAGACGAATATCCAAAAATAAAAATAAATGATTCTGGTATGATTTAACCATGGGGGTAGAATATCATCGTTAGACACATCTGCCTGAATCACAGTGTGAACGTTGTTGTCTGTTTATTGCTCTCATACAGACTGCAATACTTACACTTGTCTGTGACGTGAATAATACAGACGGCGTATTGCACACAGCAATGTAATCCACTTACTTGAACATATAGTGCCATCAAACATATAACCGTACGACCATGTCGTACATTGATCAGCAATGGTGCAGGAGTCACTAATGTCAGCACAGCTGAAAGCAGAAGAACTTGGCATTACACCCAGAATTGTATGTGGTTCACAGAAACACTGCGACGTCTCAGCAGCACTCGTATCCACTGCGACACACAGCAAGAAGGCTGCACATTTTTCTGCAAGGCAACCGGATAACATTTACATGTTTCCGCTGTACAGCTCGTCTTTGTTCTGCAATGTAGAATATATTAACTGTGTGATATAGATTTGAATATGCATTTGCAGCACACCATTTTAATTTTGTGAGTGCATTGTGCTATTCCACTAACAATGCAGCTGTTTGTGTTCGACTCCCCATGATAATTTACGTGTAGGGAAGGACATCACTGCAAACTCAAAACACAATTTTGTCTTGTGGTGTTGCACCATCAGCACAACATACAACAAAAAACCAATGTTGAAGTTGAACGTGTATTAATATCAAACACTGTAGAATGCAGTACATACCTTTACATGTCTTTGAAGTACTGTCATAAACTAAGGGTGACTTGCAAGAGTCATTGTCACACACGTTTGCCACAGAACACATGGAGCAGTCAGCCGCACATTCTACAAGCAAATAAACATGAGTTGAGCAGTCACAACAAGGAACAGTAGATGACACAGTTTCTCAAGACAGACATCAGTCATAGAGACAGGGAGAGGGGGAGAGAGTGACACAAAGAAAGGAGACAAGGAGAGAGGGAGAGCGAGGCACAGAGAGAGGAAGAGCGATGGAGAGAGAGGGAGAGCGAAGGAGAGAGGAAGAGGGAGGCAGAGAGAGGGAGAGAGACAGAGGTGGAGAGAGACCAAGGGGGAGAGAGAGAGAGGAGTGTCGAGAGGGGGGAGAGAGAGGGATGGAGAATGATGGAGAGGAAGAGAGACATACATACATAACACTCGGCATTTGATTGGCAGCCAGTGTAGTTCTTTTAGAACTGGAGTTATGTGGTCACGGCGAGGTGTGAACGTGATGCTTCTGGCTGCCACGTTTTGGATTCGCTGGAGTTTGTGAATGTGGTTTCGTGGTAGTCCAGCCAGTAACGCGTTCCCGTAGTCCAATCTAGAAATGACGAAATCGAGCACAATTAAGTGGTTTAGTCGCATAAGTTGTGAAGTATCGCCTCATACGACTGATGTTGTGGAGGTGCATATACGCTGTTCGGCAAATGGCACTCATGTGGCTAGTCATGTTGAGGGATTGATCAAATACAGCGCCCAGGTTGCGCGCACTTGAAGACGAAGTCAAAGTCGAGTCAAAAATACTAATCTCCTTTAGTCGTGAAAATTTCTGTTTAATACCAAACACCATGACATCTGTCTTCTGATCATTTAATTTCAGTAAATTGGTCCGAGACCATTCGCCAATTTCTTCTAGGCAACAGCACAAACGATCCATTGAGTTCAAGTTGGCCATCTCCACAAGGACAAAACGAAACATAAAGTTGCGTGTCGTCGGCATATAGGTGATAATCCAAAGCGGATTTCTCGACGACTTCACCAAGTGGTGTGATATATGCAGTGAACAGCAATGGCCCGAGTACGGTGCCTTGCGGTACACCAAACGGCACAGCAGTTGGGGAGGATTTGACATTTTCAATACGAACGACTTGATGCAGACCGTACAAGTAAGATCTGAACCACTCAAGCGCAGCGCCAGTGGCACGGAATCTGTGAGTGAGTCTGCTCAATAGAATTCCGTGGACAATGGTGTCGAAAGCGGCGATCAAGTCAGGCATAACCAACACAACAACACAGCCACGGTCTACTGCAGACAAAATGTCATTGTGAATTTTAAGCAGAGCCGTTTCAGTTGAGTGATCTTGTTGTTCTCTTGCATGTGGACGTTGAGCTGTTTTGCTACAAAGCGCTCGATTACTTTAGAGAGAAATGTCAGATTCGATACAGGTCGATAAATAATTCTGCATTGATTCTGGATTTAGTCCAGCCTTCTTGATAGCGAGATGCAGCCAGTCTTGTATTTATCTGGAACAACGGACGCGTGCGAATAAAGTAAGCTGACCTGCATTATGATCGTATTGATCAACCAGTTCTTCTACGTTCAGCAAGTCAAGATCATCCGAACGGAACTGTAGAATGTCTTGTCGAAAAGACACTACATTATTGATGCGTAACTTGCAATATTTGATTTTCATCAAAAGTGTGCGATGTTGAACAATGTCTATGTTGAAACTCACCGCAAAGTGGTCAGAAAGGCCGATGTCCGTAACGGTAACATTTCGAACAAGGTGTTCGTCCTTGCTGCGGGTCATGAGTACATCCAAAGTGTGTCTTTTCCTGTGGGTTGGCCCGCGAACATGCAACACCATCCCTGTGCATTCACAGAATTGGTCAGTAGCCGTGCATCAACATTTGCAGCGTTGTCAATATGAAAGATCAAATCTTTCATGATAATCAGAGGTCCAGGTTTTATGGCATACTGGTCGATGAAACGGCCCCATTCTTCAAAAAACACAGTTGTTGACAAGCCATTTTTCACTGATGGCGGCGGTCGGTAAATAACAACGATTCTCATGGATGACGTAGGTGTTCAAAGGATCGAAACGCATCGGTATCCTGTTTGTGTAAGACGATTTCGGCGTGTGCTTGATGGAATATCCATATGGTACAATGTCTGTAATCACATTGGCGTCGCTCGAAGGCTTCAACCACGTTTCGCACATCGCCATCATATCGAGATGGTTTTCAAGTATATGATCCGCAATGGCGAGTGTTGTTCCGACACTATTGTGCGTTAACGTAGCATACTCGTACGCCTTGATCGCGCTGTACCTGTTTATATAATGGTAAAGTTATGAAATTTGGTACATTTCGGCTTGGTTGTGGCAACGTCGGTACTCTTGCGTAGTGAATTATTGTCCCGATCTGTTTTGCGACTTTACGACCGCCACGGTGTTTACGTTTCGTAGACGAACGCTTGAAGATGCACAGTTCGTGAAAGAGAAGATTCACACAGCAGGTCACCGGAGATCTGATATACCTGGTTGCATGGGCGGCAGTTGACAACAAATGTGTTCTAGAATAACGCTCCACTGATGTTGACACACACGCATGCTGAAGTGCGTCTTGCGTCACTGAGTATCGTCGGCGATTACACAAAAGTTGTCCGTGGTCCGGTGTTATCCAAGAATAGACCACAGCGTTCTGCTTGACAAGTTTGCAACCGGTTCTCAAGGCAAGCGTAGACGAATGTCGATTAAAAACAATAACAGTCCGGCACCAGTAATCATTTTCAAGTAAACTGTAAACGTCCGAAGTAATGTATGTACCTCTATACACGCACCTGAGAAATATGAAAAACGTTCCTTGAATTGAAATACGTCAAACTTGTAACAATAAGACAGCTGTCGAGGGAGCTACTGCAAAGCACAACACCTCAGCTCCATATCATGCCATGAATATGTAAAAAATAAAATCGACACACACCTCAGATGGGCGGGATACTTGTAAATAAAAAAGGGTTGAACTCCCGATAAGCCAAAAGGCTTCCTTGTGCACCTGCCATCTAAAGTTAATTATCTGCGTGGCAATCTTGTTAAATAAGCTGAAATTATGCTGACGCGGCGGTGAACAATTTCAATAGCAACCCCCATCTTCTGATGTCACAGTTGAGCCAGGCAAGCAAGCAGAGAAACTGAAGAAAAGTTTAAGTGAAGATACAGCGACATGGCGTAGAGGCAAAAAAAATCAACAGACCTCCCCCACCCGTCTTCCGATTTCATCAGTTGAGACGAGTTAGGAGGCAGCGCAAGAGACAGCGAGAAGACGGTGAAATTACGGCTGCACAATGACGAAACATTTTCAACAGCACCCCCCGCCCCATACTCCCCTTCACCCCCCCATCCCAGTCATCCGATGTCACCAGTCGAGCAGAGACAGTGGAGAAGCTGAAGTTACGGCGGTGCAACAGCAACACATTTTCTGTGACTACAGCATTTGGTTCTGCTCAGATCGAGAAACCCTCACCTGCACCTTAAGTTAAGCCTTAAGACACACAAAAATGTCTGATTACACCCCCGTGAGGTTCACAGAAACTCTCTGAGGCTCACAAAAACACTTCCAATTATACACCTACCAACGCCACCTCCTTCACTGCAACAGCAAGACGTCTCTGGATGCAGTTTTTTTCTTTGTGCGACAAATAGTGGCGCCACATGACGGGGCTTGGTTAATCAAGGCTAGAGGAAAATGCTTTAGTTCCAACAGATGACACCACTGCTACTAGCAGCCACGACAGCCGTCTCAGATCTGCTGAACTGGGATGAAACGTACTTAAGAAAGTTCATTCCAGCACGACACAGACGCCTACAAACAATCATAGTTGTTGATGAGACGGTAGCTGTTTGAGTGTCAACACAGTGTGCTAGCGAGATCACTCAGAACAACCTCAACTAATCGTTTAGTTAGTTAATAAGTAGATGTCAACACCATCCCAATGAAAGACCATTGCACGTAATATTTTATCATACCTTTACAGACTTATGTTACGTATAAACATCGAATCAAACAGACATGCAAATAATATAGTAATTGTTATAGATGTAGGCTCTCCATGCATAATCTGTGCGCATTATCTTTGTCAAACACGTCCGTAGATGATAATGAGGCTGACCTGGCTCACTGTCTCATCCATTGCATGACGGAGCACGGTAAGCACCTGCCCGATGGATGTGAACTCGTCGTGGGTGGGGGATTTCAAGACAACAAATGCGCAAAATCAACTGCTAGATATGTTGTACATTTAAATAAGGAAGAAGACACGCGCCTCACAATACATGCATGAGACAGTGACAAGCACGTTCAACAGGACAGTGGTCGTGTACACAGACACACGCGTCTTCCTCGTGCTGCTTCTCTTTATGGCCTCATATTACACGCATGTGAGAGTGACAAGCCCGTTCAACAGGACAGTGGTCGTGTACATAGACACACGTGTCTTCCTCATGTTGCTTCTCTTTATGGCCTCATATTATATGCATGTGACAGCGACAAGCACGTCCAAGAGGACAGTGGTCGTGTACATAGACACACGTGTCTTCCTCGAGTTGCTTCTCTTTATGGTCTCATATTACATGCATGTGACAGTGACAAACACGTTCAAGAGGACAGTAGTCGTGTACATAGACACACGCGTCTTCCTCATGTTGCTTGTCTTTATGGTATCATATTACATGCACGTGACAGTGACAAGCACGTTCAAGAGGACAGTGGTCGTGTACATAGACACACGTGTCTTCCTCGTGTTGCTTCTCTTTATGGCCTCATATTACATCCATGTGACAGTGACAAGTACATTCAAGAGGACAGTGGTCGTGTACATAGACACACGCGTCTTCCTCATGTTGCTTGTCTTTATGGTATCATATTACATGCATGTGACAGTGACAAGCACGTTCAAGAGGACAGTGGTCGTGTACATAGACACACGTGTCTTCCTCGTGTTGCTTCTCTTTATGGCCTCATATTACATCCATGTGACAGTGACAAGTACGTTCAAGAGGACAGTGGTCGTGTACATAGACACACGTGTCTTCCTCATGTTGCTTGTCTTTATGGTCTCATATTACATTCTTGTGACAGTGACAAGCACGTTCAAGAGGACAGAGGTCGTGTACATAGACACACGCGTCTTCCTCATGTTGCTTGTCTTTATGGTCTCATATTACATGCAGGTGATAGTGACAAGCACGTTCAAAAAATAGTGGTCGTGTACATAGACACACGTGTCTTCCTCGTGTTGCTTCTCTTTATGGCCTCATATTACATGCAGGTGATAGTGACAAGCACGTTCAAGAGGACAGTGGTCGTGTACATAGACACACGTGTCTTCCTCGTGTTGCTTCTCTTTATGGCCTCATATTACATGCATGAGACAGTGACAAGCACATTCAAGAGGACAGTGGTCGTGTACATAGACAGACGCGTCTTCCTCATGTTGCTTCTCTTTATGGCCGGATTCAGTAAAACCAACTATTGGGTTGTACTTGGTAATGTTGTAAGAGATGGCACTACTTTGAATCTGCAGGTGGTGTGGTGTTCTATATATATATATATATCAGTTTGGAGGTGAACACATACTGTGAACGCATTGTGCTAATCCATTCATATAAGTAAAAAACAATCTGGAGCTTCAGCGCCATTCCGCTCCGCTATCGTGACCCGACAGCGGAAGACGGGGGGGGGGGGGGGGGGGGGGGGGGGGTAGTTCTTGACAATTATTATTCTGCATCGCGCCGCTGTAATTTAATCTTCTCCGCTGCCTCGGCTCTCGGCTGATGACATCGAAGACGAGAGGTGGCGATGGGAATATTTCTCGCGGGCCGCAGCAACGTTCAACATTTTTGAAGCTCACCAGAAACCTCCAGTTGCTCCCCACTGACAATCGCCACGAAAAAAACACACCTTATGGATTCCAGAATACTTCGACTTGTCCATTGACGCTCGCCAAAAACCCATATGCACGCTCATATTTATTCGGGGCGGGGGCAGAACCATATGTCTGCCCTCAGCGAAATTCCAGGGGCAGTTACCCCTTTGCACCCTGTTCCCACGCATATGACTCACCGTAGAAACGAGCGCAGTGGCTCGCAGCAGCATCTTAATATATTAGAGTGTGCACGTGTCTTTTACGACCAGCACGTGACTCCACACTTGTCAATGTGACGATGATAAAGAAAACGATAGGGCAGAACTATTGTCCAGTGGCAGACCAACGGATGTGGAATATTTTATGAAATATGTGCGATCAACATTGAAGGCATTCCGGCAAACATCTCACTCACCTCTTTTGCTTCTAATATGGGATCGGGCAAGTATTTTGTTATAAAATGCCATTTTTGACCTAATACAAGTTTTTAATTAATATCTTGAATCTCATAATATTATACATGTCCAAGGACAACAACATATACATTTAGTACGCAAAAATAAGATGGATATGAATGATAGTTTTCGAGATATCATGTTTTCAAAATGAGGTTTTAGCAGTTTAGCACCTAGCAGGAGACAAACACAAAATTAAAAAATACAACTCAGGCAAATAAATATATGAACACTTGGAAGATACATTTTATATGTAGGCATTAAACAAGTTTCATTGAGCTCTATTGTGTTGTTTGGTTTTTATCAGACTTTTTGTGAATGGGTTTCCTTTCCCTGATCACCTTGAGTCAGGGAAAATTGTCAAAACGACAACTGTTCTGGACCTGAAACCAGAACAACCATTACAACATAATAAAGTAATTACATGAAGAAATAATGGGATATTTCTAATGTACTTTAGTTAAAGAGTTAAGTTCTGTAAGAAATATAGCTTACTTTGTATAAGTATAACTGCTTTTTATAAAATAATATTAAATTAAAATGATCTGTAGTCGCATATTTAACACAACCACTGTTTCTTTGTAATTTTGTAAATTTGGATATTCGTTTTAAAATATATTAGTGTACATTTGAAAATGATTTGGTCGTATAACAAAAAGGAACAACCAGCCTACGTGCTTATGAAAGTTATAACTAAATGTCGTCGATCTCGGCCCGCCTTGCATTCCACCATCGACATTACTTTATTATATGATATTATCTTTGCTTTAATTTGACACATAATGTATATTTGTACATTATTTCCAAAGTAGAGTAACAAATATATATTATTTAGTAAATACGATTTCCCATGCGTATCCGTAGATCGTATGTGCAATTTCAAAGTCGGTCTAAATAGCAAAGACTTGCCAACATAATTCTTATCGCCGGTCGGACATGGGCGTAGCAGCACCGTTTGCCGACATTCCTGTTATTGACTAAATATTTCGTAATTCCCTAATCGTTATTAACGTAACACATACATGTTACAGTATACATAAAACATATTCGATCATGTAAAGTGGGACAACAAACAGTGAAAATAGCACAAAGAATGCTTAGCAAAAGATCAGTTAACGACGGGTATCGCGTGCCCCTCACACCAAAGATCGACTTGTACTATAGCGCACATTGCTAAGGTTGTGTGGATCAGTCTATTTTATCGCGATCGGAGATCCACTTTTAACAGTAAACAAATACTCAAATTATTCGCTACACGTTATCAATACAATAGTATTTGTTGTGTAGATCATATTTGTTTGCAATTAGGAACTACAATATGCCGAAATATCTTGCATACGCATCGACAAAAATATTAGAAACATAACTAACGGCACGAGTAGCGAGCGAGCTACCGAAGCCGCGCTAAGCGTCGGTACTCGGGTAAAATTCGCAAATCTTTCACCTTTCAAGGGTCGGCGCGCCAACAAATTTAATGTAGCTAGCCGCTCACCGCCCGGTTGTCTACGCTGCAACGCATCTCGACGGTCGTAGCCCAATCGTGTATGATCGTCAAGGTAGGTAAAGGTAAGTTCTTATACAGCGCAGTATCCAGTCCTCAGGACTGCTCAAAGCGCATTACACTTTACTCCCTGGCAGACCTCTTCAATCGAACACCCTCTCGACTTCTCTGGGAAGAATTCAGCCACGCTGCAATTAATGCGCGAAGACTATTCGTACACAAATATCCACCACAGTCTACCGCCAGGTACTCATTCATACAGCTGGGTGAACTGAAGCAATGTAGAGTAAACGAACTTGCCCAAGGTTCGACACCGCCGCACTGGATTCGAACCCACGTTCTCTCAGTTGAAAGTTCTGAGCTCTTAACGCTGCGCTACTGCGCTCTACATAAGCGTGTGACTGCATGGCCTACGACTGACCGCCGCACACCGCTACGATTGTTCAAAAACTGGATATTATCAACCTAGCGTTATTCTTATATTCACCATAAATGTTACTACTATTGGATACACCAACTTATTCTAGATTCTAGAACACTTCACTGCTACTGCGTACACACGTAACTTCCCGGTTAGCTGTGACGCAGCGAAGGGCAAATTGCCGTTAGAAACTACTATATGTGTTTGTTATGGTAATTACCAACAAATCAAGTCGAAAATGTTGGCGTACAGTTGTCTTGGTAAATTAGGCATAGTACAAATTAAAACAAATACATCGCAATTACAACTGCAATTTTTCAGTCGATAATGTCGATTATGATTACCATATGTGTCCTTTGTAAATAAATGTTGCTCGAACAACTTTATTATTTGCAATATTTTTAGAAGACGACTGTGCCAATACTGTTCATTGCAATAACATTGAGTACCGCTCATTGATCAAACGAAGTCATATCACTGAGAGTGGTGTGCATCGAGTTTTAACCAACTTTGAAGGCGTGATGCAGAGCCTGTTACAGAGTCGATTGTACACGATTACAATAGAGTGTCGTAGGAGGTCTATATAGCGTGCATGAGAGGAATGAAGACGGACAATTGTACAGTTTCCGAGAATCACATCGAAGAAGTTAATTATGCCTTCGACCGGTATTGGACCAGTCGGGATGTCCTATGTTGGACCACTGGTCCAATATAAGACACCCGTGGTCCACTATAAGTACCATTCCAACACACATGATATATGAAAATGTGTTATATTGAAGTTTCTGCATGTGTATATTAGACTCCTACTTATGGATTGGGACTTTGTTGAGTAACAGGGGAGGCCTACATTTTTAAACACGGGGTATAATATTTTCTGAAATATTCACTTTGTTGGACAGTTCTGCTGGAATATGCGGAAAACTAAAAAACAAATAAAATTTGTTTCTTCAAAACGCCTGATTATTTTATTGATAATATAATCACACGTTGCTTAAAGTTTGATAGACATGACTATTATTTTCACAGACAAGCAAGAATTTGAAACTGCCTCTTATTTTGTTATCAATGGTCAATAATTGCATTACCGTGGGAACAATTTTTTTTATAGCAAAATCTCACCACACATACCAACATTTGATTTGTATGTTTATGAGCTTTTAAAAATGTAAAGGTATGCATATGTGACACGTATACTTAACCCGTAGCAAGCATCATAAGTCGATCACCCTCATTTGGGCAAAAACATCCCGTATTCAAACCTAGCCCCTCCTGCCAGAACGACCAAAACTAAAACATGGGTTTATTTAGTTTTAGATACAAAATACAATTATTATTATATTATATCAAGGAAATACTTGGGAATGTCGCATCTGTTTGATTGATTGAGGCTACAAATTATATTCTCCAGAGGCAAATACGGAATGTGGACCGAAGAGGAACTGGATAGAGCGGTCATGTCATTTAGAAATGGAGACGCCGGTCTCAACGCAAATAGCAGGACCTATGGGATTCCGAAGGCTACAATGAAGCGGCACCTAAACAACAAAAACAAAATCGCTAATGGTCCAAGAAAGTATTTTGGTCGCCCTTGAACTCTGCCGCCAGAGTTGGGGAAAATGCGGGTGGAGCATGTTTTAGAACTGGAGAATATGCTGATTGGTATGACCAGGAAAGATTTGATGAATATGGTATATAAGTTGGTTGAAGCGAATTGGACAAGGCATTGCTTCAACACTGAAAAACAAGCAGCTAGCAGACATTGGTACCGTGATTTTATAAGGAGACACCCTGAACTCTCCCTCCGTCAAGCCGAGGCAACTTCTATTACGAGAGCCAAAGGGTTCAATCGTGAGAGTGTGCATGAGTTCTACGATAAACTAGAAACTTTGGTTGACACGTACTGATTCGATGCTACAAACATCTCTAACGTGGATGAATCGGGTATAACCACTGTGCAGAAGCCTGGCCGGGTCCTTGGGAAAATAGGTAAAAAGCAAATCAGTTCGCTTACTAGTGGTGAGAGAGGCTTTTCTACAACAGTGGTGTGTAGCATGAGTGCAGGGGACAACTATGTTCCACCAATGATAATTTTCAGGCGTAAACGCATTATAGAATCACTGGAAGCGTCAAAGTGAATAATGAATCAGGCTTGATGAACAAGGAACTCTTCGTTGTCTGGCTGAAGCACTTTGTATCTCATGTTGGCTGCACCAATGACAAACATGTTCTGTTGATTCTTGACGGTCATTCGTCACACACGAAACATACTGAAGCAATCCATTACGCGCGGGACCATGGAGTCGTCATATTATATCTTCCTCCACACACAACGCACCGTCTCCAACCCCTTGATCGGGTTTTCCATAAACCTGTGATGACCTATTACAATAAGGAATGTGACACTTGGCTGAGGACCAAACAAACTACAGTCACCATCTCCTCAGTCTGCCGTATCTTCGCAAGGGCATACGTACGCTCTGTTTCCATGGCAACTGCTGCCAATGGTTTCAAATGCACAGGAATTTGGCCTTGTGATCGGAACATATGGACTGATGCAGATTTCGCCGCGGCTGGAAGGTTCAAGTTGTCCTACTCGGAAACTGGTATAGATGTTCCATCGAATTCTGCATGAGATGCCAGTATGCAGAATGACAATTCGTCATATACAACAAACTCGTCCGCGAGCGAGCAACAGTCCAACAACCGAAGCCTGTCCACGTGCGACCGACAGTCCAATGATCCATGTCCGCCCACAAACAAGTAACAGCTCAATGAGATGAGCTCATCCACAAGCACCAGGCAGAATAGTTTCAGGCATGTCACAACCAACCCATGCCCATCAATGAGCGATCAACAGTCTAACAAACCTAGCCTGTCCGCGAGTGAGCAACAACAGTCTAATGACCCAAGCCCGTCTACAAGCGGGCAACAATCCAACAACCAAAGCCTGTCCACGAGCGAGCAACAGTCCAATGATCCATGCCCATCCACAAACAGCAGACAGAGTGGTTTCAGGTGTGTCGCAACCAATGCAGATGGACGTTGTTTCTTCCGAGCCGTTGTTATTTGTCAAGATCTCGATATACAGCATGCAGAAAGAGACAACGATGGCAATTTAAAGGACCTGAGAATACGAGAAATGACTTCCGCTGATGCGCTACGACCCAACATGATTGCATATATGCTAGACAACTTTGGCCTTTATGAAAACATTGACGAGAGGATGGTGAACGCAGATCTACCCCAGAGACTGTGTTACGCATCTATCGAGGACAGAATAGCATCAATGGCGAATCCCAGTGAAATGATTGGGGAGATAGAGATCGTTGCGACGGCACGCTGTCTACAACGATCAGTACATGTCTGCGTTGGAGAGAGTGTACTTGAATTTGGGACGGAATTTCAGGAGTCTGGTGCAATTATGGTCAAATACCTAAATCTGAGTGAAGTTGCTGGTCATTATGAAGCATTAGTCCCAATCATGGGGCAGCTTACTGATCAACCAGAGCTGGGTAGAAAGGTCAACATTCCTGCAGTGCTGTCTCCCATCCCAAAACCAGCGATTTCTAGGGTCAAGAGAAGAACCACCAAGTCGGAAATCATAACCTCCAGTCCCTATAAAAAACTTTAACAACAAAAGTCACAAAAGTAGGCATAACTCAACAGTTGGCAAAATAAATAGAAAGACAACAGATCCAATTAAGATAGGAAAAAGACAAAAACGGCAGCTTTCTCCTGCCAGCCAAAACGAAAAAAGCGGTCAATGTGATAACGAGTCTTGGTACTGTGTACCGAACAGCGAAAAGAAACCATGGTGAAATGTGTACACTGTGGGATACGGATACATATGAGTTGTGCTGGCGGCCTGCCCTATAACTATCGATGTGACATGTGTCAGTAAAAGATCGTATTCCTAATTTGGTGATCAGGGACCATCAATTACTGACTGATATCTTTTTGCCATTACTAGACACTCTACTGGCCATTATTCAGTTGGTTTGTTCGTTTATCCGTGACAGACTCTATCATAACAATCACTTCGTTGGCGAATTCTTCTATTCGTGACAAAATATAATTGTTTGTTCTCAGTTCAGAATTAAATTGTGTCAAATCTATTTGGCGTTTAGTCGTCACATGTCATTTGTATGCTCACTGGAACGCCGTAGTTTTCGTGATTTATGCATTAAGCGACTATCTTCTTATAAGTCTGAAGTGGGTGCTGAACCTTGGTTTCTTTCAAAGCATCAAGACAGATGACGTATATCGAACCAGAAGCACCTATATTGGACCATCTGGTCCAATATCAGGACCACTGTAGTCCAATATATGTCACCCGTTACCAATTACGAAAACACTTTTAGGCATTTTGTGGAAAAAAAATAACAAATGCATTGACCCTATTTCCTGCTTGCACACAGAGCTTGTGTAACTCGTGGCCTGATCCTTGATAATCCTCGATATCACGTACAGGAATGGAAAAAGAGGGCTCAGAAGTTAGGGGGTTCAATATCGGTGCACTTCCCCTACGCAATTAACGAGTGGAAACAATCGATATGGCCATAACAGAGGGTGGTCTTTCTCAAGACAAACGCACAGACGGTGCTTGTTTAATCAATCCTTCATATGCTTGAGCGTGTTGACAAGACGGCATGCTGATATGGACATTGCGCGTCTTCAGGTTAAACAGCAGTCACGTGGGCACGGAGGCTCGCAGGCCAGGTTAAGAAAATGGCGGGGAGGCGATCAAGTGGCGCCACGTTGCGTAATTTTGGTGACCCGCTTCGAGTGACAAATGTTCGGTTTTTGATCGATGTAAGTGTATATTTTATAAGGAAGCGCATACGCATGTCGGACGCATGGGACGAAGTTTGGCAGCTCTATGTCGTCGTTTGGATGGTTAGGTGAGAAAATAAAAGATCGTCCCAGGCCCCGCCCGTCTCCTGTTATTTCATGGGTCACTTTCATTTCTGGTCTCATCACAGAGAAATGGAAAAACAGCCTTTTATTTGTTAGTCTACTGACTTTTTCTAGAACCGAAACTCTTAGGTGAGTGCAAAACACCAAAAGGTGTGGTTTGCTTCCACTTAATTAAATGTTACTTTTGGGAATCTTCATTGTGAACATAGAACATATATAAATACAGTAGATCCACACAAATTATATATAACGGGCGCTGCGTGTGATTTCAACCAGGGGAGGGGGCAATTGAAATAGGTGCAATACACAGCCCTGAAGACTGTATAAATACTATTCATGGTTTACAATCAGCATGTTGCATTGTGGAGTAGCACAGCGGTAAGACCTCCAGACTCTCGACTGAGAAAATGCGAGTTCGAATCCTGTGCGGCGGTGTCGAACCTTGGGCAAGTTCGTTTACTCTACATTGCTTCAGTTCACTCAGCTGTATGAATGAGTACCTGGCTATGGATAGTGGTGGATATTTGTGTACGAATAGTCTTCGTGCATAATTGCAGCGTGGCTGAAAGCTTCCCAGAGAAGTCAAGATGGTGTTCGATTGAACAGGTCTGCCAAGGAGTAAAGTGTAAAGTGCTTTGAGCAGTCCTGAGGACTGGATACTGCGCTATATTAGAACTTACCTTTTGCATTGTGGTCACATATTTTCGCAGACTACGACTTATTTGTTGAAATAAAACATTTCATTGTCACAGACACATAATAATATTGACGCAATAATAAACAGTTCAAGTCCATTATAATGTGACTTATCAGGTAGATTTTATTCAAACATAATTTCTGTATTGCATACAACACACTTATGTATAGGAGCTAGCCGTTAACATGACGACATTGATCTACCACTAGTGGCCGTGAAAGACAACGCTGCGGCCCACACGCTGTTTGATGTAGATTTGCCTAACTCACTGCAGTGGCAAAGACACGCATAAAAATGTGGTGTGACGTCACAACAAACATTCTGACCAATGAGTGGTATCTACCAAAACACCATGCCTTGGACTGGGCTTAAAGTAAAACAAATATACATGAACGATTTTGAAGTATGTACACTTCAAGTTACCTTATTATGGTACAACTAACTGCATATACTTTAAAAATAGTCTAAGTTAATTAAACTACCATAACGTTGATCACTTGTTAAATGGAATGGTGACAATGAATTCTGGACCACAGTACACCGCTGAGCAAATACCAAATGTGACTCGTACACATGTTGTACCATCACGTACACACAGTAGAGCAATCAAGTGAGACAATGGGTGTATGGTCAACGTAATTATACAAATAAATAACGATGTTTACAGATACGAAATGATACCATATACATCATACACATAGAGAACATATAATGGTAAATAATACAAACAATTATTACCATATATACCCAGTACTAAAACATCTCATTTTCCTTGTAACATCACAAATATTGATTGTGATATGTTCTGCTAATAGAGAAATTAATAGCTTATTAACATCACTTCTCAATTACAGTATTTGTTTTATATTTAAAAAAACTATTCTAAACATTCCAAAGCAATTACGTTTTATGTTAAAATTTAACCGGTTATACAAATGTTGGAGTACGCATATTTTAGTAGCTGCATATTTACCATAAATTAGCAACATCTGCCATAGATAGTAACCTCACATGGTAAACGTGAACGACACATGAAGACATAACACAGCATAGCAATAACGCACGAGACACAATAAATAGGCAGTTCAACAAAAAATCTCTTTCGTTCTACGCAATGATTTTTTCAATACAGACTAATTTAAACCTAAGAACATAATCATCCCCCCTAATGCATCCTTCAATGTTAAAACAGCAAGTGAAACACAGCTGTTATCAAATCGATGACATTTAGCATAAATTGGATCAAATTTCAAAAAATAAAACAACATGGATAATGTTCAGCCTAACACGATCCAACAGTGAATGAGATAAGTGACCAGAAATACGCCACCAAAACACAAGTTAAAACAAACCACTACACAGGTGCCAGTGAAAAAATTTGCTCTGCACCGACTGGCTTTCTGCACACGATGCAGGAACCAGCTGGCAGGTTTTGTTGAAGTGCCTACAATATAATGTCAAATAAAGTCATATATCGGAATGAAACTTTTATATACAGAACACGTTTTTATCTAGTGCTAATTATAACTTAAACATCTAAACAAAATAACTACAAATGAATAATTGACCTTTCTTTCCCGTGAGCGTTCATTAAGAGACAGCTAATTTACTGCCATGATAAATATGTAGAATTAAATATATGTCGATTACGACTGTGTTTGGCTTTGTACATTCAGACAATTGTCAATCATACTACACTGTATAGACATCAAACACAACAGTATCTAATAATAACAGTATTGTCTAAGTATGCAATCAAATTGCTTGGCTAAGAATAAGGAATACAATATACTAACAGTAAGAAATAAACTAAAATACACACGGCAAAATTACCTTCCATAACATATATATATATATATATATATATATAGATATTTATGAAAAAAAAGCATAAGCAGAAAGGTCAAGTGCAAGTGTGATTAGATGTAAGTTGTGACGTAATGGAGGTAAAAGTCTCAAGCAGGCGCCGCAGTGTCACGGTCAGTTGTGTTGACCAGACTAACAACAGAAGATAACACTTTACTGATTTATGTAGTTAACCCATCAAGTAGTTCTGCCATCATTGACTGCAATATGTATAAACGTGTGCACGCGAATATGAAGACAATCCAAGTTGACTCCTTCATATAAAAATATTGGTAACAAAAACATGTTTCTATAATTTACATTAAAAATATCATATATTAATACGTCTCTACCATGTCAACTAATATTAATATTTGACAAGACCAGTCCATGTTGTTTGAGATTTATAAAACACACTTTCTGGTCTGTTTTGACAGTTGTTGTTGACAAAGTGTGGACGACTTAGATATAATGTTTCTTTGTTTGAGCTGCGCTGACTTCGACTGTTGCTACAATGTGATACATTTAAGGCTGAGTTTACAAAGAGTCAGTCTGACCTTGGGTCAATCCGCTGTACACAACACGAGGGGTGAACATCATCGCTACCCAGTTTATAACGCCACAACTTAACTAACGACTGTCTAAATAAACACAAACACACAATATGGGGACATTTGTCACATCCGGCGACACTGCGACATAATTTAACGGCGTTTTCGGGAGTCGAACCCTTTCTGGGGCCTTCAGACCCATAAAGTCACTGCCCTGATATGACGTCGGTGTATCGCAAGTTACAAACCCCGAGCAACAACGGTCGGGTTCTCTTTGACAAAGCGGGGTAAACCGGGGAAAGGAGGGTGAATGACCAGGACTAAGTTAATTGATCTACTTACCAGCCATACTCTGTCACCAAACTTAACTCGTCCTCGAGATGACGGCAGGTGTCACATGACAGAGAACAGCTGTAGAGACTGGAACATAATTAGTGACTGTCGTCGATTACACTCATTACAAGGCACAATTACAACAACACTAACTTTACGACTACAACTTCCGGTGTAATTATTTACCACCATTTACACGTGGATTCGTAAAGAAACGTGGGCTTTGTATGTGTGTTTAGTTTAGTGACACATGAACTGACACACATGTCGTGTCAATGTCAACACACATATATAAAAGGGCTTACTTACATGAGGGTTAACCCCTTCCGTGCCCTCAGCGTCTCCGTCACGTGACCATCTACAGACGATGTCAACTTGCCGTAACTTGTCTCAACATCTGTAAATTGTAAACAACCCTTTCAGTTATAATTGTCGTCAAAACTTTTTTTATTTTGGTGGCTATAAAAGTTAATTGTTTGAGATCGACGCAAACATCAAAACTAAAACGAGTCATATAAAATGTCACTAAAGACAATAAACTGATTAGAAGCATTATGTCGCACAAATTTGCGATGTTTTTTGACGGGATATTTTTGTACAAAAGCTAAAAAGTAAACAACTGAGAAATAAACTCGATCAGCCACAACAAAGTGTAAGTTTCAGGGTGATCATATCGGGGTTATTTATGTTGGGGTAAAATGTAGTCAATTAAATAACATAAGATAGAGGAATGCTACAAAGAAGTATAAATTCTACTATTTAATAATTGTCCGACACACATCCCAAATGTGTCATCTGTGAGGCAACCCTGCCATCCTGCCAACAACAAACATTTTCTTATCAATTGTGTCATGGCCCACGACAGACGCTCACATCAACATAAGTTACTTGACAATGTCACATCTTTCAACTGTTGTGTGACATTGTTGTCACCAAAGCTTGTATTTACCCTAGTGTTTTAAGGTGTATCAACGACTGGAGGCCGTGACGGAGATGTGTGACGGCGGCTCTCTCACCAAAGATGGCGTTGAAGTGGAGACTGAAAGCAAAAAGTATAAATTATATGAGTGATTCATGACTGTAAATTATATCCCTGAATTAATATAACTCACACAGTATCTAATTCACGACTCATTAATTACATCATATTATATATATGTAGGGGAAGTAGGGGCATGTCCGCACCTCGAGGCGTGTCCGCACACCCTATTATTGACGCATCGCATAACATCTGGTTATTGGAAAAGGAATCATGTCAAACAGTAGTGTCTAACCCCCAAATCAACCATTTGCATGTTCTATTTAATTAGAGTTCCGTAAGTAAATAGTTATGAAATAAAACGTTGTTTTCGTAAAAACTGATGTAATTATACTCATATACTGTCATGTGTATTATATCAACAGTGAAGCGTGCATACGAATGTATAATTCCAAACTTCATTTTAACGGTGTTGTAATAGTGGAAATACAGCTTACTTTCATAAGCATTTTCGAACAATTCGGAAATGTTCACATGTGGGATGCTTGGGGCATGACCCCACACGCCTGTGCAGACATACCCCACACGCTGTGCAGACATACCGCACCCGCTGTGCAGACATACCCCACACGCCTGTGCAGACATACCCCACACGCCTGTGCAGACATACCCCACACGCTGGGCAGACATACCCCACACGCTGGGCAGACATAGTGCACACGCTGTGCAGACATACCCCAAACGCTGTGCAGACATACCCCACACGCCTGTGCAGACATACCCCACACGCTGTGCAGACATACCCCACACACTGTGCAGACATACCACACACGCCTGTGCAGACATACCCCACACACTTTGCAGACATGCCCCATTTGTCGGTGGTTATATGTAAATTACTTAGATATACATTTAGATACGTCAATTGCTTGGTGCGGTTATTACTGGAAAACATCGATATTAGACACTACATGATGATTATTTATAATTACTGCACATAAATCATTCGCTGCTTCAATGTGCATTAAACTGTATTATGTTGGCCTCACATTTTGCCACGTTGCATATCATTAGCCTATAGGTTAAATAACACTGCAACTGATCTAGGCTAATACTATAATAGCTGGTGTGATTGCTTCAGGTGCACAATGGTGAGACGTTATAGGAAGAAAACCAACAAACAGTCATGGAGTGATGAAAACATGCGACTGGCTATTGAGCTGTGGAACAAGGGGGGCGTTGGATATCGCCAGATTGCGAAACAATTCAATGTGCCCTGGTCAACGCTGCGATATCGCATAAAGAATAAGAACAAAATCATCACCAAAATAATAACCAAAATCATTGCAGGGGGGGTTTAGAACCATCTTCTCTAAGGAACAAGAAGACGAATTGTGTTTGTACATCCTCCGTATGGAAGAGGTCTTATTTGGACTGAGCAGAGATGAAATACGGCATGTCGCTTACCAGATGAAAACACAGGAAATGAATTCGTTATTCTCGAAAACGCCTAAAAGTGGTCTCATTTATGGTGCTACTACTTTTGGTTCTCGAGTTATTGCACAACCTTTCTCCGGACAGTGGCCATCTTGGTTTTGTCCAATATGACCGTCACATAGGGGCTCAGCTAGGCTCCCATGGAAAAATGAAATGTCACGGCCATATCTAATGCTGGTCCAAAAATGGTGATAGTGGAAAGATGTGAACAATTATAACGATTAAGCCCCCTGACTATAGGCCTGTTACAATCTATCAAGGCGGGTGGGATGCAGGAATTTGGGATGGGCTCAGCTCAAAATGAACTGCATTTTAAAAGGGGTAGGATCCAAGTGTTGCACATTTGGGGTTGGGTCCATTCTCAGTGTTCAACATTACGACAAAATTAATTTTGTGTACAAAATGTGCATTAAATTTAGGTGCAAATGATTGGAGAATAGAACAAATTCCTGTGAACAAGAATGTTCAAGACAACTAGGAGGCATTGATCTGTGCTGTAAAGATGTCAAAAACAATTTCTTCAGACCAATAAGAAATAAACATTCCCGTAATTTAACAGCATGATATTAGGTCGGGCAGCAAAGATTTGTTTTCCCTCATGCTGCTTGGATTTATAGAGCTAAGCTAATCAATTATTATACCTGTCAACTCTCCCGTGAAATCTGGGAGTCACCCGGAATACTGATAAATCTCCCAGATTATCTCTCGAAATCTCCAACAACACCCCACGTCTTCGAGACAGCGCGACACCATGGGAGATGTGCTAAGATGTGCTGAACCAAAAAATCTCCAAAAGCACCCACCCCAATCTTCCTATGTCAAGATCCGAGATATATGGGAAGCATGCTGAACCCATGAGGAATCTCCCGGATTTCAACAAGGTATAAATTATATATTTTCCTTGTCATGTAAGAACTTCTAGGGTCAGGTATGTTTAAAGTGTCAGACGAGTATCCAAAAATAAAAATAAATTATTCTGGTACGATTTAACCATGGGAGTAGAAAATTTTCTTTAGACACATCTGCCTGATTCACAGTGTAAACGTTGTTGTCTGTTTATTGCTCTCACACAGACTGCAATATTTACACTTGTCTTTGACGTGAATAATACACACGGCATATTGCACACAACAGTGTAATCCACTTACTTGAACATGTAGTGCCATCAAACATATAACCGTACGAGCATGTCGTACATTGATCAGCAATGGTGCAGTAATCACAGATGTCAGTACAAGCTGAAGGCAGAAGAACTTGATATTACACCCAGAATTGTATGTGGTTCACAGAAACACTGCGACGTCTCAGCAGCACTTGAATCCACTGCAACATACAGCAAGAAGGCTGAATGTTTATCTGCAAGGCAACCGGATAACATTTATATGTGTCCGCTGTAAAGCTCGTCTTTGTTCTGCAATGTAGAATATATTAACTGTGTGATATAGATTTCAATATGCATTTGCAACACAGTATTTTAATTTTGTGAGTGCATTGTGCTATTCCGCTAATAATGCAGTTGTTTGTGTTGGAATCCCCATGATAATTTACATGTAGGGAAGGACATCACTGCAAACTCAACACACCATTTTGTTTAGTGGTGTTGCACCACCAGCACAACGTACAACAAATAACCAATGTTGAAGTTGAACATGTACTAATATCAAACACTGTAGAATGCAGTACATACCTTTACACGTCTTTGAAGTACTGTCATAAACTAAGGGTGACTTGCAAGAGTAATTGTCACACACGTTTGCCACAGAACACTTGGAGCAGTCAGCCGCACATTCTACAACAAGCAAGTAAACATCAGTTGAGCAGTCACAACAAGGAACAGTAGATGACAGTCTCTCAAGACAAACATCAGCCATAGAGACAGGGAGAGGGGGAGAGAGTGGCACAGAGAAAGGAGACAAGGAGAGAGGGAGAGCGAGGCAGAGAGAGAGAAAGAGCGATGGAGAGAGAGGGAGAGCGAGGGAGAGAGAGAGGAAGATGGACGCAGAGGGAGGGAGAGAGACAGAGGTGGAGAGAGACCGAGGGGGAGAGAGAGGAGAGGGGAAAGAGAGAGATAGGGATGGAGAATGATGGAGAGGAAGAGAGACAGACATACATAACATATAACATTCACATATTGCAGACATTTCATTACCATCTTTCTGGTAGATGTCTAATGATCATTCCACCTCGATCCGAGAAGTCTCGCGGGAATAACCCTACCCTGTCGCCCCCTTACACTAACATATCATAACAACTTATGTCGCATTATTGTCAACTTTTCTGTAGTGGACTGCATGGAACAGTACACAAGCCTTAGAGAGACGATGTTCTCGCTGACTGCAGATCCGTAGTCCTTCGCTCAGTTCACATGCAGTGCATTGAGCGATTTGATGTGCTCATCAGCAAGACATGTGGTTCTGCAACTGTCAACGATGCAAGGCATCAACTTGTCTCTAATGGCAGTCATCAACGACCCAGGCCGCCCTCTTCGAGCATATCAAGAGGTACTTGTTCCAAGCCTCTTTTATCTGGAAGCAGTCAACCGCTTGCCACCATGCAATTGCTGCATTTGGTCAATAGGGATGGTAACAGGATGAGCGCAGCAAGTAGTGGCTTCCTTTCTGGACCACTCTCGCCAATGCAAGTATGGCTTGTGCCCTCCTCCTACATGGTGGCTGCATGAAACGTGCAAGGGCAATTGAAAGAACTGTAGGGCAGGCCTTCATTGCACGGCATTGTGCAAGAACGAGGATGGTTGCCTAAACAATGATGGTAAAGATGCTAACCACTGAACCTCTACTAATGGATAGAAGGATGGTCGGATGATGGATGCCATTGTTTAGGAACATTCATTGTAGGTTTCGTTTCGACCAATTGAAACAATGATTCTGAACTATTTTAAAATTAAATGTTCACAATAACGGTTGAAACAAAATATCATTGAATTTGTCTGTCTAACTGACATATCATTGCTATTTCTAGAATAATAATATCATTACTATGAACTGGGTTACATTCCCAGTTGTACATGATCAGAAGTTTCTGTAATAAATGACGACATTGATCTTCACCTTGACCTTCATTATATGAACTCCATTTTGCCTTTCAGTATTGGTTCGAACATAATAATACAAAATATACCCCTGTTCACACAGTAAGCTCAATCGAATCATCAACAGATACATAGATTTTGGTGCATTTATGAGCAAATTTGACCTTTACCTTGACTGAAGTGACATTTAACCCAAATATTTCAGAAAACACAGGAAATGTATTCGTTATTCTCGAAAATGTCTAAAAGTGGTCTCATTTATGGTTCTACTACTTTTGGTTCTCGAGTTATTGCACAACCTTACTCCTGACAGCGGCCATCTTGGTTTTGTCCAATATGACCATCACATAGGGAGCTCAGCTTGACTCCCATGGAAAAATGAAATGTCATGGCTATATCTAACGCTGGTCCAAAAATTGTGATTGTGGAAAGATGTGAACAATTATAAGATTAAGCCCCCTGACTATAGGCCTGTTACAATCTATCAAGGCAGGTAGGATGCAGGAATTTAGGATGGGTTCAGCCCAAAATGAACTGTATTTTAAAAGGGGTAGGATCCAAGTGTTGCACATTTGGGGTTGGGTCCATTCTCAGTGTTCAACATTACAACAACATTAATTTGGTGTACAAAATGTGCATTAAATTTAGGTGCAAATGATTGGAGGATGGAACAAATTCCTGTGAACAACTAGGAGGCATTGATCTGTGCTGTGAAGATGTCAATAACAATTTCTTCAGACCAATAAGAAATAAACATTCCCGTAATTTAACAGAATGATATTAGGTCGGGCAGCAAAGATTTGTTTTCCCTTATGCTGTTTGGATTTATACAGCTAAGCTAATCAATTATTATACCTGTCAACTCTCCCGTGAAATCTGGGAGTTGCCCGGAATATAGGTAAGTCTCCCGTCTTCGAGACAGCGTGACACCATGGGAGATGTGCCAATACGTGCTGAACCACTGAATTTCCAGCAACAAATCTCCAATAGCAACCACCCCAATCTTCCTATGTCAAGATCCGAGATATATGGGAAGTATGCTGAACCCCTGAGGAATCTCCCGGATTTCAACAAAAATGTTGGCAGGTATAATTGATATATTTTCCTTGTCGTGTTGTAAGAACTTCTAGGGTCAGGTACGTTTAAAGTGTGAGACGAGTATCCAAAAATACCAAAAAATTATTCTGGTACAATTTAACCCTGGGAGTAGAATCTCATCTTTAGACACATCTGCCAGATTCACAGTGTAAATGTTGTTGTCTGTTTATTGCACTCACACAGACTGCGATATTTACACTTGTCTTTGATGTGAATAATACAGACGGCGTATTGCACACGACAATGTAATCCACTTACTTGAACATGTAGTGCCATCAAACATATAACCGTACGAGCATGTCGTACATTGATCAGCAGTGGTGCAGGAATCACAGATGTCAGCACAAGCTGAAAGCAGAAGAACTTGGCATTACACCCAGAATTGTATGTGGTTCACAGTAACACTGCGACGTCTCAGCAGCACTCGGATCCACTGCGACATACAGCAAGAAGGCTGCATGTTTATCTGCAAGGCAACCGGATAACATTTACATGTTTCCGCTGTACAGCTCGTCTTTGTTCTCCAATGTAGAATATATTAACTGTGTGATATAGATTTGAGTATGCATTTGCAGCTCAGCATTTCAATTTTTGTGAGTGCATTGTGCTATTCCGCTAATAATGCAGTTGTTTGTGTTGGAATCCCCACGATAATTTACGTGTAGGGAAGGACATCACTGCAAACTCAACACACCATTTTGTCTAGTGGTGTTGCACCACCAGCACAACGTACAACAAATAACCAATGTTGAAGTTGAACGTGTATTAATATCAAACACTGTAGAATGCAGTACATACCTTTACATTTCTTTGAAGTACTGTCATAGACTAAGGGTGACTTGCAAGAGTCATTGTCATACACGTTTGCCACAGAACACTTGGAGCAGTCAGCCACACATTCTACAACAAGCAAATAAACATCAGTTGAGCAGTCACAACAAGGAACAGTAGATGACACGGTCTCTCAAGACAGACATCAGCCATAGAGACAGGGAGAGGGGGAGAGAGTGACACAGAGACAGGAGACAAGGAGAGAGGGAGAGTGAGGCAGAGAGAGGGGAAGAGCGATGGAGAGAGAGTGAGGGCGAGGGAGAGAGAGGAAGAAGGAGGCAGAGGAAGGGAGAGAAACAGAGTTGGAGAGAGACCGAGGGGGAGAGAGAGAGGAGGGAGAGAGGGGAGAGAGAGAGAGGGATGGAGAATGATGGAGAGGAAGAGAGACAGACATACATAACATATAACATTCACATAATGCAGACATTTCATTACCATCTTTCTGGTAGATGTCTAATGATTATTCCACCTCGATCCAAGAAGTCTCGCGGGACTAACCCTACCCTATCGCCCCCTTACGCTAACATATCATAACAACATATGACACATTATTGTCAACTTTTGTCTAATGGACTGCATGGAACAGTACACCAAGCCTTAGAGAGACGATGTTCTCGCTGACTGCAGATCCGTAGTCCTTCGCTCAGTTCACATGCAGTGCATTGAGCGAATTGATGTGCTCATCAGCAAGACATGTGGTTCTGCAACTGTCAACAACGCAAGGCATCAACTCTTCTCCAATGGCAGTAGTCAATGACCCAGGCCGCCCTCTATGAACATATCAAGAGGTACTTGTTCCAAGCCTCTTTCATCTGGAAGCAGTCAACCGCTAGCACCAGGCAATCGCTTTGTTTGGTCAATAGGGATGGTAACAGGATGAGAGCAGCAAGCAATGGCTTCCTTTCTGGACCACTCTTGCCAATGCTAGTATGGCTTGTGCCCTCCTCCTACATGGTGGCTGCATGAAAGGTGCAAGGGCAATTGAAAGAACTGTAGGGCAGGCCTACATTGCACGGCATTGTGCAATAGTGAGGGTGGCTGCCTAAACAATGATGGCAAAGATGCTAACCATTGAACCTCTACTAATGGATAGATAGATGGTCGGATGATGGATGATACTGTTTAGGTACATTCATTGTATGTTTCGTTTCGACCCAATGATGGAATGATTCTGAACTATTTAAAAATTATATGTTCACAATAACGGTTGACAAAATATCAGTGAATTTGTGGATCTAATTTACATACCATTGGATCATTCCATGTCAATTCAATCATTTTTAGGCCATTTTTGAATCACCCGACTCCAATTTTGATTAAATTTAGCACAGTTGTCGGCGCACATGAGAATATCTAAATAATATTTTTTTAAATCTAGGTCAAGTATTATTGATGATATAAGTCACTGAACTTTGACCTGATTCGCATACTGAATGTCACAATAATGCCCATAACTCTGCTGTTAATAAAGCTAGAATAGCAAGCCATACATAATTGGAAAGCCAATAAATAAGTGCACATAGGTGTAATGTAAATAAAAATATCATAATTTGACTTTTGACATCAGATACTCAAAAACGTGTCCTCCGATTTTTTTATTTTTTTATACAGTATCCTATACTATAGGATACTATTGCAGAAGTATCCATGAAAATATTAGCATGGGCAAATTATAATGTTCAGAGATACATTAAATTGAGTACACCCGGGGATGACAAATTGTACCAGGATGGCACAGGATAATTCACTTCAAAGATACAGTACTACCTCTGCTGTGTAAACCCATATATATATGCTTACTAATTATATAATTGTTATTCAATACACCAGGGATTATTGTTATGCAATAAGCCACCAGAGGGACTAGATCATGCACATGTACATGTCTACTACGTGTGTAATTTGATGTGGTTGGTGGCATATGCATGGCTAAAGAAGACGAGAGTCGAACAGGTTATTTTGTCAGGAATTTTGCCAGTAATGGGAGGAAGGGGGGCAACGTATAGAAACTGCAAGAGGATGGCGATCAATGCACTAGCTGAGCAGATGTGTGAAGAAGAGGGGGTGGGATTCACAGATTTATGGGGATACTTTGTTGGGAGGGAAGATATGTACATGAGAGATGGCCTCCATCTTAGTGGAAAGGGGGCAGCAGTTTTCTCAGAGAATCTGCTGCAATCTGTTGACAGTGGGACAGGTTGCATCTATTTAAACTAGATTCGCAGGGGGGACTCACAGAAAAGCCTGAAAATGGAGGCATAGATAAAGACAGCACAAATAAATCAACAAATAACAGTCTGGAAAACTCTTCTGAAGCTGGATATAAATGTGTTTGTTTAAATGCAAGGAGTATAGTAAACAAAAGAAATGAACTAAACATTATGGTAGAAGATATTGACCCTCATATAATAGGTATAACCGAATCCTGGACCACCACCGATATATCAGATGCTGAATTGGGACTGACAGGATATGTAATGTTTAGAAAAGATAGAATAGGAAGAAAGGGAGGTGGAGTTATTTTATATATTAAAGAATCTATTCAGGCTTATGAAATAAAATTAGAAAGAGAAGCAGATTGCGAAGAAGCTGTTTGGTGTAACATAGTTACAGGAAACTCAACGTTAACAGTTGGGTTAGTTTATCGAAGTCCAAACATAAGCATAGAAGAGAATGAAAAAATACAAAACGCTATAAGGGAAGTAAGCAAACGGGACTGTGTTATTATGGGGGATTTTAACCACGGGCATATACAATGGAAATCTCTACAGAGTATGGGGAGAGAGGACCACAAGTTTTTAGTTTTAGTTCAAGATACATTCCTTTCTCAACATGTGCTAGAACCAACCAGGGGTGAGAATGTGTTAGACATAGTTTTGTCCTCACAGAATGAATTAGTTGACAATGTCAAGATATGTGAGCCACTGGGGAGTAGCGATCACAACCAGATACATTTTACCATCAAAGTAAAATCAGAAAGGAATAGCAAAAAGCAGTATAGGAGAAATTTCCACAAAGGAAGGTATAAGGACATGAGGAAATATTTAGCAAAGATAGACTGGAATAAGACACTGAAAAATAAGACGGCAACAGAATGCTGGAATATATTAAAGAGTGAAATTAAGTGCATAATCGATAAATTTGTACCCTTCAAAAAACAAGGAAAACGGTCCAAAAAGAAACACTTATCGAAAGAAGCCATTAGAAAAATTAAGTATAAACAAATGATGTGGAAGTCATATAGATGTACTGGAAATGATGAAGACTACAACAATTATAAAGAAGCACTTAACCAAGCTACAGCTGAAATTAGAAATTCAAAGAGAAGCTATGAACAACAATTAGCTAGTAATATAAAACATGACAGCAAGAGTTTTTATGCGTATGTTCGAAGCAAACAGAAAGTTCAAGATAAGGTCGGTCCTCTAGAAGATAGTGCTGGAAATATGATATCAGAGGGATTCATAATGGCAGAAGACCTGAATGAGTACTTTAGTTCAGTGTTTACCAGGGAAGATATTAGTTCACTGCCAATACCAGAGGCTAAGTTCAAGGGGGCAGATTCAGACTATTTAGGACAATTAATTGTAACCCCGGAAATGGTAGCTAAGAAAATAAGGGCTATGAAGGAAAATAAATCACCTGGAGTGGATGGTATTCCACCCAAACTACTATTGGAAATTGTAGAACAAATTAGCATACCACTTGCAACAGTTTTCAACTTGTCATTAGAAGAGGGAGTGGTTCCTTTAGAATGGAAAGAAGCAAACATTATACCGTTATTCAAAAAAGGTTCGAGAAACAAGTCAGAGAACTATAGACCAGTGAGTTTAACATCAGTGATTTGTAAATTATTAGAAAGACTAATTAAAGATCACATGGTGGATTTTCTTGTTAAACAAAACTTGATAAACCCATCTCAACATGGTTTTTTTAAAGCGAGGTCATGCTTAACAAATATGTTATGTTTTTTGGAAGACATCACTAAGTGGGTAGATGAGGGAACACCAGTAGATATCGTCTACTTAGATTTTCAAAAAGCTTTTAACAAAGTACCACATCAAAGATTACTGCTTAAACTAAAGGCCCATGGCATAGGAAATGGTATAATAAACTGGATAGAACAATGGCTGATTGACAGAAGACAACGTGTAGTAGTTGATGGGGAGGCTTCAAACTGGAAATCGGTATTGAGTGGGGTACCACAGGGATCAGTATTAGGTCCTATATTATTCTTAATATACATCAACGATTTGGATGATGAAATAACAAGCAAGGTGTTGAAATTTGCGGATGATACAAAAGTGTTTAGAAGGATTAAAAGTGATGGAGATAGACAGCATTTACAAGATGATCTTGACAGGTTGATGAAATGGTCTGAAAAATGGCAAATGATGTTCAATTTTGGGAAATGTAAATGCCTCCACATAGGACATGGGAACGAAGAGGTAGAATATACAATGGGGGGTACTGTACTAAGTACTACTGTAAAAGAAAAGGACTTAGGGTTAACCGTTAGTGCTGATATGAAGATTTCAGAGCAGTGCGGAATTGCAGCTTCAAAGGGAAATCAAATCCTTGGATTAATTAGGCGAAACATAACGTATAAGGAAAAAGAGCTAATAATACCGCTGTACAAAACAATAGTTAGGCCTCATTTAGAATATTGTATTCAAGCGTGGAGGCCATATCGCAGGAAGGACATAGATATGCTAGAAAGAGTGCAGAGGAGAGCAACTAAAATGATACCAAATCTGAGGGATCTTAGTTATGAAATACGCCTAAAAAAATGCGGTTTAACAACACTAGAGACCAGGAGATTGAGAGGAGATCAGATAGAAGTGTTTAAAATATTGAAGGGTTATGAAAATATTGATAGAAATATGTTTTTCTCAGTTAAGAAAGATAGAAGGACTAGAGGGCATGATCTTGCATTAGCAAAGGAGCAGAGTAGATTGGATATAAGAGAGTTTTCATTTTCACAAAGGACTGTAAATGAATGGAACAGATTACCTGCTGATTGTGTGGGTGCTAGTAGCGTGAATATGTTTAAAAATAAAATCGACACATACCTCAGACGGGCGGGATACACATAGATAAAAAGGTCGGACTCTCGAAAAGCCAAGGGCTTCCTTGTCCACCTGCTACCTAGAGTTAATTCTCTGGGTGGCAATCTTGTTAAATATAGAGCAACATTCAAACATTACAAATGAACAAATTTGATTGCATATTACATATGGTAAGCATTACAAATTGAATTGTATTGACAATTGCTCAGCTTCATGTGTGATGATTGCAGTTTCATTTGACTGAGAGATAATATATGAGACTCATGCATATTCATTGCACATGTGCGTGATACTACAGAAACTGCTATGAAATAACTATTTAGTCAGCTTGTAACCACCAAGTCTACTAGTGACTAGTGATGGTGTACTGATCCACTAAAATGGCACCCGGACAAAATAAAGAAAAAAGTCTTGCGAAATGTTTCTGCAGAACTGGTTTCAAGAAACTAACATTGGGTTTGACCACACAACATAAGCTGTGCAGACAATGTTGTGAAAAGCTGGAATCACTTCTTGAAGTAACTTCGTCATCACCTGCTTCTTCATTCGAACCAATGTCTGGCCAAGAATCTGATCAAGGCCAAATATCTGATCAAGAAAGAACAGTTTTTGAAGAGCATGAACTGTCAGTACTCAATGAATCATTGGATATTTTTGGTGAATCCCCACTCTCAAAACGAAAGTTAGGCCAGGAATCCTATGCTGCAAGAAAGGTGCAAAAAATTAACAGCAGTGGTGAAGAAGGTAAAATTAGTTGCCTCTGAGAAATGCTTTGAACATGAGAAAACAGCTACTTCCGGTGAGAAAGACTTTGGTGAAATGATGGCACAGTTAATGGACAAATTCCGGAAAACAGATAAGAGAAACAAAAAGATCAAATTATTGACCATGATCCCAAAGAGTTGGACCATCCGGAAAACAGCAACACTCTTCAACACGTCATACCTCATTGCAAACAGAGAAAACATTTAGTGAAAGAGAAAGGCATCATGAGTGATCCAGATCCCAAACCAGGAAAAAGCCTGTCCTCTGATATCATCCAGTTTGTGGAAGCATTCTATTCTATTCTATGAGAGAAAAGACTTTGTCTCCATCTTTGTTCATGGTGAACGAGTCCATAAGCAAAAGCTACTAGTTCTTTGTAACTTTGCATTTGCACAATTCATCAGAATGGAAAATTAATGATGGTTGGTGCAAAACTCAGCAAACATTACCCGGTTCACTACAACCATTGTCTTTCACAACTACGATGTAATCCACCAAGTCACGAATGCTTTCTGCAAAAATGTGTGTGGTGACTCAAGTGATTTGAATGAATGACTACGGATTACATTTTACAGCCAGGTAATCAAGGAAATTGAATTAAAAAAATGGATAACTACTGATCGATCAACACTACCAATCATGAAACTCAGTGCAGATGATTTGATCCATGAATTCTGCACCCAACTTGAAATCTTGCTGTGGCACGATTACATCAGCAGATAGCAATCTTCATGTCTAAGAGACATTCGTGAATCACTTCAGCCAGGCCATTTTCTCGTTGTCTGTGACTTTGCAGGAAACTACTCTTTTTGTCCTGTAAGATGAGGCACAATCGTTCCCTTGGAATAATGCACAGGCAACATTGCACTCATTTGTTTGCTACTATTGTGAAGCTGGTAATGACTGTGTGTTGCATGTTAGTTATGTTGTCATTCTGACTGTAACATACATGATACTATTACTGTGCACCTGTTCCAGAAAAACCTCATCAGCAGCTCTTTGAATTTGCATCAGCCCATTTTCCTGTAATCAAATTCTACTTTTCGACCAGAGATGAGTACTACGAAGAAACAACTCTTCTTGCAAGCTGTATGCAGAGCGAAAACAAACGAACACAGAAGCTACACTTCTTCAAGCAATTATCACTTAATAACTCGGAAGTAGCAATATATTTCACATGTTCCATAAGAAGAAAAGAGATTGTGACAGCCCAGTGTGATGGTCTCAGTCTCGTGGATATCAAAGAGTATCTGACGGCCATCTATGATGGAAACTGATGGGTGGCATATGTAATGGATGTTATTCCAGCTGATAAAGAGGCTGAACTGAACTTCCTTCACACATATGGACCATCACCATCATATTGCTACCCAAGACAAAGTGACTCTCTTCATGTTCATGTGGGTGATATACCAACGCATATTCACCCGACAACCGACACTGGTTGGATCTACAAACTATCCAGAGGACACAAACAAAGTATATGAGGCCCTGCAAAGAATTTGAATACATGTTAAGAGAGAGACTACAGCAGGTGAGAATATACTCATTTCATTAGAAGGTACTCTTTAGCAGCTTGTTAAGTGATCTAAAAAGAGGAACTAATAAAATTCAATGTTGCATCCACTGATCTATAGACCAAAGGTAAGTCACCAAGGTGTACTCAATTTAATGTATCTCTGAACATCAGTATTTTATGCAGAAGGAACAACGCAAGTCAGGTATTGATTGAATTAGGCCAAATTAATGACATGCAATTTTATTGACTGTATATTGTTATAAATTGTTACATACACATCCATTGTGAAAACAACAGCAAGCATGCCGGCCCCTGACTGCTAAGCACTACTGTCTACTACATACAATTCATCATATGTGTGTGGGTCACTCCACCAATATATACACTATTCACCAAATGTGTGGGGGTCACTCCGCCCTGCTAAAAGTCACCCACTGTTAAAGGGGAGGGAGGGTGGGAATTCTAAACTTGATCAATAATATTACACGAACACACTCATCTAGCATACAGCACAACTACATTCTAACTACATAAATCGAAATCCAAATAAGCTGAATAAACGCTGTAAATACCCCCCAATAATTTTGAATGAATGAGGTCGATCCCGCTGCTGCTATTGCTTAAATACTGGTGTCTAACGCGCATGCGCGAGTCGCATAGCCTCGTAACCAAACATGTTATGAGCCAATAGCTAGGCTGCATGTGTTGTTACTTCCACATAAAACGCAGTATGTCCCCGTTGTTTACATACATTCATTTATGCAGAAGGAACAACGCAAGTCAGGTATTGATTGAATTAGGCCAAATTAATGACATGCAATTTTATTGACTGTATATTGTTATAAATTGTTACATACACATCCATTGTGACAACGACAGCAAGCATGCCGGCCCCTGATATTATTTGCCCTCTCTAATATTTTCAGGAACTCTTCTGCAATAGTATAGGATACTATAAAAAGAATAAAAAATGGGAGGATATATTTTGGGTATCTGAGATTAAAGGTGAAATTATAAAAAAATATGTTATTTTTATTTACATAATATTTTTATTTTACAATACCTATGTGTGCCTGTTTATTTGCTTTCGAGTGGTGTATTAGTTCCTTTTCTAGTTTTATTAACAGCAGAGTTATGGCCATCAATGTAACTGTCAGTATGTGAATTGGGTCAAAGTTCAGTGACCAATATCTTCAATAATATACTTGACCTAGATTTTTTTTAATTTTAATTTTGATATTCTTGTGTGAGCCAACAACTGTGCTAAATTTCATCAAAATTGGAGTTGGGCAATGTTTTGAGTGATTGATTTGACATGGAATGACCCCATTGGTATTTCTAGAATAATAGTACAGTGTATCATTACCATGGACTGGGTTGCATTCCCAGTTGTACATAATCAGAAGTTTCTATAAATGATGACATTGATCTTGACTTTCATTATATGACCACCATTTTGCAGCTCTTTGAATGTGCATCAGCCCATATTCCTGTATTAAATTCTACTTTTCGACCACAGAAGAGTACTTCGAAGAAACAACTCTTCTTGCAAGCCATATGCAGAGCGAAAACAATAGCAGGAACACAGAAGCTACACTTCTTCAAACAATTATCACTTAATCTCTTGGAAGTAGCAATATATTTCACATGTTCCATCAGAAGAAATGAGATTGTGACAGCCCAGCGTGATGGTCTCAGTCTTGTGGATATCAAAGAGTATCTGACAGCCATCTATGATGGAAACTGATGGGTGGCATATGTAATGGATATTATCCAAGCTGATGAAGAGGCTGACCTGAACTTCCTTCACCCACATTGACCATCACCACGACACAGTATCCAGAGGACATAGAAAAAATGATCATGTGTGTGTCAGCCCAGTTCAAACATAAATCCATTAACCATGAATGCAGATCATAATAATCTGGTTATTCTCATGCCACTATGCTGTTGTATTATAATTACCTAAATACATCATGCTGTCAAATCACTAAAAACTGGCCTTAGTTTTGTTTATTCTCCAATAATCTCAGCTGCCATTTGCAATGACATGTGACTGACCCCAGCAGGTGTCAATCAACCTTGTCTACTCCAACAACTTCAACACATGGCCCTTCGTAACACAATATCATGAGACAACTTGGCAGGAAAACCTTGGGGGGAAATCTCAGTAATAGAAGTGTGTCAAATTGTGTTGAAATAAGCCATATGCCAGTAAAAAAAATCACATTTCTAAGCAAAAAACAAGCATCTGATGACAGTTGTATTATTGGTAACAACCAGGAAGTATTACTTAATGTAACTTTTTTTTATAAAAAAAACTACTTGTGTTTACCCAAAATTGCAAGGGATGGGTTTATGTTTGGTGAAGAGGTCGTGCCAAAAATGCAGTACGGATTTTTGCTGTCTTTCAACATTGTAGCAAAATGTTTATGAAGCCGTATCAAACTGAATATGCATTTGTTTACAAAAAAAACCATTGGAATGTCAATAACATGTTTGTACTTACAACCATACACATTTTTCTTTTGGGGAGTTTCTCAAAATGAAATAAAATGCAATTTTAAGGTGATTTTTGACATAATTTTTAATTGTCTTTAAACACATTTAAATATATCTAAACAACATAGAAAATCTATTATTTTTGGTCTGGAGTATTGTATATAAACTCTAAGAAAAATGGTTAGCTTATCTTCAAAACTTATATTAGAAATGATTAATTCAAAAGAAGCATATAATAGCCGATGCAGCCACCTGAAGTGATCTGAAAAAGGTGAACTAATGAAATTCAATGTTGCATCCATTGTTGTATAGACCAAAGGTAAGTCACCCAGGTGTATTCAATTTAATGTATCTCTGAACATTATTATTTGCCCACACTAATATTTTCAGGAACTCTTTCTGCAATAGTATAGGATACTGTACAAAAATCAAAAAAATCGAAGGATACATTTTTCGGGTATCTGAGGTCAAAGGTCAACTTATGAAAACTATGTTATTTTTATTTACATGACATTTTTAATTTTATTTTATACCTATGTGTTCCTGTTTATTGTCTTTCCAATTATGTATTACTTGCTTTCTACCTTTATTAACTGCAGAGTTATTGGCATCAATGTAATGGTAGGTATGTGAATCAGGTCAAAGTTCAGTGACCAAGATCTTCAATATAACTTGACCTACATTTTATATTTTGTTTTATTTTGATATTCTCGTGTGAGCCAACAACTGTGCTAAATTTCATCAAAATTGGAGTCGGGCAATGTTTTGAGTGATTGATTTGACATGGAATGACCCAGTGGAAAGAAGCAAACATTATACCATTATTTAAAAAAGGTTCGAGAAACAAGTCAGAGAACTACACACCAGTGAGTTTAACATAGGTGATTTGCAAAGTATTAGAAAGACTAATTAAAGATCACATGGTGGATTTTCTTGTTAAACATAACTTCATCAACCCATTTCAACAAGGGTTTCTAAAAGTGAGGTCATGCTTAACAAATATGTTATGTTTTTGAAAGATATCACTAAGTGGGTAGACGAGGGATCTCCAGTAGATATCATCTACTTAGATTTTCAGATAGCTTTCGACAAATCAAAGATCGCTGCTTAAACTAAAGGCCCATGGCATAGGAAATGGTATAATTAACTGGATAGATAATGTAATAGTAATAATAATAATAATAATAGAAAGCAATGTAACAGTAATTGACATATTACTTTTATATTACAAATTAACATTTCAAATGAATTTCCAGATTTACCCCATACTTGGACTTCAAAGGAATCTACACTTTGGAGTAATACTGGCTTCTTTTGTGTTAGACCTGCTCCCACAGCCTAACAAAGGCAATGAAGACTGCCAGTCTGCCAATGAATCCATGTACAGTTTACACAGCATAACTGACTGGACTGTTTGTAAAATCTGGTCAGTGGCAGGAGCTGGGGACATTCAGATGAAGACTTCTCCGAGTCTGGCTGACAGACAGACAGACAGACAGACAGTATTTATTTTGACCATCATAAGTACATAAACTACAATATAACATTCATTGTAAGGTCAGGGAGGCTCCCATTAAGACAATTATATGCCGCTATCATGGGAGCCACCCCACTCATGTAACATATTGATATGATTATCACGTGATCAACTATATATGCATATATATATATATGTGTGTAAACATAGTATGTTTAGTATAGTATATTATAGTATAGTATAATACATCAATTAGTTTAAACAAATGCAAAGTCATGTCTAGTTTAAGAATGACAGATGTAACAGTTAGAAATATGACAACATGATTCATAGTTCTTGATAAAGTAATTTTTTGTATAAGTGGAAAAACCATATAAACTATGTGTATACATTTTATCAAGGATGATGCTTGGAGTATTGTTAACAGTTTGTATAATGTTGTGTCTGATGTACTTTTTTGCATATTGATGATTAACTCTGGGAATAAATCAGTTGTTTTTACCACGTGTGTTGTATTGGTGAATTGCAAAGTTATATGTGTATGGAATACGACTGAAATATTCTGGTATAACATTGTTGATCAATTTGTAATAAAATTTGAGCTGTTGGAGTTTATAGATGTCATCCAGCTTAAGAAATTTACATTCTTTGAAGATGGGATCTGTGTGAGTATTGTATTTACTTGAAGTAACTATTCGCACTGCTTTCTTTTGAAGTTTAAAGATGCGATGGGCTTGATGACCCCACACCAATATGCCATAATTAATCTTGGGAAGAATGAGCGAATTATACATTATAGATAATATATTCTTAGGTAATACATGCTTAAGTTTATTTAAAATGCCTATTATTTTATTTATTTTATTCGCTGTTTTGTTTATATGGCTGTCCCAATTTAGGTGTTGGTTTATGGTGATACCTAAAAAATTAAAATCATGTACACATTCAATACTTGTCCCATCAATTTCTATTTTAGGAAGTTTGATTTCCTTTTGGGGCATGTGAAATACCATGAATTTTGTTTTTTTAATGTTAAGAGAAAGTTTGTTTGCCTTTAGCCACTTGCATATATTTTCTAATTCTTTATTTATATTTTGATTTTGGACTTGGCCATCCGGAGATTGGAATGTATTCAATGTACTAAAAAGAGTGGTGTCGTCTGCATACATTATGAATTTAAAATGATCACTTGAAAATATTATGTCATTAATATATATGATAAATAGAAGGGGTCCTAAAATAGACCCTTGTGGGACACCAGTGTTTATGACAGCTTCTTCCGACTTGTAAGCGCCAATTTCAACATATTGCTTACGATTGTGTAAGTAGTTTTTACATAGATCTAGTGCTGCACCATTTATTCCATAATAATTTAGTTTTTGTAATAATATGTTATGATCAATTGTGTCAAAGGCTTTAGAGAGGTCTAGGTATATGTTTATTGGGGTTGCTGATTGGTCAAGTTGTTGGACAACTCTGTCTATTATTTCTAGAGTGGCAAGTTCCGTTGAATGGTTTTCCCTAAACCCGTATTGATTCTCACAGTATAAGTTATTGGAATTGAAATGTTTGTGTATTTGATTAAACATAAATCTTTCAAATATCTTGGAAATAGCTGGTAAGATAGAAATTGGACGATAATTATCAAAGATTGTCTCATCACCATTTTTTAAAAGTGGAATAACTTTAGCAATTTTTTATTTATCTGGGAATATGCCAGTTGTTATTGATTGGTTAATGATTAGAGTGACTGATTCACTTATTTCGTTTTTTATTAGCTTTAGTAGTTTGGTTGATAGACCATCTTTACCACAGCTACATTTTGGATGTAAGCTATCGATTATGCTAATCGTTGTACTATTGTCTATTGGCTTAAAGTTGAAAGTCTGTATACGTCTCTCTGTTAAATAGTCTTTGTAAGAGTTATCTCCTGTATTTGTTATTTGTGATGCAAGTGTAGAACCAATATTGATGAAAAATGAATTAAATTTATTTGCAATAGTAGTCTTGTCAGTTACTTTTTTCCCATCAAATTGAAAGAAATCAGGAAATGTTTCTTTCCCTGTATTTGTTTGAATAATTTCTTTTATCATAGACCATGTTTTTTTAATATCGTGCTTATTTCTTTCAAAATTGGATTGATAATATGCTTGTTTGGCTAATCTAATATTTCTTTTAAGAATGTTATTATATGTATGAAAATTTGTACTGAGCGAAACATATTCTGCTGTACCTATATCAGTATGTTTAAGTTTTGAATACAACTTATCCCTAAATTTTATAGAACCGTCTGTAAGTGTAGTACCTGCCAATACGGAGGGGAGTTATAAAGGAAAATGCAAGCATTGTGCTACAGTGATATCAGGATCTTCAAAGACATTATCAAACTTCACAACACATTTGAAGGTAAATATTACTTTATTTCATTAAACGTAATTCATGTTGAATGTGTTGACACTGTTTGCCATGTTATATTGTGTCATATTAGTGATACTACTAATACTATTGAAGTGGCTTCCTTGTCCACCTGCCATCTAGAGTTAATTCTCTGGGTGGCAATCTTATTAAATCTTATTAAACTGGTGGAGTTTTGAGCGTTTTGAATTGTGTTTTACACTGATGTGGGTTTTCACGAATGTTCATTTTGATTGCTAAGATTTTGACTAACGGGATAATGAGTAATGAGATTTTGACTGATCAAAATGGTTTTGAACTTTGGATTCATGGGGTTTTAACTGCCGTGGGTTTTGACTGATGGTGTTTTGAGTGATCAGACTTTTTTGGATGCACTTTTCCTAATTATGGGATTTTGGGTGATGGGGATTTTGACAAAGATTAAGGGGGTTCCCCATGCAACCAGCTAACCACAACTTACACACAAAATTCACACACACATTATCATGCATATATACAGACATACTGTGTGCAAGCACAGTACTTAGAATCATTCATTTCTTACCTGATGCAGACGTGACCGTGAGAGGTAATTCAACATTCCGACATCACAACTCCGCACGGGAATACCCCGTTCTGTTGCCAGGGACAACAGTTCAACCACTAAGGGCTTATTCAAATCCCTTAGACTGTCCTTCATAAACAGCTGATGACATTCGCACCTCCCTTGTTGAAGAGCCAGCAGAATCGGGTAGAGTCCAAAAAGAACTTCACCTTCGACTGGTGGTCAATCCCTGAAATCATTCGGTCAGAATACTAATTAGTAATACGCAAGTGGGTTTTAAATTTAAAACTAAAGAATAGCAAATGATGAGGGTCTGAATTTATAATTAAAATATATTTAAAAGGTTTGGTTTTATTATATTTTAATTGTAATTAACAACATTCCACATCCAAATACTTCACATTAAATTTATGAGTGGTGGCTCTCACGTTAGCGGCATATTAAAAAAAAAAACATTTGTAACATTTGTAAAACTAATGCTGGGCATACACTGCTGAACTTTTGTTGGGTGTCGTCTATTTGATCAATAAGAAACCATGACGTCTCTGTCAAGATTGTGATTTTAAGAAGTTAACATAGGTTGGTAGCATCTGTGAAAGACTGCATTGAGGGTTACAATGTAAAGCTATGGTTGGCTGACTCGTGTTAGGGTTGCCCTGAAGGCCATTGGTGGCTATCCAGTGGTTATGCAATACTGTGAAGGAACTGGAGTGGTGACCTAAGGTCAGATTTTAAAGAACCGTGCAAATATAATTATAGTTCGGGTAGACAGGGAGGATTGTTGAATACAACGTGTAATATTTATAACATGATTGGCCGTTCCATATGAATAGATATGATGATACGGATGTAAGTTTAAACAGGATAATATTAAGGTGTATAGGGATGTCGTTATAATGAAGATTTTATACTTGTTGATTATCACCTATTGGATGGTGTTGAAATTGTTACAATGGCGTCAGCATCAGCAGGGGTCACATGACTGATGCTAAGTATAGGGTGGAGGTACTGAGATATGAAGGTAGAATAGAACAGACGAATCCAGAACCCGACAGGGCAAAGAAATGTAATCTGGTCTCTTCTGAGGAGAGAAACCATGAAATCTATACCCAGTGGTTGCTTAGACGTTGAATTTCTGCATGCATATATAGAGTAGAAGAAATACCGCAGGTATGTGGAATATATATATTATGAGTGAATGTTAGATTAGAGGTATTGGCTTAAACATCTGGTTTTTACATTGTTATAATTGTGTCAAAAGGTGTGGTCAATAATAAAGGAATATGGTCAGCGCATTGATACTGGCATCTCGAGATTTAGGCGGGGTGGTGAATCATCGCTCTGTTATGTGAACGTTGGATAGTAAGAAGAAGTGAACATAGGTTGTATTACGGTGTCACAGATAATGGTTATTGGTGTATAGTTTGTTAGGACTTAGAATATGTAAGGTGGTGAGGTTGTTATTACTAATAGGATATTGAGTCCGGATATGTATATATCTATGGCAAACATTAGGTTACATATGTTTGTGTGTAAGTACTATGATGTCGGTAAAAAAACATATGATATGAAGGGTGTAGTTTACACACCAAGGAATAAGAATATTTTATTATTATAGTTATCATTTCTTGTAGGGTCGGGGCGTGGTGAAGTCTAACAAAGTGCACTCGAGGGCGGTAGACGCCGAGTAACACCTCGTGTAACAACAGTGTGAGAGTAGATGGGTTATATTATGTTTTTTGTTTATAGAAATGCTGTTACATTTATTTTCATTCCTTTATTATGATTTCCATAAGTGTGTATAACCAGGTACTCTTCTATATATAGTTGAGTTGGCTGAATATTAACTGGTATTCTGTAATTAATCATATGTGATAAATCACAATGGTTTGGACCGTATAGTACATTTCACCAAACTAAGGAAAAGGAGGATTGAAAGTATTGAATTTTGTGTTTTTTGCATTTTTAGAAACAAGAAATAATTCACTACTAAAAAAGTACCCTAAGGTCTGAACCAATGTGGCACTTCACTTATATATATATATAAATAATTATATACATAACCGTGACAAGAACGTCACAAAATGACATGTAGACAATACTAAGCAATTATAAAATTACATTTTCTAAGAAAAATAAATAATTTCATGGACTCTCAAAAAAGTATGTCTACGGGGTACTCACATTGCACGCCGTTTAATTCCCGGACCAGCCAGCCCATACTTGTACCAATTCCCGTCTTCCTGTCATAGGTTTTCCTGAGGTTAACTTCGTGGCTCCAACCAACCGGTAGATTCTAACAATTCTCTGATGACACTTGGACTCTCGTCTTTTTCCCGTCACACCATGTCGCTCTATCCAGTAAGATCTCCATGTATCCTCTCTATCATGTCTACGTGGTTTATACCTCTGAGAACCTCCATAACCCCGATATAATTCCACATTTTCTCCACGTTGTCTGAAAGTCTTGTGATCAGAGCGGATCCTCCTTTCCTGTCTCCGTGGATCTTTCCGTTCCCGCTCCAGAAGATCATATCCACTGCCATCAGGATAACTCTCAAAGTCACGCTGACTGTTCATGTAAAGATTATCGCTTTGTGTGTTTTCATTGTGTCTGTATAGTTTGCTTCGAGATGCGTTATTTAAATCTGTTAGCATTTTCTTTGGCATGGTGTGTTTTGTAATCCTGTTTGTGGCGTGTCGTGATGGATTCAAATCAAACTGGCCATCATCGATGTCATGATCACTGTCACACTGACTTTCACTTGAAGAATATATAAGAATCCTTTGAACAAATAATACAATCCAACAGCCAAGTTCATTTTGATCCTTACGTGTGATTAAACGGGAAAGAACACTTCTACGTATTGTATAATTCATGTTTTCCCTTAAGTATTTCACCTGAAACAAAGAAGACGTAATCATTACATGCCAGCAATATCACATTTTAGGGAATCAAATAATGGTAAATTCGACGGTATTTGTCATTTAAATAATCAACAGATTGCTCACACAATTAAATATTTTGCCCCAATATGAATTAATCGACATGTACATGTATAAGTACTGTACTGTATTCTGGTTTTATCATTTAACAGAATACTAAAACAATCTTCATTGCAACAGTGCTGACACCTAGTGAATACTACATCAACAAGTAATGGAGAAAGGCTAAGAAAGAACTTTATTGGAATGTTGTCACATGTAAACAAACTGATCAACACAATTCACCTGAGAAGCAATCCAACTAACTGGACATTCCTATCACCACACAGAAGAACCAGTATTAAGATTCATCTGATGGATACCCACTCATAGCTAGAAAAAAAGATAAAACAAATAAAAACATACACTAAGCTGATCTGTGAATACCTTGATGTTAAAGAGAAAGAGCTCCCATCCCTAATGTACAATGGATCCATTTGTAAACAGCTCATCCATGCTCCGGCCCCAGTCAACCAAAGATGATGATGACATTCTTAATGCCTGATAATATACCATAAAAGGTTTACCATTTGAATGAGCTATCATGAATTACGATCATCAGATTTTAGTAACTACAAAATATACGGGATCAAGTCAGTCAGTCAATAAGGCAAGGGCCTATATATATAATAATGTCAGGCTCAAAGTATTCATTCCATCATACGTGAACTGCCATTCCAACATGAGATGCCTCTTGCTGATGCTCATTGTGAACTATGAGCCAAAACCCTACTTAACAGTTTTTTTTAAAGAAAATGACTGTCCATCATTAACTGATCCAGAATAGACTAATATTTCATGTGTTAGTTACATAAATGATATAAGTGTTACCAAAATGGGTTTAATTTGATGTTTTGTGTCACCATCAATTTTGTTTGCTGGCAATTGTATTAAACTTCAGCGAACAGTGTGAAAACCAGAGCACTATCCAATTCATTGTGCCATAAGTATTGTGTTGGTTTTCATCTTCTCGTTGACTGATACACTGGGCCGTCCTATGATCATTCCGTCAATAGAAATATTCCGTTTTATACAAACCTAAAGTTTTGCTAAATAGATCCGTATTTTTTAACTGGAGATGATCAATGCCAATGACAATGGCAGGGATGATCAATGTGACAGTAGCTGGCTGATTATATGAGAAAACGGCAATCCTTCACTTAACTAGCATAAAATGGCTAAATTATTACTAGCAGCATCCATCTTGTAGGTGCTTCCCTGAGTCTTGGTTGAGCCAGAAACATGTATATATATATATATATATATATGTGACTCATTCACAAACTTGACACTGACAGCAATCACGTTGCCATTGCCATTGGGCGATAATAGGGCGTTTATATACACACATTGATGGAAACAGTTTAATGTGGCTATTTAAGAACACTGACAACTGTGCTGCTGTTAATCATACCAACCCAGCACACATACTGATAAATAAAACTATAGGACAAACTCACAGTTGATTTCTTAAACGCTTAATAACTAAGTATCCGTCTCGTGCTAAGACACGCCTTCTCCTAACTTCGGCAATGTCAATGGTGGTGCCACCTCGTGTTTAGTGTTACAACTCGAAAAAGTTATCTGTTTTATCACGCACGCACGCACGCACGCACGTACACCACACACCACTGACACGTACACCACACACCACACATACACACGCGTACCACAGACACACACACACACACACACACACACCGCACACACCACCGCACACCGCACACACCACCTCACACCGCACACACCACATATACACCACACACACCACATATACAACACACACCACCGCACACACGTACCGCACACACCACACACACCACCCACGCACACACAAACAAACAAACAAACAAACACAAATACACACGTACGTTAGACTTAGTTTTATCTTCTCACAGAATGAATTAGTTGACAATGTCAAGATATGTCAGCTACTGCATGGAATATATCAATATACGCTGCTATATCGCTCATTTTACGCGCGCTGTGCAGTAGTGCACGGCCCCTGCGGCGCAGACTACCGCAAACCGCGGGTCGCTACTTGGGCTTCAAAAGGGTCCGGATTCGATATCAGTGCCGACTAATGAATAGGATGCACGGTTTTTATTTGGGCTTCAAAAGGGTCCGGATTCGACGCAAGTGCCTACTATAGTGTCGTGATGTAGTGCCATCAGCCTGCACGGTCTTTTCTCCCACCACCGTCATAAACCAGAAATTCAACATCAGCTACATCAGCATTCTGATTTAATGTGGGTATAGTCTTGGCGCTGTTGTGGAAATTGAGGATTTCATTGCACCCCCCGACAACATAGTTTTGTATATATTTTCTTTTTAATTGAACTATAAACTAATAATTTCCAAACATTAACCAAATATAGCATTTACACGAGTGGTTGGCAAACATTTTTAGAGATAGCTAAAATAAAAAAATATGCCATAAATAAAATAATTTTATTTGAATCTCGTTATAAATTTACGGGTAGATACATAAGTAAATGTATAACAGCACTATAACACAAAATGTTTAACTTTCAATCATTAATATGATACGTTCGATCATTTTGTATAAAAATTTCTCACTTTTTCAGTAAAATCTATATGCGTAATGTTTCCGTTTGTTCCACACTCATACCCATTGTATATTGACCCGATAATTTCATATCAGTATGTTCCGTTATCCATGTATTATCACTTTGAAAAACAACTGGTGAGAAATATTCAATATTAATGAAGATATCATCATAATTATATTTAACCCTACCCCCTAAATCTAGAAAATGGCGGGAAATGATAAATCGTCACACAATATGTTCCAAATCAACTATTTATTTGTTAATCATCTTATAGTCTCACGTAGTTGGTCATAACATAATGCAAAGCAATTTTTTACCATCAATCAGGTTATACATTTCATTTTTCGCCCATAAAAAGTATGAAGTACTCAGGTTTTCAGTCGACATACGGTAAACGGAATCACATACTTTACAACGTAATGCTTTACATTAAATTACATATCAACAGGTGTCTATGTTTATATGGCCAATTACTTCAACTTACTGAATGAATAATTGTTATTTGTTATGTTTGAACAATTAAATAGATATTTCAGTAACCCTGCCCCCTTATCGAACAAAACTACAATGTCCTATCAGAATGGATATAGCTCACGTTGTGTTCGTGTAAAAGACTTTCAGTGTGAGTACATATATTTCTGGCTAACTATATAATAACACAACATGTTTTTCTTTTTGACATATAATGCGTAACTATGAGATGCATGCATTGACTTCATAATTATGTTAATGTAAATAGGCTTTTTGGCAAATAACAAATAATCTGGTAATGACGAAAGCTAATTTAAAATACATCATAATTTAAAGTTAACAAACAGTTTCATGGATCACCATAGACCATGTCACTCCATATAATAATAATAATAATGACAAACTTCTATAGCGCCTAAATCCCCAGGAATCTGAGCTCAGAGGCGCAACATACAAAAATCATTGGGCAAAATCGTTAACAGGAACAAGCAAGAGTCGTCATTAGAGCAAGAGACCGCCGAAGGTTAGGGTGGGAATGCAATTTCAAATCAATAAGTCTAGTTTTTTACGGAAGGTATTTATAGTTTCAGATGATTTTAAAGCGACAGGGAGTTGATTCCAGATTTTGAGTGCAGCTACAGAAAAAGCACGTTGCCGATATTAATCTTGGTTTTCGGAACAAAAAGTCGTTGTGAAACAGATGATCTGAGATTCCTGGGGATATCGGAAAAACGAAGGAGACTAAACAAATAGGATGGGTGTTGCGTAGAAAGGGTACGATATGTGATAGTGGCTAATTTGAATTGTATTCGATGTGTAACTGGAAGCCAATGCAACTGTCTAAGTAGGGGCAGAAATGGTGTCGTCTTCTGACAGCAGTGGGTCTACTATCATGTATGTCGATGTGACCGGTCTATTTTCGCAATCATTGGCGTTACAGCGGCATGACAGGCTTGAGAGAATTATGTTGCGCTTGGGTGCGTTCCACAGCATCATGAGCTCCATGGCAATCACTGGGAATCGCTTTGGTAGAGCAGGTTTGCGAGATGTTTTGATCGAGTCAGATGTCTTAGCAACATATTCCGTTGATGCTACACGTGATGGTCCTCATAACAACAGGTTCAGAGCACATCAATTGGTTGCAGAAGGCATTGGTCGACTTCGTTGGGCCATGTTTCTGCAATGGAACACAAAGCAAGAAACACCTCTAGACATGAACTCTCTGGCAAAGGCCGTTGATCAGCTCAGACATAATCCATGTCCAGAAAGAAGGCGCGTACTGTTAAATTGACATCTGAAATCTTCACACTGGCACAGCAGCGATTCACAGAGTTTTGCTCATCGCTTGGATAAAACGGAAAGTTCTGGTTATCATACATTGATATTGTGGGTGTATTGCTGCAATTTATTCGGTCCACCAGAGAAACCAATTGGAACTTGCACAATCAGTTTTTGCTGGAAATTATGCCATGGTTTCCAACATATGACAATATATATTATGCAAGATGTTCATGCAAATGATGACACCAAACGCACACACACCGCTTATCAATGGTGAATTTGCAGTGCAAAGATCGACATGAAATTCATTTGGCCGCATCCCACATGACCAAACCATTGTAGTGACTGCAAACCGGGACACGGAATCCGGTGGTGGAATTGTAGGAATCACACTAAATCATGGAGCAGTTCTTAAGTGGATGGTACTTAGGGCTGACCGTGGTGAATACTTGCGACTGTGCAGGGAAATATCTGAAATGCAGCTAGAGGTCATAGAACAAAGGATGCTTGGAAAAGGCGTGTTGCAGAAGACGAAGCTGCTGTATGATGCATTGAGGCATGCATCACAAACTGGATTACTTTCAGACAGATAATAACCTCTGTCATCTGGCTTCTGGAAGAAATGCAGCAAGTGACATTTCAGCTTACCTATTGGGAGCACATGCAAAGGCAGAGGAAGCTGTCAGGGAATTTGCTCATGAGAGCTTGGACACAGATGGACAAAGCGACTTCTAAGCGCCAGTACCAAAGATGAGACTGAAAACCTTTAAATCTTTGGATGTGGTTACAAGAAGCAAGCTTCTGTCTTGAGATCAACCCCTCAACTGTTTGGACGATTCTCTATAATCAGCCAGAGAAGAAACATATATTTGCCAGAATTCTTCAAATATTCCTTGTACCCCTTGCTATTGTAACATCTGAGAGAAACTTGGTTAAGACTGTCAAAGCATATCTGCTGAAGGAACTGGAGAAGGATGCCAGAGCTGTTGATGTAGTGCCCTGTGACAGCACTTGGATTGTCGATGCGATGGCAATCCTGCAGGCACTCAAGGTAAACATGACAATGACATACAAGGACTTGGCACGTCTTGTCTTCAACACAATTGCCAGAGATGTTGGAATGTCTTCACGGGTTGACTGGGTGGTGGACATGTATCCCGAAATTGCGATCAAGAATCCGGAGAGAGATCGCCGTACGACTCTACAGCAGGGTTGCTGGCAACAACAATTAACTCGGAGAACCAAAGAATTGACCACCAGTTCAAAAAGTCACTTCGAAGTGCACAATTCAAGAAAGAACTATCACCATTTCTTCTGGATACGTGGCAGCAACCCGCGCATGCACTAGAATTGAGTATCTTTATGTAACCAACGGAGAATAGTGTCACCTGCTCCAAGTAGCGATGACTGACAGAAATCATATTACCACGACGCCAGTGCCTGAGCTTAGCTGTAACCACGAAGAAACAGATAGCCGCCTTCTTCTTCACGCCTCTTATGCGGCTCAACGTGGTTCTAACACAGTGGTTCTCAGGTCACCTGATAGCAATGTAGCCGTAACAGTAGTTGGAATTTGTCATTCAGTTCCAGCTACAATGTTGTTTAACACAAGGACACAACAGCGGAAGAGAACAATCAATATCACTCAATATGGGTCTACCATCGGACCAGACATGTGTGAAGCCGTGATTGGCTATCACGCATTTAGTGGTTGTGACTCAACCAGCGCGTTTGTTGGTCACGGTAAAGCAAAAGGCTACAAACTGCTACGTGAGCACCGTCCTTCAGAAGTACCATGGCCAAACTTAGCAAATCCTTTGTCGCCGATTAGGAACTGTTGCAGGGAGGTGAAGCGGCAGTGTGCACCCTGTATGGGCGATTACAAGAGTATGATGTGAACAGATTGCGACATACCACGTTTGGGTCGAAGGCAACCGATCCAGCAAAGTTGCCAACATGCCAGGACGCATGTAATCAACACATCATGCGTGGTAACTATCGGGCAGCCATTTGGCGGCTCTGCTTCACGGCACGACCATCAGTGCCACCCCTCATGGCAATGGCTGGACTGTTGCCGGAGACATTTTGATACATTGGACGGACAGTCCACCAGCTCCACAGGCAGTACTTGAATGTGTCAGCTGCAAATGTAAGACATGTGCTGGTGTTCGTTGCTCATGCAAGCTGAATACGTTAACACGTACTAGTGTCTACCGCTGTAACACCGATGATTGCGAAAATAGACCGATCACATCGACAGACATGGGAGTAGACCCACTACTGTCAGAAGACGACTCAGATATGGAGTGACATGGTCTATGATGGTCCATGAAACGGTTTGTCATTTGGTGAACTTCAATAGAGAACCTTTAAAATCATGATGCATTCTAAATTTGTTGTCATCATTACCATACTATTTGTGATTTGCCAAAAAGCCTACTTACATTAACATAATTATGAAGTCAATGTGTGCAGCTCATAATTACATATTTATATGTCAAAAAGAGAAACATGTTGTGTTATTAAATACATGTTAGCCAGAAATGTATGTAATCACACTAAAAGACTTACACGAACACACCGTGAGCTATATCCACTCTGAAAGGACTTTGTGGTTTTGTTCGATAAGGGGGTAGGGTTACTGAAATGTCTATATAATTGTTCAAACATAACAAATAAATATTAGTCGTTCAGTAAGTTGAACCATATTAACCTAAGACACCTGGCCTGTTGATATGTAATATTTACACAAGGCATTACGTTGTAAAGTATGTGATTCCGTTTACCGTATGTCGACTGAAAAACTGTGTATTTCTTAATTTATATGGGCGAAAAATAAAATTTTAAATTTAAAGTGTATACACTGATTGATGGTAAAAAATTGCTTTGTATTATGTTAAGACCAACTACGTGAGACTTTAAGATGATTAATAAATAAATGGTTGATTTAGAGAATATTGTGTGACGATTTATCATTTCCCGCCATTTTCTCGACTTAGGGGGTAGGTTACATATATAATTATATCTTCATTAATATTGAATTATTTCTCACCAGTTGTTTTTTAAAGTGATATTACATGGATAATTGAACATACTGATATGAAATTATCGGGTCAATATACTATGGGTATGAGCGTGGAACAACCGGAAGCACTACGCATATAGATTTTACTGTAAAAAGTGAGACTTTTTATACAAAATGACCGAACGTATTAATGATTAAAATTATATATTTTGTGTTACAGTGCTGTTGTACATTTACTTACGTATCTACCCGTGAATTTATAACGAGATTCAAGTAAAATATTGAGCGCAAAAACATCTTAGTTGAGCTACCGTTTTCTTTGTTTTTTTTCTCCGAGTCCAATTGAGTTAATTCCAAGAGGTAAATCCTAACCGCTCTGAGCGACGTTAAGACGGCTAAACGATGTTGCTACAAATATGCGATTTTGCAGGAATATAAGTGGCATTGTGGTGTCATTTCGCGCCGCTGGCCGACGCTGATTATATCGCGAAAAAACGAAACAATGGGCGCACGAAATAGCTACGAGGCGGCAATTTCGGCATATTTGGGGCGAGGTGGCATAGAAAAACAACGAGGCGGCCCGCCTCGCTTGCCATATACCAGGGGAAACAAATCATAATGTTGTGCTGGCTAAATGATGCTCTACGAACAGTGATAATCAGACGCTTGGCTCCGGCGACATTTCCTCGGACTAACTCACTCAAAGGCTAAGACCCTCACTCCCCGCCAATGCTAGCAGTGTTTAAGTGTAATATAAAGGGTGACAAAAGGACATATTTTCGGACCTATACATGAAAACTAGCCATTAGCAAATACAATCAAGAATATTATGCCAGCGGTTTACTATCATATAACCTTCTCGAAGACACATAATATAAACTGCACGGACAGCGCCATTGTGGTAGAAAGCCTGACGTCACCAATGCCTATTCTTCCCAATTCGCCAATCGCCAAATTGAGAATGTTATTCTTGTTTGCATCGCCGAGAGAGAGTGGGGAGAGAGAGGGAGATATATAGAGAGTTAGATAGATAGATAGAGACAGAAGAACATCAAAGCTGGGATGGAACGACAGCCTGATACGGGACTTCGGGACGGCAGGTGTGAAAAGCCAAGAATGGAAGAGCAGTGCAGACGACATAGGGTGACTGAGAACATTAGTAAGCAAAGCGGAAGAAACTACCAAGTGACGTGGCCCCCATCCAGCAAGGGAACAAAGAAGATTCCTATGCGCCGCACCGGTCTCGAATATAGCCCACTTCCAGGTTGATTCCGCCAAAGGCTAGTTCAGTTCATAGATGCATGCTCGTAATGTAGAGTATTCGACCAAAGATGGACACGAGTCTTTGACTAAGAATTATGAATTGACGTTCACTCTTTCCATGCTAGTCATATTCGTATTAATTTTGTAATCGGCGCCAGGAAATGATCACCAAGATCTCGTTTTTCTCTGGGAATCTTTCCTTGGATGTCTACGAAAAGTTGCTTCCTAGCACTTATTGTATATATATATAATTATATATATATAATTATATATACAGCTGCCACCCAGTGTATTCCAGGTTTCATTTTTTTGCTATACGTTTCTTCGGTTTTTCCGGGAGCTATGCTGCGTCGTCTACTGAATTACTGCGCGAGGCAGTGCCTGGAATTTCATCATTCAAACTACCCGGAGCTAGTTGCTAAATGGAGAGAAATTCAAGGATAGAACTAAACGATCGCCCCCTTGCCCGAAGCGAGTAGACATTCTTGGGAGTGAGTAACATTTGCGTAGCACTGGTTCCCCGGGCGAGTAGCTATTTTACACACGTTTTTTAGCAATCTAAATGCAAGTAATTTCATTTATATGTACATAAGATAATATTTCGGAAAATTTCAAATCTTCCCTTCCTGGTGTCCAGTTTCATTTTTAGTTTCCGGATTCGCAGCAGAGAAGCGGAGAGTACCATTGCTGTGATTTTAACGCTTCATCGCTAGGGTGTGTAGTACGTTGGTTTTCCGCTACAGTGCACATAGAGTGCTTATTTATAGCTTAAATATCGAATCTCGCGGAGTAATGATGCCACCAAAGATTCCAATTCCTTTCCCTCACAAAAAAAATTATTTGGATGTACCAAAAAGGCAGATATCTGAGACTGTTGTTGAACCAACTGTCGATGGCATCGAGCCGAAGACTACAGGGTATAGTGATGTTACCGACATCGGCACTGATAGTGATGCTATCGTGACGACGTGTGAAAAAACACACACCCGGCAGGCCCATAGCCAGGTTTTCACAACGGGTGCTTCACATTTTCCCAATACAGACGTCAGGGGCGCCACACGCTCGTATGGGGTTATATTTTTGTCACAGTGCAGAGGACGCCACATGTTCACATGGGGGTTCACACCCCCATAATGGAGAGGGTTAGGTTTCTAGCTGGAAGGACAATAGAGTGGGGTTTGATGTTCGCGAACCGGTTTAATCTTACATCCAAACACCACATTAGCATCACCAGCGGACCATTGGCGAGGCTGTTTTGGGGGGACGGGGAGGAAAGGGTGCATTTTCAGACAGTGGGATTAATAAAAAAGGGGTTAACGTGAACCCCGTGAACCCCCCTGGCTGCCCAGCACTGTGTCTGTGACTGAGAACGTTGTCTGCGATGTCAGATACAGCCGTCTACATTGGCTTTCAAAACGTTTCAGAACCGGTGGCTGATAGTATCTCCACGGCTGCACGTGTCCGCCAGAGAGGGTGGTGTGGTGTAGGGAGTGTAGGGAGTGTAGGGAGTGTAGGGAAGGGGGCAAGACCAAGAGAATGACGAATGGAAACACAAATAATTTCCGGACAAGTACTTTAATAAGACAACTAAGCCACATATACCACATTAATAGCAATATAACTACATGCCTAACGTACGAAAAACATACAATAATCCAACTGTATTCATAATTAAAGGAAGGCAATCCGATCGTTTTTTTATAATGAAATCATATGTTATCAAGTATAAACCATAGCTATTATAGCATATAATGACTGCCTAAGATGTTATTACGATCTAACTAAGTATCAACTGAATAACATAATTATTTTGTATCATCAATTATTAAATTGTCATTTATTTATTTTATGATTAAGGAGTATTGCAGGTCATCAGACGAATTTGTTTAAATAAAAATATCGCATTTCGGCAATGTCACACACAAAACTGGGGGGCTAGGGGCTGAGGAACATATCAGGGTTATTAATCCCTCGGGCCAGTGGGTTACATTTCTTAATTTCTACCCCTGGCTGAGTAACTGCGCCGCGCAGTGCCAATGATGGCAAAGTTGTAAAATTTATTTAAATCATACCATGGCGCTGTGCTCATTAAATCGTGGTAATGTGTATTGTAAATGTTCTTGTTTTCTGTTACTCTGCCTAGAGCAATTTTTGTTGCATAAACCTTGACTAAAAAGACACAAGTAGCTTGAACTCGTTGATATATGTTGCCTGCAGGCTATCAGAGTTGTCACTAGGGCAGACAGACTTACAAAATCACTAGATCAGAGAGGAGGCATTCACCCTTGAATCCATATCAGATGTCACCAGACATGGAATAGAAGATTCCGAAGGTTTGGACATGTATTCCAAACGAAACCCTCGTTAACATAACTTTCAAGCAAGGCTTTACATGACAAAGACCACAGAAGATGTGAACCAACCAAATAAAACATCGCACTATAGGCACCCGCTGTTAGGGCTTAACAGCAGAACGGGTGCTCTATATTAGGACAAGAGGGGGGGGGTGACACCCAATATGACAAGTTGGCCTACGTACGTATGCAAAGTATGTCAAGCGAACACCAAATGACGGAGATTTCAATCTTCGGAGATTTATTGGCTTGTCAAAATAATGGAGAGTTGAATGTTTAAGGTTTGTGGCACGAAGATAAGCATTTCCCCAAAATCACCAAATACGATTGCACGAATATAATTGTAATTATATTGATCCAATTATTCATTAAGACAGCAACATTGATAACATATTTTATCACTACGCATGAATGCATATAAATCTTTGAACAACAATCTCGTTTTCTTTCTTGTTGAGTGAAAAAGAGTGATATACAAGAAACTGTTGAGAAACGTGTTGCTGAAATACATCCAGGTGGCGAAGAAGCTGAATCCTGCCACCAATGTCGGGTTTCTCGAGACGTTGCGGGTAAACAACATGACGAGAACGAGCAGCGATAGAAACACCGACATGAAACATATGACGACGACGTTGCTGGCGGAACGAATAGCTTGCAGTGTCACAAGTGCCGCATTTCTGGTTCCACCATTGATGTCCAGGTTCTGCGCCGAGATCATTCGGTGCGTCTTGACGACGATGGCAACAATTGTCGCCGTGGCGTAAGAGAGAACGAGTTCTGGGATGATAACCGAGACTGTAAATACAATAATAATCCACACCAAGACCGTTTTATTGTGCGGCATGGTGTACATGCACTCAGTACTGCTCCAGATGGCGCCAAATTTGGTCGTGCTCGCTGCTATGCTTGCACCAGCGACCCAATTGAAGACGATGATGACGTAGCAGCGCCTGCGGCTCAGAAGTTTCTCGTGATGGAGCGGTTTCAGTAGGTCTACCATCTTGCACACAGTCAACCAGCATAGAGAGTGTTGCGAGTTGAAGCCGAACCACCACCGTAAGAACAGTTGCACTTCGGACAGGTATTGCAGCGTTGTCCACTCGTGTGGTGTCCTACTTGTGCACAAGACGGCGCTGATAGGCATCGTCGTGACGCCGACGGCGAGATCAGACAACGAGAGCGAGAACATGAATAACGTCGTGCGATCTTTGCGAAGTTCCGGATATCTCGCAATCACAGCAATCACGAGTAAGTTCATGGCGATATTCAATGTCATTACGATAGCGATTATCGCAGTTTTCACATCACCCCAGTCGCTTGAACCATCCATGTCGCCGATGACGTATTTACGTTGAAATTCTAGCAATTCTCAAAAGGCGAGTTTAAAATATTACGTCAACAGTACAATCACCAAACCTTGCCTCTTTGTAACTGTTCTGGTCCACATATACACGCAACGTTTCCCCTGCAAAACATTCGATACGTACCATGAGTCTCCAACAGTAAACGCAGAGACGCACTTGTGGTCTTATTCTGTTTCTAATCACATATTGCATTTGCAGAATCCAAGAGATCTTCCGATATATGCCACACTTGTTTTTTTATTGTAATTTATGTTTCGAATACGCTGAGCTGGGCAGTAGTCTTCCAAAGATGCCAATAACATTACTCTACTTCAACAGCCGAACACAGACGGTCTCCGTGGTTGCATTTCCGAAGACGAACTGACGTCTACACTGTCAACAAACATCACCGGATGTTGATGAGCAGTTATTGATTGGACTGCAGTTTATTGAACGAGAGGATAACAGTTTGTTGAACGAGAGGATAACAGTTTGTTGAACGAGAGGAAACCAGCCCATGGTGTCTGTTGAAGGTATTAACGCCGCGCTGTACATCAGAATAAGTCGCATTCGAATGATTATATGTACAACACTAAATCGTAATACTCTAAAACAGTAGCTTTATGAAAGATGCTTGCTCCTGTACAATAGACCCCTATATGGCATTCACGATGTCGCGCAAATTGTACGTTGTAATTGTCTTAAATCACAACGAAAATGCAATATCGGCAATTGTGCGTGAACAAATGACCAACAGATAGTACGTAAAATTCGTCAAATTAAACAAACATACGGGGCTATTTACTATAAATTTAAATGATAATATTATATTGTCACGATTTCAATCTTGGATAATATATATATATATATATATATATATATATATATATATATATATATGTATATGTGAAGGGTTCAGGGCAAAACGCGATATATCCATTTTCTTCGTTTTGAGAAAAAGTCACTTTTGTGCTTCATCCTCAAAGTTTAAATAACAACTTGTAATGTAAGTGGATATATATTTAAAATCCAAAATCGTAGAGAATAGTGGCGAACTCTTAAATATTTGCTGCATATTTGTTACGCAAAACGTGATTTTAAACGATTTTGTTATCAAAACGCTGTATATTCATACAGCGTGCGCCGTTACAGCGCGTGCAGCACTGCGGTGCTGATCAATCAACCTCTATTTGGACAGGAGGCGTCACTGAGCAAGAAAATGGCAGTCTACACTGAAGGTTTTTGTCCGCCATTCGGGAGGCAAGCGCATGCGCCTGTGGGACCGGCAGCGCGCGATGTTAGCGTATTTATTCACTTACACTTACAGGTTAATGGGCTGATTTAAGTCACTGGCCTTTGTTGGTGCCCATATCCCAGGCTATTCCAGTGCTTGTCGAGTCTGGCCTTAAACTGTATGACGGTCTTGGCATATACCACATGTTGTGGGAACCTGTTCCACTGATCCACGGCTCTAACTGAGAAGTATTTCTGTCTGACCAGCAGTCTTGTTCTTTGCTTGAAAAGCTTTCTCGTGTGTCCTCGTGTTGCTGTACTGTCCCTCTCCTGACAGAAGTGACGAGCTTCAACTTTGTCGATTCCGTTAAGTATTTTGTACGTTTCAATAAGGTCGCCTCTCTGACGTCGGTAATACAACGCGTGTAGTTTCAGTTGTTGTAATCGTTGTTCACGTTGGTAACCAGTCACCGCATTTCATCAGAATAATCACCAACCTGTGATGCGTCATATAAAATGAAAGATATTAAAGTAATCCTTGAAGTTTTTAGCTATCACAATTCAAAATAATAAAATTTGTAAACAAATCACGTTGAAACGTTGCAATTATTTATTGAGCCAACTGAACTTCGTCGTATTTCATCAGAATAATCATCAGGCTGTATCAAGTCTTATATAATTAAAATATTGAGGTTATTCTTGAAAATGTTGAGCAATGATAATGCAAAGAACTGCATTTTCTGCACGCGTGTGGTCTGGCTTGACGCAACTCCAGAATGGCGGACGAATTGCTTACGTACTTTCCTCGAACAATGTAGATAGCGCGCGCTGCACCGTCTTGTATTGATATACGGTCTTTGGTGCTGATTGGCTGAACAAAGATATATCGCGTTTTGATTAAAAAAAGATGGATGTCGCTTACATAACGACTTGTGTGTGTGTGTGTGTGTGTGTGTGTGTGTGTGTGTGGTGTGTGTGTGTGTGTGTGTGTGTGTGTGGTGTGTGTGTGTGTGTGTGTGTGTGTGTGTGTGTGTGTGTGTGTGTGTGTGTGTGTGTGTGTGTGTGTGTGTGTGTGTGTGTGTGTGTGTGTGTGTGTGTGTGTGTGTGTGTGTGTGTGTGTGTGTGTGTGTGTGTGTGTGTGTGTGTGTGTAGTTATATAGGGGCAGCCCTATATAACTATATATATATAATATATATGTGTGTGTGTATTTATATATACACACACAGAGAGAGACAACCACACAGGCGCGCGCGCACACACACACACACACACACACACACTCACACACACACACACACACACACATGTGGTAGGCCAGCGCCATCAACAACTTGCTAATTCCCAATGGTATATTATTAATTGAACGGACGTGGTCGCTTCCCAGTTTCGTATCACATATTAGCACTTTGTTGATCGGAAATGTGCTGACAGTTCTATCTTCTGTGTTCATTTGTTAGGCAGTGCACCGTGCTATATTTAACTTCCAGATGACACATATGGGGCTGAAGTGTAAGCAACAAGACTCTTTGCTCACTTCTGGGATCATAAATGACCTTGACCTTTGCCTTAGCATGTGAATTTGACCATCAGGTGTACAGATGACTTGGTATTTGGATTCGTCATCACCAAAAACCCCCATGAAAATATGGCTTTGATTTGCCAAAAACCCCCATGAAAATATGGCTTTGATTTGCTTTGCTGCATCTTTAACACTCCAATTCTAAAACATTTTATTGGATTCTGGGACCTCAAATTATCTTGACCTTGATCGATGTATTTGCCATGATCTTGCCTTCTAACCATCGCGAAACATACCCCTAACGAAATCAACATCCTGCAAAAACATGATCTTGACACCAACATCATAATTCTATCTCATATGGTTCCCAAGTTATGAGAATTTTAAGGATTTTTGGTGTTTCGGCGGCCATTTTGGATTTGTATGCATAGGACTACGTTGAAACATCAACTTACGACAGAAACGAATTCCCTGACCCAAAAAAACTATGGTTAGACTCCAAGGTCACCTTCCTCGGTCAAGTCGTTCAGAACTTATACTATTTCTAGCATTTCGTCGGCCATCTTGACGGCCATCTTGGATTTTGAAAAAGGCAAGCGGGTGTGAAGTCTACGCCCAATGGCTTTTGTTACTAGACGACATGTACTAATCAAAAGTGCAAGCGGGTGTGAATTTAAGTCTACGCCCAATGGCTTTTGTTACTAGACGACATATACTAATCAAAGGTGCAAAGAAATAATTTTAGGGTGACATTGCAAGCTTTTGAGAAAATGTGGGGTTGTGCCACTGAACTACTATGGTTATGCAATTCACATGCGAACAACATGTACGCGGTCTTTGGACCCCTTTTGTAAGCTTTGTACAAATGTGTAAATGTCGACAATTATGAGTGACTATTAACTGTTTAGTTGTTGTTGCTACAACTTCTTCAGGAGTAAAATAGTTGTTAATGGACCTAAAATAATAATTTCATTTACTTGAAGACTGAGTCCTGAATGCTCTGAACACTAACACGGTTCGTGTTAGTGTAAATGGGAAGCAAAAAGCAATTGTTTGTGCATATACACTTAACAGAGTTAATACAATCTAACCATTTGCCACTGCAATCAACTATATCAGGTCAGCTATTTACTCAGAATGTTTTCAAAATGGGCGATTCCAGTGAAATCTCCTTAGAACTGCTTAATGCGCTTTACACTTATCTTTCTGACAGACCTGTTAATTGGAACCCCATCTTACCTTCTCTTGGAAGATTTCAACCGCGCTGCATTTCTGCTCGGGGGGAGGGGTGTAATTATATGTTTTGGTGAACTTCCACAATTTTGAACGTCGCCGCGAATAAACCTTCAACAGCAATTACAGCACAACCACCCCCCGTCTTCCGATGTTATGACTGACAGTGGAGTCGTACTGAAGCTGCGGCTTAGCCAACCCAAAAAAATTTTCGTTCCGGCCCGGGCGCTAGTGGAGGTTTTTGTGAAGCCTCAACAGGGGGGGTGCAATGGGAGGATTGGCCCCATGCAGATTACCCTCTCTGATTCCGCCACTGAGACGTGTTCCGAAGTCATCACCAATAGGAATTCGTAGACGACATCATTGTTCTAACAGAAGAACACACGCAGGCGCAGGTGCTACTCGTCAGGTTGGGATTCTCGTGCGCGATGATTGAGTAAAGGAGGGCGATGGTGAAGACTGTCTAGTGCTCTAGCCAGATGGCAACAGCCACCCTCGCAAGTCAGATGTGCTAGTTGACTACACTATCCCTTGGCTTATATCGTACTATAGCTGGTTTTCTAAGTGTCTCTGTTTTAGTTCCCCCCCCCCCTCTATATGTATCCCAACTATTTGTTTTGTACCACCTTCCTAGCGCTTGTGGCTCACCAAAATCTCAAAATTAATGCACCACACTCAGATTCACCGAATCCTCCAACTTCACCCTTTTGAGTTTTACAACAAAACGGCGGCGTCTCCATAGATCTACACCTCGGGGCGCCCCTTTACGACTTGTTCAAGCAAAACGAAGAGGGACTTGCGTTCCCGCGTTCCTTGGACCAAAGCGCCCTAACGGCCCTTGGATCCGTGCCAGTGGCTCCCCTCTATTCGACGCCAACGTCCCAACATCAACCTCCAACTTTACAACGGCGTTTTTTTGTAAATCTGAAAGTAAGTAGCTAAATTACCTTCACAATTGATCGCCAGATGGCGGCATTGTGCACCATGAGATCCAGGCCAAGCGGCAATGTTTGGCAGGCGTAAAAGTGCTCGTCGTACAACTTATGTACAACATAACCGTCAACTTGTCTTTGGGTCGAGCGGCAGGCAAATACACTTACGAACAAAATTAAGTTTACGAATAGAGCCGAAACAAAACGAAAGTGAAATCCGGACGACACGTGACGTCGAGTTGGTTAGGGAGTTTCCCCGCGCCCACCACTCGATAGAATCGTTGTAATTTCGTAAGAAACATTGCCTTTAATATTCAATAACCTGTTGCCCAGAGTTGAAACATTGGCAGAGTTCGTCTAATGACTGAGTGGAACAAAGACTACGTAGTTTGACATGGCGGCTTCGGGTGATAGCAGGTAATTAAGCTGCCGTTAGTTTCAACATTGACATGACAACAAATTACACGCAATGAGGAAGTTGAGTTGGGTCAGATCACTATTTATTTTCCGTAGCAACGGTATAGGTAGGCATGTTTAAACTGTTACATGGTAGATGAAATCGTGATTTTAATATTAAAGTCCACTTGGGTGTTTAAGGGTTTTTAAATATCATCTGAGCAAACACCATCAAGAACTATTTGCAGAATACACCCATATTGTAACTTCCTGCCACATATATTTAATTATTTCATATTATGCAAACAGATCGTTAGACAAGTTGGTTTTAGTGAAATAATTTTTGTATGAAAAAAATCACTGTCCTGCTTAAACACTGCTATCAGCATTAAACATGCGGACGGTTATTAACCATTAAAATATAGATTTTGGAGTAACTGCGAGAAACTGCCTTAACTGGAATTGAATTCCTGTAAGTCATAACATAAAACGTACACTGTCAAAATACATAGTCATTAAATGGACTGTATCTATTCCAACACAAACAAATTAAAAACATACAGTACAGAAAAATGATAACATTTTAAATCTCAAGATGTCTGAAAATGTACGCTGTCTGAATACGTACAGTTACTATGGTAACTCTTTACCTCTTCATTGTTCAGTTTACCCACATTATCCAATCTCAAGACAGACAATTCAGCTAACTTCCAGTCAATAATTGATGGGACAGTACGTCATTGTTTGCCTGTGTCACAATAAAAATTGTGCGCATGACCTCCATCAAGCTTTGCTTCGCCAACAATATTTACATATACCTGTATTTGCATTTCGTTACTATAGCAGCATAGCAGGTATTCTGGGGCCAAAATTATAACAAAATATATGACAGAATGTCTGAACGCTCCATGTGTTTGGCAGGCCCTTAGCCAGAAATATTTTTTGCCAGTCTTGAATTAAACAAAAGTGTGACTTTTAGCAAGTGAATGGCTCGCATGGAAGCCGTTCATCTCAACCACAGCCATTATTGGCCTGTTTAGTTTATTCATTAACAAACCTGCATCATTTCAGCCATTTATTTAATTAATGCTGATCCATTGGATTTGTTTTACTACCCATTGTGCCAATGGTAGTCATTAATGTGGGTCCCTAGATTTGGAACTATGAGTTAGTCTAATGGCCAGCTGGCCCCCTCTAAATTCCAACTGTCTCATGAGTTGTATTGCTAGGGCAGGGCTGTACCGAAATACTTTATATATGTCAATTACCATCCAAGCAGATTCTGGATGATGGAACAGATAACCAACCTTTAATACCATTTAATACTGAACATCCTAGGTGCTCTTTGTTCCTTCGTTACACACCATTTTACCCAGGACAAACAAAACTGCACTAAAAGATATGTGCGTAGCATGGTCAGTTGGGGGAGGGTGCATTTTTTTACCTACTATTGCAATTGTAAGTTTTACAAGACCTCCAACTGCACACCTTCTCAAACTCCAACCCCTTAAAGCTCCCCAAATACTCAAACTGCAAACCCTTTGATACTACTGTACTGTACTGTACCCATCTGAGACTGCAAAAAGTGGAACTCTCACCTTACCAGGACATAGATATATTGTAATACATATGTACACTGTTATCAGGGGCTTAGCCAGAGGCCATCTGCCCATCACCAAGACTGGCAGATGGCTGGCCAAGACAGGTAATTAAAACTGATAAGACTGGTGGAATTTAGTGGGGGCAGCTGGCCACTAGATTAACTAATAGTTCCAAGTCTAAAGGCCCACATTAATGACAGTCATGAGCACAATGTTTAGTGAAACAAATCAAATGGATCAGTGTTAATTAAATTAATTAATGGCTCAAATTACACTGGTGTGTCATTGAAAAAAACTAAACTGGCCAATAATGGCTATGATTGATGTGAATGGCTTACTCAGAAGTAATTTGCGCCATAAAAACGCAAACTTTTGTCTAATTCAAGACTGGCAAAAAACATTTTCTGGCTAAGGGCCTGATTGTTACCTGCTGACTTGGATTGGGTTTTCAGTGGGGCAAGAGACTGGACTATCGTTCTTCGCAATATTGGGAAAATTGATGAAGATGACTTGAGAGCAATATACAAATGCTTTGACTCTGGAAAAGAAGTCATCGAAAGGGTGTTCACCCTAATTGGTGAAGATTCTGCTGTTGTTATTTTCACACACGCCAAGTGTAAGTAACTGTTTCTGTGCATCCTTCACTGGAAGTAAAATAATCATACACTGTAGCTTCTGATGGATTTAATGACAAGTGTATGCGCACCCGTACAAACACACACACACATGCAAGCAGGCACAAACACACATGCACACACACACATAAACACAAACACACACCTGTCCATATTCCTAATTCATACTGTCTGTGCTGACAACTTACAAATAATTATTTAAATGGTGTACCGTGTTACCGTATGTATTCGGACACTGTATGTTTTTTTTTAGGGGGCAACCTAAAAATCTACGAAAACAATTATTTTCTGTACTGTATGTTTTTGAAAAAAATTATTTTGTGTACAAATATATCTATAGTCTGTAATGACTGTAAATTTGGACACAATGTGACTATGTTTTGGACACAACAAATTTATCTTTGTATGTGCCCATGTTACATACACCCATGCAAAGCAACAATGCAAGACAAGTGTAGAATGAAATTGGCCATCTTACTGACATTTCCTTTTATTCATTTACATACATTATGTAAACAACCATATATATTCATCAATACATATACATCAATACATATACATCAATACATATACATCAATACATATACATCAATACATATACATCAATACATATACATCAATACATATTGACAGCGAGCATGACGGCCCCAATGGTATTGCTAACCAATACCTACAAATCCTAAACGCATTACCAACCATCACCTACTATATCACTACACTGTATTTACAATTGACACCGTATTGGTGGGGGTCACTACGCCACCAGGTCACCTGAAATAAAATGTGACTGAGTGACCCCCACAAACGATGATAGTAATATTCTATGAGACAGTAAGAAGCCTTGATGTATACAGTGTAGACTGAACATGAGACTTCTGGTTACTTTTATGTAGCTATTTGTAGAAACAACCTAACTTGTTCCATAGACATGTGTTTGTTACTGGTTCTGACAGTTCTGTTAAGGGTATGTCTTGTTAAAGTGGAGCACAGCAGTGTTGTGGCTAGAGCACCGGACTCTCAATTGAGATAACCCGGGTTCAAATCCTATGCTGCCGTGTCGAACTTTGGGCGAGTTCATTCACCCTACGTTGCTCCAGTTCACTCAGCTGTATGAATGAGTACCTGGCTATAGACAGTGGTGAATATATGTGCGCTAATTGCGGCGTGGCTACATGCTTCCCAGAGGAATCGAGATGGTGTTCGATTGAACAGGTCTGCCAGGGAGTAAATTGTAAAATGCTTTGAACAGACCTAAGGACTGGGTACTGCACTAGCTAAATACTTACCTTAAGAATTTACCTGTTAAACTAACATGCAACATTTCTGTATTATGGTGCTATAAAACACTGGACATATATAAATATTCATGCAATGTAGCACATGATGCACTAACTGTGTATATATATATCAGTCAATTAGAATGACTACTGCCAGATTTATTTGTGTGGTCACCAGGCTGGGTTGAACAAAACCACTTATAAATTTGTGATTTTTGATCATATTTTACATATTTTATTTTATTGTCCTTGTCCTCAACATGTAATCGTTTTAACAAGATTGAAGCTTATAAATCATTCTGAGATGATGATACTTTTTACTACTTAACCATTTTAGTTTATTTACCAGAAACATTGCTTGATCAGTGTTTAAACTGTGACTATGCTTTATCTTTGTCAAATTGCTTATTTGCTATCATTTCTGTTGTCCAAGGTGTTAAAATTAATAAAAAGTGTGTTACTTTTTATCACTTATAGTTGCTGAGAAAGCCCTCCATCTTGACCATGGTGACATTGCTGTCAGCAGACTTCCGATACAAGTGAGTTTTGTATAGACATATTGGAATATCTCTTCTGATGGTACTCTGCAGAATAGAAGATATACAAAATAAAATATTTTTAATTGCCAGAGGGTATATACATCTTAATGTTGACAAGATTTATTTATGTTAAACGCGTGTGGTTTAAGGTTCATTTGAAATACTATATTTGAAGGCAATGGAAATAAGAGATTTCACTGTGGTGCAGCATGATATTCATCAGTCAAGATTACCCATCGTTTATAGATCTATAGGTGACTTAGCATGATGTTCATCAGTCAAGATTACCCATCGTTTATAGATCTATAGGTGACTTAGCATGATGTTCATCAGTCAAGATTACCCATCGTTTATAGATCTATAGGTGACTTAGCATGATGTTCATCAGTCAAGATTACCCATCGTTTATAGATCTATAGGTGACTTAGCATGATGTTCATCAGTCAAGATTAACCATCATTTATAGATCTATAGGTGACTTAGCATGATGTTCATCAGTCAAGATTACCCATCGTTTATAGATCTATATGTGACTTAGCATGATGTTCATCAGTCAAGATTAACCATCATTTATAGATCTATAGGTGACTTAGCATGATGTTCATCAGTCAAGATTACCCATCGTTTATAGATCTATAGGTGACTTAGCATGTTGTTCATCAGTCAAGATTACCCATCGTTTATAGATCTATAGGTGACTTAGCATGATGTTCATCAGTCAAGATTACCCATCGTTTATAGATCTATAGGTGACATAGCTCAAGTAAAATGATCATTTAAGCACCTGACAAATCCTGGTATTATTTGTCACACATCAAACTAATTGCGTAACTGTGCCATATGCTTGGCTGTGTTTGAAATTACAAAATGTGTGTTGACACATTTAGTGATATGTTAATGTTATCCACCATGAAGGCCATGGGTTATTTTGGGTATTTTGGGTATCATCTGGGATACATTAATCTTCTTCTGCATAAAGTGTAATTTTATGAGACTTGATTGCACGAATACAAAAATATTCTTACTTACTTACTTAGGCCTGTTTGCTCGCTGGGAGCATTGGCCATCGACCATGGTCCTCCACTGTTGTCGGTTTGATGCCATTTTCTCAATTTATTTCCAGGTTTTTCCCATCTGTTTTCTTTCGCTTTCCTTGTCTCTCTGTCAGGTGTTTCTCGGCCTTCCTCTTCTTCTCCTTCCTGGGGGGTTCCACGTAATTGTTTGTCGTGTGATGTTTGTTGCAGGTTTCCCTAGTGTATGCCCTAAACACCTCCATTCTCTCTTCTTTATTTCATTTTCTATTGGTAGTTGTTTGGTCCATTCCCTCAGTGTAATGTTGGGTACCTTTTCTGACCACTTTAGGTGTATGATATTTGTTGATGAAGGTCTGTAATCTGTTTAGTGTTTTCTGTGTAATTCTAATGCTCTATGTCACCGAGCCATAGAGTAACACTGACTTGACATTTGAGGTGGATATCCTCAATTTGGTGTAAAGCTTGATTTGTTTTGCCTTCCAAGTATTTCTCAAAATGAGAAATGCCACTCCTGCTTTTTAGTCCTTTGGCCGAAGGTCCAAGGGACTATTGTCATCACTCTGCATCCGCCGTCCGCCGTTAGCTGCCATATCTCAGAAACCGTTCAGCAACTTTTTCTCTAATTTTGCATAGATGTATCTTAGGGTGCTGCCACTATATACAAGAAATCTGTATTTGATTGAATCATTCTAAGGGCACCTAAAGTGCAGAAGTTTTACATTATCTAGTGATGTGGTTTTGAGAAGGGCCCTTGAGACCACCCCAACAGTAGATTTTGTTTATTGTGCCACAAAGTCCACCCCATGACTAAACTCTCCATCCTAGTGCTACTGTTCCATTGAGACCTTGACTAATCTTTAATTGGTCACAGTGGCCCAGGCAGAGTAGACACACTTGATCCCTATTAGATTGAACAGTTCCCTAACACTTTTAAACTGTATCTTCAAAACTATTGATTTTCTATAATTGCAAGTTGTGTTTATTTTGATGTTAATTTAATTATTATAAAATGGTGTGACTGTGGTGCCTATTGGTTAAAGATGTATTGTCTGTAGAAACCTGTAGGTGACAAACATAGAAAATTAATATTCTGTCACCTGTAGGTAACAAACATAGAAAATTTATATTCTGGACAACTATAGAGTGAAATATCCTACACTTTATTTATATTAAATGCATTCTACTGTTCTTTTTACGCTTGCCATGCCTTGTGTAGACAACGTACTGTGTAAATCAATTGTATCAATATAGACTAATAATTACAGATTCACAATATAGTTGACACCTGAAACAACCATTAGAAGAGTTGACATAGTTCCGCTATACACAAGCTAGAAATCTGTATTTGATTGAATCATTCTAGTGTCATCAGCATATAGTAGAACATACATTTTCTACATCATCATCACTAAGGTTGTTGTAAATTTAACCAGCTGCCATGTCAAGTCCGTTATAATTGTGACTAACAGTGTTCAAAATGATTCAGGTAAATAACAAATAACAAAGGACACAAGTTTTCTCCTTTCCATACCTCTACACATGAGAAGAAGGCTGACACAGCCTGGCCCTGATTTATACATGATTTAGCATTTTTTACATGTTGTATACAACTTTCAACACATTACCATTAATACCGCATGAAATTATCTTAGACCACAGTGAGGACCGGTCTACTAAATCAAATGCTTTCTTATAATCGATGAAGGCACAATAAAGCCTTTTGCGTCAAGACAAATACAATTCAACCAATACCCCTCCCTATCTGAACACTGTCTGTTCTTCACCTATTACATTCGCTTTGTTTAGGTATGTGGTCAGTCTGGTGTTCTGAACAATCACTAAGGATTAATGAACACTTGTGCAGAATGTCAACCACTTGGCAGGTTTAATTAATCTATTCAGCAATGAGGACACTGCTTAGGCCTCACTCTGGACACTGTCACTCACAGTGTTGTGTATTGTCTTAGTTGGTGCACTGAGCTAATCTACTTGACCATGAATCAGTGGTGGCTCTGGTTGTGGCTGTGGAGCTAAGATTCTCTGCCTGCTATTGTTTGAAACTGACTAATCTGTAATTGGTCACTGGCAGTAGCTTGTGTCAACAGACAGCATTAAGCCACTAGACCCCTGTTAAACTGGACAGTTGCCTGTGGGTTTTAAACTGTGTCAAACAGTGAGTCTACCTTTTGCTATCAAATAATCTGTCCTCTTAGTTTTACACATGAAGACATAATCTGGCATAACTTGAGAAGTCTTTGTAGCAGCACATTTGTACTTCCAGTGTATCATTGCAACATAACATACATATTACATACTGTGTGCCACATTTGAATGTTGTGCATGTAATATTTCCATGCATTCCATTTGCATATATAATGTAAAACTTCAACAGCCGTTTTCTTCATTTTCACTGTTTGATCCCTACCATGTTCAATGCTCCATAACTTCGCCAATTTTTGTAGCAGTCATAATTTTTGAAACCGTGTAAAGCATCCTACCAAACCTTTACAAGGATGTAAGAAAACAATGTTACAATTTTTCTGACTTATCACTCATTTGGTCAGCTGGGGTCACATATAGACATATTAGTCCAAAGGACTTCAGGGGCCACTTGGCCCATTTTTTATCCTTGCTTTGACATCTTCTTCTGTGCCGCCACTCTTGTCAATTATGCTGCCCAGGTATGTGAAGGAGTCAGTTTCTTCCAGTGGTTCCCCTCCAAATATGACTGGGCTGTTATTCTTCGTGTTGGCTTTCATGATCTTTGTCTAGCTTCTGTTGAATTTGAGTCCTATGTATGTTAACAAATATATTAAATAAAGTCAAATTTGCAAGTTTCAATGGTATAAGTTGATCTCAATTTTAAGACGTGTTGATTTGACATCATTAGTGCATAACTATGAGGAGTAAACATCTGAAAAAATTTTGCTTTTTGAATTTTTTATATGTGCTCTTTTCTTTGTGAAATATTTTTTGTTCTGAAATAATAACAGTATGTGTGACATGGAGTGGAAATTTCTCTCACTTCATGGCCCGATACACATTAGTATCAGCTGACTTTGTTCACAATATTATTTTGTCATTGCAGGTCTATAGCATGATTTTTTAACTTCCAACTCAACCACCTTGAGGCTCACCACAAACTTCCAACTTCCTTCCCTCTAAGACTGCCAAAAACCAAAAACCTTCAATCTCAACTCTTGCTTCAGTAGGGGGTGTTTAAAACCCCTAATCTATGGGCCTGCATTGTGTCATTTGCTTACTACCAAAATAATGCTATAATACCTTAGCTTGCTGAACATTAGATGTCAATAAAGCAACCCTTCTTCTAGCAAACTCTGGGTTTGATATCACTGATCTGTCTCAGATGTTTTTCAACTGTTTGTGGATGGGACAGACATATGTAATCTGTTGTAATGGGCTGGCAGTAGTCCTGGAGCAGAAGTAGGCCACTACTTGAGTCTAACCAGACGTACACATTGTTGCTAAGGAGTTTTGCAGTAAAATATGTCTAATTTTAACATTTTTATTTTTATAATACACAGCAAAACATAAATATAACTTGTGCAAGTATTTGCAGGAAGAAATAAAAAGAATATAACTACACAGAAAATAAAACTTGGAGCTTATTCTTGACAACACAACTAATGGCCAAAGGTCCAGAGGGTCAAGTTCTCACTTTGCTTGTGTGCACATGTGCAGTATGCAGAGGCCTACTTCTGGCTCTGGGATAGTGTCAGCCTATTACACAATATGGCAACAATTTATTTTTTGTCTAATACATAGCCACAGTTTGTAGATCTTCTCTATGCTCTGTTTGTAGATCTTCTCTATGCTCTGTTTGTAGATCTTCTCTATGCTCTGTTTGTAGATCTTCTCTATGCTCTGTTGTAGATCTTCTCTATGCTTTGTTTGTATATCTTCTCTATGCTCTGTTTGTAGATCTTCTCTATGCTCTGTTTGTAGATCTACTCTATGCTCTGTTTGTAGATCTTCTCTGTGCTCTGTTTGTAGATCTTCTCTGTGCTCTGTTTGTAGATCTTCTCTGTGCTCTGTTTGTAGATCTTCTCTGTGCTCTGTTTGTAGATCTTCTCTGTGCTCTGTTTGTAGATCTTCTCTGTGCTCTGTTTGTAGATCTTCTCTGTGCTCTGTTTGTAGATCTTCTCTGTGCTCTGTTTGTAGATCTTCTCTGTGCTCTGTTTGTAGATCTTCTCTGTGCTCTGTTTGTAGATCTTCCCTGTGCTCTGTTTGTAGATCTTCTCTGTGCTCTGTTTGTAGAACTTCTCTGTGCTCTGTTTGTAGAACTACTCAATGCTCTGTTTGTAGATCTCTGTGCTCTGTTTGTAGATCTTCTCTGTGCTCTGTTTGTAGATCTTCTCTGTGCTCTGTTTGTAGATCTTCTCTATGCTCTGTTTGTAGAACTTCTCTGTGCTCTGTTTGTAGAACTACTCTATGCTCTGTTTGTAGTTCTTCTCTATGCTCTGTTTGTAGCTCTTTATGCTCTGTTTGTAGATCTTCTCAAGCGTTACTGCAGTAGTTGACCACAGTGTGACTGAGATGTTCAGGTCAAAGAAACTTTGGAAAGAATATTCATCGGTACTGAAACATAAATATGGAGTGGCAATCCGCAAACAGCAAAAAGGATCAGATATTGAAATCGCTGGTGGAAATCTGGAAGTTGAACAGTGCAAGATTTTCCTTGAGAAGATCTACAAGGAGCATGCTCCTAAAGAGCAGCAGGGTGCTACTGGAGATGGGAAATACACCAAGGGGCAGAGAGGAGCAGGAACAGCTGAAAGGGACAAAACAGGTAAAGAAATGTCTGGAGACACACGTCAGTCGATGAATGAAAGACAAACACGAGGTCATGCAAGAACCACAGAAGGAGATGTTAATGAGAACCATGGTAATAGATGTCTCGCAGAAAACTTGCATGGCAACCCAGTGTCGCCCCCTGGTGGATTCGCTGATGATGACACGATAACCCGAGGCTGCCACGACACTGTGCACAAGGTACAGCCAGGCCGACCAGACCAGAGACGAGGCAGCAAGATGTCCACTGATAGTGCTACTTCAGACGTCCGCAAGCCTGCCAGCAGAGCTTCTGCTAAGCATCATGATGAAGACGTGGAAATGCCCAGTGGCAGCAATGGTGGCCATGGCGAGCCTCTTCTGCCAAACAACTCTACCTTTGGAGAAGAACAATCGATGCTTGTCCGTGGGGACTCCAGTCAATCTGATGATACACCTGTTAAAAAATCCTACCTGATTGCATCAACCAGTGTCCACATCTATGCCGGTGACATCACGCAATTACAAGTAGATGTCATTGTGAATCCCACCAATCATTTCCTTCAGAGTGGCAGTCGTTTGGCCCAGGCAATTGAGACAGTAGCTGGAACTCAACTAACACAAGCTTGCAGAAGTACAATAGAAAGATCCGGGCCAGTTCCCGTTGGTCTTGGAGTGTCGACTACAGCTGGCAATCTGCCATGTAAGAGTGTGTTTCATGTTGTAAGACCAACTGTTACCTACAGTGGGGTGAGAAACTTCCTGACAGATCTGTACTGTGCCTTCACAAAGTCACTGGAGGCAAGCGAAGGCCACTGCAGCATTGCAATTCCTGCCATCTGTTCTGGTGAGTACTGTTTCAAAACTATTAGTATCTTCAAGGCTAGCCTTAGTAATCCTTATTTTTTGTCGAAAGAGGAAGTCACAGGAACTGTGTAAGTTATGCTAAGACTTATCAATTTTTAATACCACACATTTGCCAGGAACTGAAAGTTTCATAATATGAACACACAATTTATAAGAGAAGTCAGGATGTAAATAGCAGTCTTAATTTCACAGGTTATAAATGTTCATACTGTCCAACTAGATATATATTCATACTGCCCCATTGTGGAGACATTTATACTGTCCCAGTATGGATAAATCATATGTTCATACTGTCCTCCTATGGATATGTTCATATAGGCTAGCTACATAGATGTTCATACTGTTGTGCTGTGGATATGTTCATATTGTCCGGCTATGGATGTGTTCATACTCTCCGGGTCTCCCACTATGGACATGTTGATGCTGTCTACTATGGGACACTCTCCCACTACGGATATGTTCATTCTGTCACAGACTAAGGTCGATGTGGCTGCACCAGCAATACAGATTTTTGGATTTAGTTACACAAACTATTTGTTTGACCATGTTTAGTAATTTGGGAGAATTAATAAATTTAACTAAACTGAATTACAGTAAAATGTTGACATATTTTGTGAGATGATAAAAAAATGTATATCATAATTATTATTTTTAATAAATAATTATGTAATTGAACTCTGGGTTTTAATTATTAAAGTAAGATGGTCTGTTTTATATAAATTAATATAATGTTCTTAAGAGTAGGTTACTTATGTTGAAATGGTATATGCAGCCTGCTAAAATGCATTGTTCACTGTTTGAATTTGTTATGTTGTAGCCTGATTTATACCACAGAATAGAGAACTCACCTTTAACTGTTGCAGATGTGGCTGGTTTACCAAAGGCTTGTGTGTCCCGTGTCTTCCACAAAGCCGTGACTGACTTCTGTCTCAGACAAGTTCCCACATCAGTTGTGGACATACATCTGGTGGACACAGACAGAGAAGCAGTAAAGTTGATTTGGCAACAGTTTGACCTGAGTCTGCAAGAGGCCATGTCTGCAGCAAACACTGCCAAGAGTGGTCAGATGTCTTCAAGCATCATCACCAAGAGTGATCGTGATGTCACCAGTAGAGCTGTCAGTGGTTTGTCGTCGAAAGTTGACAGTATCGGTTCTGAAGAATCAGGTGATAGCACTGTGTCACCTTCAGATGGAGGTCATGGCATGCCTGGTATGCCTTACTTGTCATGTGGAAATTATACATATTGGGGCAGAAGACAAGCCAACGACGGTGGAACTTCTCAGAGTAAAGATGAAAACAGAGGAAATGGTGATAAGCTGAAACATGGAGGTGCAAGCGGTTTTGTTGTGAAACTTCCATCTCTACCCATGGGCCATGGTACAGGTGGGAGCAGAAAACCTGTTGAAATGAATGACACACCATTAGGTACAGGAGATGTCAGTGCAGGACGGAGAGATGGAAGAGCAAGCAGTGGCGTATTGACCCATCCTCTTCTAGCAAGAAGCGGCAGCAGCAGCAGCAGCCATCTTGCATCAGCACCATCTGCATCAATGAATAGATCGTTGAGCAGCAATGAGAAGGGTCAACATGCGAGTGATATCCCAGGCAAAGATGACAACAAAGATTGCCCAATATGTCTTGAGCCATTTGTTCAACCAATAACGCTACCCAACTGCAAGCACATGTTTTGCACGAGCTGTTTAAAATCGAGTTTTGAAGTGAAGCAAGAATGTCCAATATGTCGCACAGGGTATGGGAAAATATATGGAACACAGCCATTAAACGCAACCATGAGTGTGACTTATGAGAAATTCTCCCTGCCTGGTTATGACTCATGTGGAACAATAGTTATTTACTACGACATTCCTGATGGTATACAGAAGGTGAGTGCATGCATGTCTACATGCCACTATGCATGGATACATGTCCTCCTGTCCAAACACGCACACATGTACATACACGCGTGCTTGCACATATACACAAACACACATCCATTCATGCACACAAACACAATATACACAAAGATACAAACACACACACACACACACACACACACACACACACACACACACACACACACACACACACACACACACACACACACACACACACACACACACACACACACACACACACACACACACACACACACACACACACATGCATACAAGCACAGTTGGCATACACACAAATGCATTTCATGATGTGAGGATTTGACTACATCTGTTATCTAGTACCTTGTTTAAATTGTTATATTCAACTATGCATAGTTATTGTTTTATTTGTGGTATCTGATATCATGAAATTACTGGAATACTGTATCAAGGGAACTGTTTCCATGCATGGTAAGTTCTGTCTGACTGTTGGACAGGCAGAACACCCTCACCCTGGGGTGCCCTACGAGGGTACAAGACGCTGTGGCATGCTCCCAAACAACAGAGAAGGCATTAAAGTTCTTCGACTGCTACGAAAGGTAGGACCTCAACTCTTTTTTAGTTTTGCAATAGGGAAGCTCTAGTTTTGATGCTTATTTCTGGTTGTTTCCAGCACTATGCAACATTCTAATAACTGACGAGTCAGAATATATTTTGTTTGATTTGGGGGGTTACCTGCAACTACAGACTCAACAGAAATGTCAAACCGCACCCCGTTCTGATTGCCTACTGCTATTCCTTTAAGGCTCCAAAAACAAACACCATCAACTGCACCCCTCCCCTTCAGACCTCAAATCGCACCCCATCATGTTGCCCAATACATACATGCACCCCACACCCCCATCTGCCTTCCCCTTTAGGCTCCCAAAACATAATACGATTCAAGAAGAAAACATTTGTTCCAATTGCACCCCCACCAGTCTACGGGTGTTTAATAGTAGTTAGAATGTGATGGTCTTATGGCATCTCATTCAAATAGTCAGCCTTTTCAGAATATCATCGCCAAACTGACCTTTCTATGTTGGATTCTATGACGGTGGTCATTGCCAGGGTGCTTGTCTTTTATATCTCAAATTGACTGGGACAACACACACGCACATGCACACGCGCACACGCACGCACACACATACACCAACCACCCACCTGTTTACACAACATCATTGATTAGTCATGCTTATGTACATTCATAATAACTAAATTATGTAGATTGGGGTCATTAAAAAATCTACAGTTGCTTAACATTTTATGAAAATATATTGTGGACTGGTGGACGAAACTCAATTAAAATTTGTTTATCTTCTGTAGGCCTTTGACCAACGTCTGACCTTCACTGTGGGTCGGTCAATGACAACTGGTAAGGACAACTGTGTCACATGGAATGATATCCACCACAAGACCAGTGTGGATGGCGGACCGACAAAGTGAGTGTCATGTGATTTATATCAAACACTACACTATCCACCAATTGGCTGGCATGAAGACAATGTAACTATAGTAATAATTATAAGGTAATTTATTTTGCACCTCACATGGAGACAAAGTGAATTGTTAATCTCAAAATGTATAAGCAGTACTAAAATTGTCAACAGATGGATGGATACACTAGGGAGCTAAGTTGAATAAGCAGATATGATTGTATGGTTCTGTCTACCACAACAGATGGACTTGATTGTATGGTTATGTCTACCACAACAGATGGACTTGATTGTATGGTTATGTCTACCACAACAGATGGACTTGATTGTATGGTTCTGTCTACCACAACAGATGGACTTGATTGTATGGTTCTGTCTACCACAACAGATGGACTTGATTGTATGGTTCTGTCTACCACAACAGATGGACTTGATTGTATGGTTATGTCTACCACAACAGATGGACTTGATAAATGAAAGGCAATTTATATACCAAGTAGTACTTTGTGATTTGCACCACACTGTAATCATCTGGCAGAGTAGCTGTAACAATTGGACATGGCTGTTGTGGATTGTTTACCGTATCATCAGCCAGCTGTCACGTACTCAGTCCAAAGTGTCAACGGCTGGCGTACCAAGAAATTACGTTTACAAATGTTTGTTTTGTGTGCACATTGTTTGTTGCCTAAGCATGTGTGTATCAGAATAGCAGAATCAACATTAGGAAATACTGTGTTTTGAATAACCAGTAAATTTCAACACACGTATTTAAGTGATCCAACTTGTGATATATTTTTAGGAGCGGAAACCTTTAGATCTTCAATTAAAAAACATTGTTATGTATAATGGATCTTAGCCTGCTATATATTGATGTTTAACAAGATTTAACAAGATTGCCACCCAGATAATTAACTCTAGGTGGCAGGTAGACAAGGAAGCCCTTTGGCTTACTGAGAGTCCGACTCTTTTATCTATGTGTATCCCGCCCTTCTGAGGTATGTGTCGATTTTATTTTTAAACATATTCACGCTACTAGCACCCACACAATCAGCAGGTAATTTGTTCCATTCATTTACAGTCCTTTGTAAAAATGAAAATTTTCTTATATCTAATCTATACTGCTCCTTTGCTAATGTAACTTCATGTCCTCTAGTCCTTCTATCTTTCTTAACTGAGAAAAAAATATTTTCATAACCATTCATTATTTTAAGCACTTCTATCTGATCTCCTCTCAATCTCCTGGTTTCTAGTGTTGTTAAGCCGCATTTTTTTAGACGTATTTCGTAACTAAGATCCCTCAGTTTTTGTATCATTTTAGTTGCTCTCCTCTGTACTCTTTCTAGCACATCGATGTCCTTCCTGCGATATGGCCTCCACGCTTGAATACAATATTCTAAATGAGGCGTAACTATTGTTTTGTACAGCGGTATCATTAGCTCTTTTTCCTTATACGTTATGTTTCGCCTAATTAATCCAAGGATTTCATTTCCCTTTGAAGCTGCAATTCCGCACTGCTCTGAAACCTTCATATCAGCACTAATAGTTAACCCTAAGTCCGTTTCTTTTACAGTAGTACTTAGTACAGTACCCCCATTGTATATTCTACATCTTCGTTCCCATGTCCTGCGTGGAGGCATTTACATTTCCCAAAATTGAACAGCATTTGCCACTTTTCAGACCATTTGATCAACTTATCAAGATCATCTTATAAATGTTGTCTATCTCCATCACTTTTAATCCTTCTAAACACACTCATCCGCAAATTTCAACACCTTGCTTGATATTTCATCATCCAAATCATGGATATATATTAAAACTAATATAGGTCCTGGTATTGATCCCTGTGGTACCCCACTCAATACCGATTTCCAGTTTGAAGCCTCCCCATCAACTACGACACGTTGTCTTCTGTCAATCAGCCATTTTTCTATCCAGTTTATTTTACCATTTCCTATGCCATGGGCCTTTAGTTTAAGCAGTAATCTTTGATGTGGTACTTTGTCGAAAGCTTTTTGAAAATCTAAGTAGACGATATCTACTGGTGATCCCTCATCTACCCACTTATTGATGTCTTCCAAAAAACATAACATATTTGTTAAGCATGATCGACCTCGCTTTAAAAAAAACCATGTTGAGATGGGTTTATCAAGTTATGTTTAACAAGAAAATCCACCGTGTGATCTTTAATTAGTCTTTCTAATAATTTGCAAATCAATGATGTTAAACTCACTGGTCTATAGTTCTCTGACTTGTTTCTCGAACCTTTTTTAAATAACGGTATAATGTTTGCCTCTTTCCATTCTAAAGGAACCACTCCCTCTTCTAATGACAAATTGAAAACTGTTGCAAGCGGTACGCTAATTTGTTGTAAAATTTTCAATAGTAGTTTGGGTGGAATCCCATCCACTCCAGGTGATTTATTATCCTTCATAGCCCTTATTTTCTTAGCTACCATTTCTGGGGTTACAATTAATTGTCCTAAATAGTCTGAATCTGCCCCTTTGAACTTAGCCTCTGGTACTGGCAGTGAACTAATATCTTCCCTGGTAAATACTGAACTAAAGTACTCATTCAGGTCTTCTGCCATTAAGAATCCCTCTGATATTATATTTTCAGCACTATCTTCTAGAGAACCGACCTTATCTTGAACTTTCTGTTTGGTTCGAACATACGCATAAAAACTCTTGCTGTCATGTTTTATATTACTAGCTAATTGTTGTTCATAGCTTCTCTTTGAATTTCTAATTTCAGTTGTAGCTTGGTTAAGTGCTTCTTTATAACTGTTGTAGTCTTCATCATTTCCAGTACATCTATATGACTTCCACATCATTTGTTTATACTTAATTTTTCTAATGGCTTCTTTCGATAAGTGTTTCTTTTTGGACCATTTCCCTTGTTTTTGAAGGGTACAAATTGATCAACTATGCACTTAATTTCACTCTAATGTATTCCAGCATTCTGTTGCTGTCTTATTTTTCAGTGTGTTATTCCAGTCTATCTTTGCTAAATATTTCCTCATGTCCTTATACCTTCCTTTGTGAAAATGTGTCCTATACTGATTTTTACTATTCCGTTCTGATTTTACTTTGATGGTAAAATGTATCTGGTTGTGATCACTACTCCCCAGTGGCTCACATACCTTGACGTTGTCAACTAATTCATTCTGTGAGGACAAAACTATGTCTAACACATTCTCACTCCTGGTTGATTCTAGCACATGTTGAGAAAGGAAAGTATCTTGAACTAAAACTAAAAACTTGTGGTCCTCACTCCCCATACTCTGTAGAGATTTCCATTGTATATGCCCGTGGTTAAATTCCCCCATAATAATACAGTCCCGTTTGCTTACTTCCCTTGTAGCATTTTGTATTTGTTCATTCTCTTCTATGCTTATGTTTGGACTTCGATAAACTAACGTTGAGTTTCCTGTAACTATGTTACACCAAACAGCTTCTTCGCAATCTGCTTCTCTTTCTAAATTCATTTCATAAGCCGGGATAGATTCTTTAATATATAAAATAACTCCACCTCCCTTTCTTCCTATTCTATCTTTCCTAAACATTACATATCCTGTCAGTCCCAATTCGGCATCTGATATATCGGTGGTGGTCCAGGATTCATACCTATTATGTGAGGGTCAATATCTTCTACCATAATGTTTATCTCACGGTTCGCTCAGTTCGGTAGTTCGAGAGAGAATCACTACACCTGTAAAAAGGTATAATGATGTTTTAATAGCAGAGTCTACGTACAAACATGTGGCTTTACCAGCCAGTGCCAGGACTCTGCCTAGGTTGACACCTCAATCCCTTGATGGCTAATGTGTCAAGTATACCCTTTTACTAAATACCTGTCACAGTGTGGCAGCTCTATGACAACAATAGTGTGTAACTATAGTACCTGTTACATTTAGTTCATTTCTTTTGTTTACTATACTCCTTGCGTTTAAACAAACACATTTATATCCAGCTTCAGAATAGTTTTCCAGACTGGTCTTTGCTGATGTATTTGTGCTGTCTTTATCTGTGCCACCAGTTTCAGGCTTTTCTGTGAGTCCCCTCTGCAAATCTAGTTTAAATAGATGCAACCTATCCCACTGTCAACAGATCGCAGCAGGTTCTCTGAGAAAACTGCTGCCCCCTTTCCGCTAAGATGGAGGCCATCTCTCATGTACATATCTTCCCTCCCAACAAAATATCCCCATAAATTTGTGAATCCCACCCCCTCTTCTTTAGACATCTGCTCAACTAGTGCGTTGATCACCATCCTCTTGCAGTTTCTATACGTTGCCCCTCTTCCTCCCATTACTGGCAAAATTCCTGACAGAATTATCTGTTCAACTGTTGATTTCTTTAGCTTCCTCACTAACTGTCTATATTTCTGTACTATCCCAGTTGTTCACTCCCTGTCAGCATTATTTGTCCCTACATGTACCAGTATAGACCCTGCTTTGCCATGTCCCAATACCTTCTCTACCCTGCCAGTTACATGTTCAATCCTAGCCCTCGGTAAACAAACAACGACGTCCTTCCCCTCGCTCAGTGTCTTGTCCGTCTTTCTCATAATGGAGTCGCTTATAAACACCCTCTCTTTCCTCACTGCCCCCTCAATCACTGCCTTAGAGTAGCTCCTTCTTCGGTTTGCATCTATCTGGTTGTTGTCTTTTCCCCCTGTCGTCTTCTTTCCTGTCACATTCTCTTCCGATCCATTCTTTCCTGTCGCTTTTTCTCTTGTCACCTTTCTTCCTATCAGGGTCCCTTTTATCGACTTCTCTTCTAACACATTTGCTCTCACTTCCTTTCGTCCCTTCATCGTTCCTCCCATCTCATTTTCTTTTCTCCTCTCCCGTCCCATCTTCCCTCCCTCCTTCTCTACGGTCACTTTCTCCCCTGTCACCTTCATGCTTGTCACGTTTTCTGTCGTCGATTTTCCAATTTCTTCCACTCCAATCACCTTCCCTCCTCTCAATCTCCTTTCCTCAGTTTTCTTGCCACTGCTATTCTCCTTCAGTCTTGCAGTATTCTCATCTCTCTCCCTGTCGTCTCTCTCCATTCGACCTGTCTCCTTTCTAATTCCCATCTCCATTCCCTTCACAATATCTGTCAACCTAACTATCTCTTTCTGCAGACACTCCACCTTCCAACACCCAATACACTGAAAGGTGAATCCTTCCTCCATGGTTTCTGCCCATGACTTCCCACAGCGGGACAATGCAAAATCTACCCAGCTGTGGCAGTGATCGCACGCCAAGTGTCGCTTTGCCTTGACTTGCCGCTTGCAAGGCGCCATATCCCTATCAGAATTTATTTAATATCTTAACTAACTTAGTCTTTATAAAGACTGTTTCCTGTGTACTACAGCACACTTTATGTTACAAATTTCAATTACACAGCCGACTATTTATCCTATCACGAACGCTAACATTACCGGTAGTGACCTAATTTAAATACAATCAATTACGTTACGCTGCTTTATTTATTTGTTTAGGTTACGCCGCCCGACAATCGCCCTTGCTTAATTTTAACAACAATGCTACCTAATCAAAATACCTAGCAAGTACTGGCTTACCCATATATTATCTTCTGTATATAGTTTGATGGTTATTACTTTATCTCCTATATATTCTACCACATAATCAGGTTTGTTAAATCTTGTTTACAACTTATCGAAGGCTAAGTTACCCTATTATCACTCACTATACTATGGTGTTCTAAAATACTTTAACTAACTAACTTTAAGCACAACAGCTACTCAATATATGTTAAATGCAACCTTATGAATGATATTAAGGCAATAATAATACTTATCAATCAGTAATTCCACTTGTTTATCAACTTTTCTGCACCACCAATTTCTACGATCTATCTCCGCCAAATATAGCCTCGAAACTTATCGAGGTATTGTCTGTTTCATGTCCTTATTGTTTTATTGTTATTTTTACATAATATTATTGTTTTAGTTATCAGTCCTGTTACTGGGTCCACTAGACCTGTTGGAATTGGATCAAATACAATACAATACATATTGTAAACGTGATTGTTGTGTTACTGCCTGCAGGTTTGGCTATCCCGATGCTGATTACCTGGACAGGGTGACAGCAGATCTGGCAGCTAAAGGCATCAAGTGATCTTTCTACACATCTAACCGAGGAAATGGCAAAGTAGCATTACTTTCCTTCATTGCACTGACCCAGTGCAGGACATCTGATTAACTGAGAAGTATCTGAGCTAATTTAAATGTGTAATATGTTGTTTACATATGGCAATACGCTGTGTAACATATGATATATCCATGTGTTTATATTACTCGTAGTGAGAAGCAGTAATATGTTTACTAATACAGTGTAATGTCAGTGACAGTGGAGGGGGGAATAAAATGTACAGTGGTGCTATCTAGCGAATATATAAAGGTGCAGTGTGCATGGCGAATGTACAATGGTGCCATCTGGTGTATTCGTGTATTCGTAAACGTGAATACTAATTAATAATGTATAATTATTTATTAAACTATTCGTGGAATGGATAATATATAATTAGACTGTATGTCACTACTAATTCATAGAGGTTTGATCTAAGCTGGATATGGTGTTATTATATGGACACATTTTATCTGAAGTTACAGTATAAGTTTGTATCAAGATTTGCTTACGTACGTACACGTGTATATTACATTACATATCAATGTGACAGTGGTATAATTTGGTTAAAAGCTTTACATATTTATCCTCTTCACATTGCGTGGCACTGATTGTTACAACCAATGGGCTCATTCATGCTGATTCACTCAAATCCCTTTGTTATTAAATGCTTACTTTGCATGACCTTGGTGCATGACCTTGACGCTTGTTTAAATGGTCGATCCGATGCTGTTGACAACGTACATTCGTGTAATGAGTCTATCTGCACATTATATATTATAAGGTTTACTTTGTAAAAATTACAGTGAATTGTATGAAGTATTACAACTACATTGTTGGTTGTAATTTGTTCTTGTAACGTTAACAGAAATGTGTATATTCCAGGTTTGTTTTCTCATAGTTTGTTTTAGGACATACATTAAGTCCTACAGTTGTATTGACTGTGCTGATGAAAATGTTATGTAGTATGTCAAGTCTCATTGTTCTCTGAATACGTGTAATCGTAATTGTGAACTTTCCAATTCGCTAACTCGTGTTTACGATATTTATAAACGACCCATTTAATTGGAGCACAACATAATTTCCATACAATGCATAGGATTTCTGCCAGGGGTAGTGTACGTAGTCACAACCTATGGCTTGCAAGGATGGTGTCAACCCGCAATGGTGCACCCTGTAAGAATACAAATGCTGAAATATATACATATGAATATTATATTATGCATCCACTGATTTGTCAAATCACCCTTAGCCAACACTCGTCTGTGTAAACGGGGTGTACAGTCTGACGCAAGATACGTGTTTGACTGTTACCATCAAATGGCATGACTTTATTTCGGCGATTGAGCCTGTATTCTGAATTTAGTTGTACAATTAAAATATATTTAAAGCGATACCGTGTTTTATATGAAAATTTCAATCACGTACAAAACACTGTTAAATATATTTAAAGTAACGACTATTAAAAAAAAAAAACGTCATAATCCTGTACTATATATAGTACAGGATTATATATAATGTTTTATATATGTTTATATATATATATATATATATATATATTGAGGGGGAAATTGGCAATTGTAGGTCTAAAAATGCACGCCCCAAATAAAAAATCTATCGAAGACGGCACGGCCCTACGTCACCACCACCTTGACCTGAACTACGTCAGGTGCCGAAGAAAACTGTGATCGCTTAAGTTAATAAAATAAAAAATATTGTGTAACGTGTACGGGTGTGTTGGTCGACACCGCATTTCGAGGGGAAATCAATCAACAAAGTGGTGCCACCTGTCGAGTGGATTAGTGTGCCGCGACAACCTTCCAAGTGTGCCGCGGCATCTCTGGTAATTAAAATAAAAAGTAAGCATTAGTTGTGAAAATCGTAAATTTAATCAAATCAAGGCCTCGGAAGTCTGTTCTCCGTACTTTGTAAGGAAATGGGAGCACAATACCTTCTTCATACAGAGGTTCGCTGGCTTTCACGAGGCAAGATCCTGTCAAGAATATTTGAGCTGAGAAATTAGCTTCAAGAGTGTATGTTGTTGCATAAGAAATTGTAGCATGTCCATTTGTTGTAAGACAGTTACTGGATAGTAAATGTACATACATCGCTGACAACTTCAAGAATATCAACGTTCGGGATGAAAACGTCCTAAGTTCGGGATGAGAACGTCCTAACATGTACGAACAAGCTAAATGGAATGCTTGCCGGAATACAGCTACAGGCCCTAAGTCCTTCAAAGAACTTAATAACAAATAAAGTAAGTCGCTTCAGGGTGTCAATAGGGAAACATATTCCAAGAAGGTGGCAAACGGGGTGGTACGTGGAAGCGAAGGTCACGGCGAGACGGAAGCAGTCACATCTTTACGACTGTACCGTTTTGAAATCCATTCCTCTACCAGAGCTAGTGACTACCAAGTTTTGGCGGATTTAAATACATCGAGGTGCCATCGCATGGGTGTGTCCCATACGTTGCTATCTCATCAAAGTATTGCTAACGTGCACAATTAAGTATGAGTTTTTCATTCTCACTAATGTTAATTTTACAGTGAGTCGCCATCTTGAAAACAGTCTCTAATAACAAAATGACTGCACACTAGTTTTACACTAAAGCGCTATCACAGGACGGTCTCCAATTTACAGCATAGGCTGCGTGGATATGGACGACACTACATTCACCAAGAGAGGCGTCGCTCACCACTACACAACATTTTAATGCATGCGCAACACAGAAATAACGCCGTTTCGAATGTTTTGACATCGCTAATTGTGGTCAGGGTACATGGATTTTGGCGTTATTTCCCCCGACTGCTTATTAACCGTTATATTTTGAGGGATGTGGGTTTTTTCTGGCTAAAGGTTTGACAATCCACGACTAAACGATAAATAGGTAAATACAACATAGGCACAATTAAACGTTTTCACAAATTTATTGAATGATAATCAGCATGTTTTCTCAGTAAAGTAAGTCGCCATGGTAACGCATGTCCATCGTTTTTATTTCAGCAGTCCAAGAATTAAATTGTTCGTGATAATGCAGCATTCATTGTTCTGTTGCAAAGTTTTGCTTTCACGTTCTTGTTGCAACACGGACGTTTCGGCGACTTTCAGCTTCCTCCGCAAATCGAACAAAACACAGCACATACACATAACAGACACGTAAGTCGAACAGACAAGCAACATTTGTCCCGTCCACAAACCACCACAAGCATCAGGTTTGGATAGACAACAGGCGAAACCAATCGATCGCACCCCCTTTTCAGGGGCGATTCAGCCGATTGGACCTGGCTCTCATCCGACAATTACCACGGTCTCCCGTAGTTAATTGTCTCGTCAAAAAACTAAACAACATTGAACATATACCGGGTGTTGACACCGTGCGTCATGGTGATCCCACAAAGATGTAGACTGGACATGGACAGGATTAACGGAGCGGAGCTGCTGGATACCGGCCGGACGGTTTAGCGACTCTAGCGATCGTGGTGGCAACGGCGTTGTGTGTTCGAGACGGAATTGTTCTCATGGCCCGGTACGGTGTAGAGATCGTGATGCTACCGGCGGCGGCGACAGAGAATTTGCGACAGATTCTGCCGGTGATCATGACGAAGTTAGATACGCGGAATGTTCTGGGTTGACCAGAATTGGAATCGGGTACAGCACAGATCTTGCGTTATCGGCATAATCAATCGACCTACCGCGCGAGACGGCGTTAACGTGGGTCGTCTGTTCGCACGCCTGAAAACGCAATAACAGCATTTCAATAACCATAATGCTTCCACGCAATCACACAATTTTGTAATATAAAATACGATTGAGGTTTCAAATGGTTTGCAAAAAACGAAAGTTTGTAAGCGTAGTGTTTACATTGTGATTATGAGAGTGGTAACCATGACCGCGGCGGTGGCAGCAGCAACTGGCAGACGATTATGAAGGCAGAGTCGAAATAGCGTGTTGTGTTCATAGCCACATAGTGAATGTCCCTGTTGCTCCTTGTTCGCCCAGATGCTGAAGTGATAACCAGCTTGGGGGAATCTCGGTTGTGCAGTACAGTTTTCTCAGCCAGGTACTCTCTGAGATCATCATTCGTCTGGTCATGGGATAGGAAACGGCTCATGGTGAAGTGTTTTATGCTGGTATCGTCTCGGACTTGGTACTGGATTGGGTCATTCGTCCATGTCTCTTTTCCGTGCTTGTGCTCTTCAATGAATCCACCTTGTAGATGTCAAAGACTAGAACGATTTCATCATAGCCTATTGTGAAGTCCATCACTTTGTTAATGAAACAGTCACTGAGATCCTTCATTGTCGCCATGGCTGCTTTCTTCTTCGTCAGTTTCTGGACAACCACCATGCCATCTACGATCGCAGTCTTCTTACTCAGATGGGGACCATCGACTTCAGCCAATGCCATGTCCATGGCTCCCTCATCTGGAACATTAACATGCGTCTCGCTTGTAGCCGTCTGAGAGTTATCGGTGTGAGTTCCTGTTGTTGCCAACTGCTCAAGGACAATTGACACCCTTCCAGCACCCAAGGCCATCATTGAGATGGTACGATGCCAATGCAAAGGAGATTGTTAATCACAGAGGTGTTCCTGCATATGCAAGGACTTACAATACACATACCTCTGCTTGTGTAACATGTAAACATCCAAGATGACCGCCATATAGACCTTTAAAAAAATGTAAATATTGGTTTTCAGATTCACTATATCATAACGTTTCCAAAAATGTATAGGTTTGCAAATCTCCAAAAAAATGAACGGAAATTCAGATGTTAACATTGTGAACCTGACAATACCGTATGATACCAACTAATATGCTATTTACTAGTTGCAGAAGAATATTGTGTGGCAAAGTGCATTCACTTAGCGACAAAGACAATTTCGTTTACCCAGTTTCATAGGGATGAATGGGGACTGTAAACCCTAACCCTAAACACCTAACCCTATCCCTAATCCTAACGCTAACCCTAGCTAATTATATGTCATTCTAAGTACCCACTTATAAAAAATATATAAGTACCGACTTTAAAAAAAAAATTCTAAGTACCAAGTTAAAAACATTCACTAGGTACCAAGTTTGAAAAAAATTATACGTACCGACGTTGAAGAATTTTTTTCACTACCGACTTTGAAAATTGTCTAAGTACCAAGTTTGAACACATTTCTAAGTACCGACTTTGAACAATTTCTAAGTACCAATTTTGACATTTTTTTCTAAGTACCGACTTTGAAAAAATGTCCAAGTACCAAGTTTAACAAAAATTCTAAGTACCGACTTTGAAAAAAAATTCTAAGTACAACAGCACGAATCTAGTAAGAAAGGTGTACAAGTGAACCGTGTTGGTAAGCTAAATGTTAACGAAGTTACCTCGGTAATGTACTAATCTAGCAAGAATTTACGACGTTCACTGGTTTACGTTGTCTCACCCGTTGTCACATACGTTGTCACATCTTTTGTTTTTGTTGTTGTTTCGTCCGTTGTCTCATGCGTTGTCTCGTGCCTTATTATCTCTTATCTCGTCTGTTGTCTCACCAATATTTCATGCGTTGTCCCGTGCCGTTGTCTCACCGTTGTCTTTCTGTTGTCCCATCCGATGTCTCGCACGTTGTCTCGTCTGTTGTCGTCTGTTATCTCGTCCGTTGTTTCGTCTGATGTATCGTCCGTTGTCTCATCCATTGTCCCGTCCGTTGTCTCAGCCGTCGTCCCGTTCGTTGTCTCAGCCATAGTCTCACCGTTGTTACTTCCGTTGTCTTTCTGTTGTCTCGTTCCTTGTCTTATGCGTTGTCTCGTCCCGTGTCGTCACTTATCTCGTCCGTTGTCTCACCCTTGTCTCATGCGTTGTCCCTCCGTTGTCTCAGCCGTTGTCTCACAGTTGTCTCGTCTTTTAACTCGTCCGTTGAATTGTCCGTTGTCTCACCGTTGTCCCGTTAGTTGTCTCGTCCGTTGTCGTCTGTTATCTCGTCCGTTGTCTCGTCCGTAGTATTATGTTGACTCTCCGTTTATGAGGCTGAGGTTTGAAATAGGCGAGAGACATAGACCCAAGATTTACATCTACCATTCATGGCGTACAGTAGGTATGTTGTGTCTTGGTAACACGTGTTGTAGGCTAAGGAACCTGGTAGGAAAGGTTACAATAACATAATTTCCGGTAAGGTCACTATTTTAGCCCTACTTCCGCTTACCGTACAGGTCTATGATCTTCATATCTGTTTGCTTCTCCGTTTTGCCAAGTGCGTGAGTTTTGCTGTTTTGATGCACTCAGCGCGCATACGACGTCGCCGTGGTACAATGTCTTTCTGTATTGATATGCGACCGAATTAAACACCCGACCGAATGCTTCGACCCGAAATGGGTAAAAGATTGACAAGGGAGAGTCGGCCACAGAAAATTCAATGCGTTTCGGTTTCACAGCGATCTCCGGTTGAGTTTGAGGTTCCGGTTCCGGTGTGTAGAGGGTTGACAGTACGACTGGTTGCATGACAGACGGATTATTTTCTATCTTCGTCACTGTCACTGAAGGCCATTGGAGTGTAATAGTTGGGTGTTTTCAGCATGACATTAGCCATAATTCTGTCGTGGTATTGAAATTATGCAATGTTTTTCACTACCTAGGGACGCTAGCGTATAACGTTGTACTCTATTTATACGCTAGAGGGCTGCAAAAGACCAGTAGTAGGGTATCTTCAGCAAGACGTTGCCATAACACTGTAGTGGTACGAATGACGACTTGGATGCCTGTAGCCAGTAGTAGGGTATCTTCAGCAAGACGTTGCCGTAACACTATAGTGGTACGAATGACGACCTGGATGCCTGTAGCTAGTAGTAGGGTATCTTCAGCAAGACGTTGCCGTAACACTATAGTGGTACGAATGACGACCTGGATGCCTGTAGGACCGGACTTATATACGATTTCTGAAAATCACGTGGTCATGTACCTATGAAACAATCACCATCGAAGACGTCACCAAACTACATGTTTTTTTAGTTGAAGGAGGTTGGAGGCACGCGTTACTATTAATAACACTTACGTCACATCGACAAAACGCGAGGTGGTATAGTTACAATGCAATATATATATCGTACGTCGCGGACAAGTTCAGACTTGTCGAGGCATGTGTTACTATTAATAACACTTACGTCACATCAAGAAAACGCATCGGGGTGGGCTTACAATAATATCGTACGTCGCGGACAAGTTCAGACTTGCGTAGTAGAAATGTTTCCACACGGCACTAGGTTACATTTAAAAGGATTTCCCGCCTTGTTAATCGAATTCCGTCCTCGAATTCCGTCCTTTGTGTACGATCATTGTAACCTATATGTAGATTTTATAAATGTATAGGGTCCGTCTAATCTAGACGAATAACTAGTCCACCTTTCGTATACAAGCCACCAGATATACATCACCTCGTTTAATTAATAATCCTTCATTAACAACAGCTTATCTACCGTAACACCTTATTTTAGATTCGTATTCATTACTTACGGGACAGCGACCGTCTCACAACACAATCGCTCGGTCCGGTTGACTACGGCACGGTTATACGTCGTGGTTACAATGTAATACATTATCGTTACATTGTAGGTTTTACACAAATTCAGACTTGCACAGCGAATACGAGTTCAAACCAGTTTGCAAGCAGGCGACAAACTAAGGTAAGCGCAACTGTTATATGTAAAACCTATAGCATTGATACATATTAAAAGAAAGGGAGACCTTGCTTGTTGATAAAGATATCCCAGTCACGTGTGTGTGGCAGGTTCAAATGCTGTTCGGTATATTTTGTTATTTTAGCTAAAAAATACCTAAACGGAGTGAAAAAGTGTGTAAACGTTAAAATGAAATTGTCCATTTTAAAAGAAAGGGAGACTTTGATTTTGTTGATTGGGAAGCAGGTCAGTTCTACATTGTTCGTATTGTCCAAGAATGAGTTCACATGTGCTATTAATGACAACAAACGTCGTTTTTGACCTTGATAGAACTTAGACCTAGAACTTTGACCTACATGTGACGTCATTTGACCTATTTTCTAATTCACTACCTATTCGTCAGGGTTTTGACCTATTTCTATAGTTCTAAATGTACATGTTACGGGCGCTATATGCGAAAAATGGTCCACCACCTATCCGACATGACAAAAGACACCATTGTGCATACGCAGTGACCTATTTAATAACATCATTTGATCTAGTTATTTAGTTCACCACCTATACACCAGGGGCGCCATTTGACCTTGATCTTGCACCGGTTGATCTTTGACCTTGCACCGATTGACCTTTGGCCTTGACCTTCCACCGTTCCGCTCCAACCTGGAACGATTTCTACATACTACTCACAACAATCCCAGTTCATTTCCAAATAAAACAACATTAGTTTGTCAAAAAAAAATTCTTGTATACATAACCAAATCTCTAACATTAACCCGTTACTTTTCGTAACTGCATTCCTAAAATTCAATCGGTTATATTATCTACATATTACAGGGCTGTGTAGCTAAATTTTATATCGTTATGTTAGGTGTAGTACGTTACATATTCATAGTAAGTAAGCATGTATGGCGTATATACGAGATGATTCAACAATATTTTCCAATTTACAGGTACTTTTAAATGCTCAAATTGTATGTAATATAATAATTGTTCGTCAATGACACTGAACCCGCGATGAAAATCAAGTTTGACTTTAAGTACTTGTCATAACAAAAGTAACATATATTACATTGAACTATTTATAGAAACATGCCCGTTCGTTTATAATAATAATAAGAAGAAGAAACTATAACTGAATTGCTTAGAATCAAACATTTATTTTTGATCCTGCTACAAACCCATTTGGACACTATTTGGAACAATGGCCCTCAAGTTGGCTAATATGTTCCACACATAATGCTAGAATTGTTTTCAAAAGGATTGATCTGATCCCTGAAGCTACATACTTACAATAAGCATGGATGTTAATTGTTCTGATCAAATCTAAGTACCTGTATTTTAGTTCTGAAATTACTGGTGCCAAAAAGGTGGTGTTCTGAATTAGGCCTACCCAAGTACTAAAACAGTCATACAATTTATTTGTCCCTTTAAAATGGCGGGCGATGTGGGGCTGTTACCTGGTATCGTAAGTGTGGATCTAAAGTAAAAAAAGGTCACCCCTCAAACTATGAATATTCGAACTTTTACAATTCTGCGAACGTCATAAAGTTGCAATGACTGTGCACCTACTTTAGTTCTATATATATCATATATTTTGTGGAAGAACAATTTATCCTGGTCAACATGGAGCTGTCAGGTGATACAGTATGTGTTGAGCGACGTTTAAACAGAGTCACAGTCAACTTATATATATATATATATATATATATATATATATATATATATATATATATACCTATATATATATATATATATGCAACTTCGAATATATATATATATATATATTCGAAGTTGCACCATCCCACAAACATTATGCAATATCAACGGTTGCCTATCTACAGTAATTAGCTACGCATGGCCATGTCATATACCATTGGAAAGCCTACTGTCTCCCCGTGAAAATGAGGTATAAATTAAACTGCAAACGTGGCCTAATTAAATAAAGTAGATACGCAACCATTGTAATATAAAGAGGTTTCGGAAGGAGATGAAGGGCTTTCAAATGATATAACATTTGTGTGTGGGGGGGGGGGGCATTTAAGGAGGTTCGTTAGATGGTGCCTACAGCTAGTAATACTTGAGCCTGTGTCTGTCAAATATGATGGTATAATTAGCCAATTGTTAATTCGGTATGACTGGTATTTTCATTAGTTGTAGAACCTGTATAATTAAGGTAGTGGATGATATCAAATAAATCAAAGTTTGTTTGTGTGGTTTGAAGTTTGTTATCTTCTTCTTCACTTCCCTTTTCCATAACCCGTAAGGATCGTTGGGACACCACTGGCGACTTCTTAACCAGCTTATAAAAAATGGACATGACAAGGGAGCGCATCAGCCTTATTTTTGAACTGATATTGATGCTACTATCATTCCATATGGGTTTCAACCGTGTAAGTGCTGCTGTTGTCTGAGCAATCCTGGCAAGTAACTCAGGTTTGGATCACTCGTCTGTAATAGTTGATCCCAAGTACTTGAAGTTTGTTACTGTTTGAAGTTTCTGTCCGTTAACTTTGACCTCTGTGTTGATGCCTTATGTTTTGTTGGTGAACAGTTTGGTCTTTTCGGAGCAGGTCTTCATGCCACATGTTGTAGAGATTTTGTGAAGGGACTCCACCAAGTTGACTAGTACTTGTTCTTCTCCTGCTAGGCCGTCGATATCACCAGCGACGCGAAGGTTGGTGATTGCCCTGCCTCCAATGCTGATAGTGCCTTGATGGTTTTCCAAGACATCATTCAAGATCCTTTCGAGAAAGATGTTGAAGAGGGCGGGTGATAGTAGGCATCCTTGTTGAACTCCCGCTGTTGTTGTAAACCAGTCTCCAATGCTGTCATTGAAGATGACTGCACTGCTGGCCTTGTCATATACATGTTCAATGGTTCAGACAACATTGGAGCCAATGACACCCACATCCTCCCTTTGGCTCCAATCGTGTCTTTTCTTTATACCAAAGTGTGTTTCGTATAACATTTTAAATTTGAGTTGGTGTCTTTTTCTTAGCTGTATCTTTTTGTTACACTAATATAGCATTTGTCCCACGCATAGCAGCCATGAGATCGCTATATTTCATGTATCACGAATTCATAACTATGAGGAGAAAACGTCAGGTTTTATTGCCAGGAAGCAAGCTATTATGTTGTGCTGTTTCTAATTGCTAAATGGGTGATACACGCAAAAGACACTTCACTGGAAGGGTATGGGTGTCATAGCTGACCCACGGAAGCTATGACCTAGTGGAGTCCAAGGGTTATTTTGCCGTAGCGGCCAGTCGATATGCCCTGCGGCGAGGCTATTCCAGTACAGCGCCGCGCCCAATGCAGGCCGGGTGGCTTGGGAGTACGCATAATTTATCAGAATAGCGACCAAGGCTCTTAATCTTGGGAAATAGACATTAGCTCTATAACGGAAGGAAACTTTAATGTGCGTGGGCAGGGTAGACAGGAAGCAGCGCGTATAATTCATTCCTTCGTGTATGCCTCCACACTTTTAATCTATGTGTACGTGCATATATTTTTTAATAAACATATAAGGAATTTATTTGTTACGGTTATCATGACAATTGTTTCCTTTGCAGTGTTTCATTATACAAGCTATCAATAAATCGTTTCGCCATATGTTGAATCTAATAGCAATGAATTATTTAAAAAATCATTTTGTTTTCGAATTGTAAGCATTGCCATTGGAGTGAATTCCAGTGGAGTAAACTTTACGATTTTGAGTAAAAAGTCGGCGAAGCCAAATAATTTGGCCAGTGTTCCTTTATAAATTGAGGCAAGTTGTATTAGCCTATCTATGCAGATACTGTCCTATTGCTAGATAGTATATATATGTAATGCTAGGGTAAACGTTGCCGTCTTTCTTAACGACCTATTAAGCTAAATTATGGGTTGTTTATGTGTTCGGTACACAAAGACGATTTTGAAGTTGAACTTCAAAACAAGTTTCAACTTGGTTTGTTGTCAAAACACAGACAGTAATCTTGTTGTTTTGTTTTCCTTAATTTTACATTCATACCCGTGGGCGTTATCTTCTTTGTATACAGCATGGATCGAGCCAATCAAGATAAGTGCTGTCAATAGTATTAGTATTTGATTTACAACATCACAGTGCATTGTACACAGACTCATAAAACAGAGGCAGTGAAATAGGACCAATAAAGTACAAAAACATACAACAGTGCAATCCAACAATTTCCAAACAAAATATAATAATACATAAATAGTTAATTAAATACAAGAGACAATGCATCAGAACATGTAAAACAAATGTAGTGAATTATTGAAAACATACTTTAAAGTAAGAGCTAAATAGATAGTTGACTCTTCCATTTGTATTATATATACTCTCCCAAGTTTATGCATCGCACAAATCCATGACAATGCGATATCGTGTTGGTTTTTTCAAACCAGAAACGTGCATGTTCACATACTTTTAACTGAGTTAACTAACAACAGGAGCTGCCAATGCAGCATAACGTTTTATAGAAGCATTCAAACAGAGAAAAAAACATGAAACAATATAATTAAGGAGACCCCGAAGTGGACGATGCACGAACTTAGGACACACAACCATACATATTATAGATAATTTGATTTATTAAAATTACTGAAACTTATATGGCGCCTACAATCATATTTAAAGAGATACCTAATTATCTTATTAATATTTTCAGGTTAATTTTGACCGCTGCGTGTAATCCCCTATACCATGCATTGCAGGCATAATCAAAACGTGGAAAGTTGTGTTGTTGTTTGTTTGTTTGTTTGGTTGTTTGTTTGTTTTCCTGTTATTTTAGATTCACACCGAGGATAGGACTAAGTGGATTGAAGTACTATTGCTTTTGAGTACAGCAGGGATCAAGGACACCTGTAAGTGGATATTGTTGTTGTGTTGCTTGGATGTACTGATAATAGCTATTACATGACAGTTTACTATAAGACACGTTAGAAGGAATGAATGTTTAATCCAAGCCTTAACACGTGAACATCTGAACTCTGACCTCTAGTATAATGAGGTTCTATTAAAGCGCGTAATACTACGACATCTCCCTTTTTTTTACAAAAGAAGAGATTATGACTTACTCAAAGATTTCGCCTATCTTGCCGGAACAAGATAGGCGAAATCCACTCTTGCTGACGAACAATATCACGGAAAATCAGTTCAGGTTGATTGTACAAGGGGAAAATGCAAATCATTTGAATAAGTCTGTGGCATTACAAATTCGAACATAGATTTCCTTCCAGACACAATTGTTGCACACTTAACACATCAACAAGCCATATTGTTTCACATTTACAAAAAATGTATAGAACATCATTAATATAATCATATGGCTTTGAAACATTCCTAAATGTTGTGTTACACCACCAGACATTTCAAACCTTTATTTCGGTAATAATAATTATGTTTGGCCAAGTTATTAATTCCTTTAAATTACAACTAATATCACGCTATATGCTAAATGTGTGTGGGTAATCTGTAAACAAATTGAAATTTTCTTATAAAATAGCTCCGTATAAGTGAGCAAATTCCTTCAGTGTTATTTCATTTCTAACTATTGTCTATAAAGTAGACCTATATTTCATATTTTATGAGTATCTGCCCAAAAAATGTGACAGAATGTGGCATTATATACAATCTCAACATACATCATATTGCATATTCACAACACATATGGTAGAAGATTACTGTTACCTTCTCGTTGGTTTCTACCGTGGATCGCAAAAGTAATTTATTTTGCTTTTGTGTGAACTAAAAACACTAACACAACTCTCTGGCTCTGCTGTGCTGTCTATAGGAAATAAATAATAAACATGTATTATGTGGATATATACGTGCTAACACATATTTTTTCTTTTTGTTTTCAGTTGCATGCTGGTGCATAGTCGGGCGGGTGTAGCTGTCATTAATTGCCACTTCTGAGCGTGTTGAATTTATTATTTGCAATGATTTTTAAAATAAATGTGTGTTGTAAACAATGTATACGTATTGAATTGTGTATAATGTTTGGGTGATAGATGCTAAATGTGTAAATATACTGTGTTGTAATGGATTTCTCCGAGATATCTACAAATGTCAAATACAGCTGTATAGGAGAAATAGACTCTGAAGATTAAGTATTAACATCAATTAGTGTCTACACTGTGGCCTTGCACACTGACCCTCTGGCAGTGTAACTACCAGCCCTATCCATTAATGAATGGTCCTAGTCAAGATGACTGCTAATGGGGTCAGGGCTCAATAAAACTGGCCAACTGGATATCCAGTTATAAATAGGGGGCAGGCAGTTGGAGAGACCCTCACCCATGTGGTGAATTTAATATATTAGCCAGTAGTCATTTACTATAGTCATAATATTATTGTTAGCAATGATGGTCATGTGCACAAACAAAACGTTTGCGGACTTATTGTGTGCAATTAGCAGATTATTTGACTATTGATTATCGTTGTTTACAATTAGAAATGCTGTAATAAAATGTAATTACCTTGACCAGTTTCAATTTATACTTGATTTGTGTTGTCTTTCTGCATACATACAAGTGTATCTGCATAACGGTAATTCTCGTTTATTGAGCGGGCACACTTCAGGTTCGGCACCAAAGTCGGAATTTGGGCTAGATTATCGAAGTGTACGAAGTAATTCAGCAAATGCAGGCCACCAAATATAGTGGTATATTCACTGGGTACATGAAGTGTGGATGTTTGCCTCCATTATTATTAAATACTTCGTCAATTGAAATCGATGAAAATGTGGTCGCTAACATGAAGACATTATTATCGGAAGGCAGTTCTTGAGTGAGCGCGCGCACCGGTAATATCCCTTCCGGCCGACTGCCAAGACTGTGCCCCCCGCAGGGCTAATGTCTATTTCCCAAGATCCAGTGATTAGCGAATAACGATACGCCCACTTCTACTGCGCATGCGTAATAGCGAAGCACTTCCGTTTTTCGTTTTTATGGTGAGCAAAACAGAAATAAGAAAACGGTTGATTTACCATTTTATTGTTTACCTATTTTCGTATTGCAAAAGTGGAAATGGGAAAAGGGTTTGATAGCAGATTTACCGTTTACCCATTTGAACATCACTGAACGAAACTAGGAAAATGGCTCGTTTTCCTATTTTCATTATGTAGTTTTCAAACGGTTTAGTAAATAACGATAGGTCCCGTGATTGCGCTCCAGTAGTATTTCGTTTTTCGTTCTGATGAAGTGAAAACGAAAAACGGTTTGTTTTATGGTTATTTTATTTGTTTTAACATGTATTAGAAATAACGCGAATAGTAGATTGTATCCGTTTTTCGTACTTCAAATATAAAAAAACGAACATTATTTGTTTTTTTCCTTTTTGGTTAGCCAATTTCAAAACGAAAAAGGAAAAGACGGTAAATATGTTGACGTGTTTTCCTTTTTTGTTCGCAAATTTAAAAAAGAGGAATAGACGGTATATACACGGACCCACTTGCTTCCATGGTGCGCCGCCTTTTGATTGCGCTTGTGTACTCGTAAGCCGTTGGAGGGCGTCACATATTCTGGGTCGCGTCATATGGACAGGAGTGTCTACCTATTCCCAATATCTCCGAAGGTCCTGTAAGAACATGTAAGAATTAATACCGTGGAATTTCCCTTCCGTGGCAGAATTATTATAGTATAATGTATACTTTCGCCCCCTGGTGGAATATCCCCTAGTGATGTAATATAATAATGTAGTCATCGGGTAATGAACGCATACAATTATTGTTACCGGGCAAGGAACGTTTGCTGTTTACACATTGTATGGTATGGATTGCACTCTAAATATAAACCCGTTTAACACTAATAGTAATGTGTTTTCTTTAGATTACATGGCCTTAGTTGACACTACCAGTTGTGCCATCTAGCGAGTAGTAGGGATACAATAATTCCCATGCGTCAGACACTTTCCCGGAAAGTCCATCTGTATATTGGGGAATATTGTTACCGGCATTCGCTGCATTGGCTTTGTTGTGCAGCTTCCGATGACTATTGCAGGTTGATAGCATCGTTTCAAATAAATGTGTTCCCGTTAGAGGGGACATTAAGGAACCTGAAACATATTGAATGGATGAATGACAGCAGCCACACTTGACTAGCTGTCAGCGCCAGCGGACCTCCTCTTCGAAACTGAACAAAAGTAGAAAATAAAAAGAGCGAAGACGGTACGTTTCGATTTTACTATCTATGACAGGTCGACACATACAACGGATGATAACCCTACAATTCAAGTCGTATATTTGTCTTGTTAAGCCCATTTGAGGTACCAGCCTTATATTTAAGGTTAACTTAAATTATTAAATTATCTATGGAACGTAGGACCTATATCGGTGACGCGCTTACATTTATTCGGCGTTAAATGTTATCCGGTTGACGTTTCTGCGCATGCTCGAGTCATTTGGTGACATTAGCTGCCATTGGGCACGTTCACATTGCCATCAGTGTCCCACCCCGCGGCACCTTCCGTTAAATAATTTCCTTCCGGACTGTCGTCTCAGTGGTAACTGGACACTTCGACAACGTTACCCACAGACCTCTATTTATAAATAGCGATCAGTGGCGTTAACCATAACCCCCAACTGTCCAAGCTCCCTTCCCGGTCCCGACATCTAGGTATATCAACATAATAATTAATTATAACAATGTGTAGGCCTTGGAAAATATGCACGCACACGCCACGCACACCATGCGCACACACGCATACACACGTATACACATGAACACACATCATGCACATACACGCATACATACGGACACACATGCACACACACACACACACACACACACACACACACACACACACACACACACACACACACACACACACACACACACACACACACACACACACACACACACACACACACGCACGCACGCACGCACACACGCACACACGCACACACGCACACACGCACACACGCACACACACACAACAACAGTCTTGTGCCGTGGTGATCACGTGATCGGCCCTGTGCTCTATTTACGTACATGCTCTAACTATTATGCATTATTTACAATTAGTCATAATGTACTCTAACTAGTAAGGTTCGTGCTTTTAAAACGAACGGAACATAATTAACCACCAAATATTGTGTATTACCACCTGATCTACTGATACAAAATTGCGTGCACAGAAACGTCAACCGAATAAAATTTAACGCACGGAAAAATGTAAGCACGACATCGGTACCCCTATATCTAGGGTGTACGCTTACCTACGTAGAGTAGTGTGGGGCAAAGCATACTGCTGGGACAAAGCGCACCCGCACTTATCGCAGCAAATGTTATATGTATTGGCACATTTTGTCACATGTGATTTTTCAGTCAGCAGCAAATGGAATTGAACATTTCTAAATGTGTCCACCTCCCAATAACAAAGAAAACTAAACCCAAACTACACTCCATATCCACTCTTCGGCATGACACTCACTATAGTATCCAACCATCCGTATCTCAGAGTACAATTACATTCAAAATTAACCTGAGCAAGTCACATCACCGACATAGTTTCCAAATCCTCAAAAGTCCTGGGCATGATTAAAGGAACCCTTGGCCCATGCAAACCCGAAGTCAAAGAAATGGCTTATAATTAACATGCTAATCCGGTCAAAACTCGAGTATGCTTCTCTAATATGGAACCCACACACTGCACCCAAATTAAGCACCTTGAAAATATACAACACTATGCTGCCAGATGTGTTAAAAATTATCACATATGCCAAACCAACTCAGCAGACCTAATAACCACCCTTGGATAACCATCTCTTGAACGACGATGCATTATCAAACAACCGATGACATTTTATAAAATGGTAAATAACATTATCAAGATCAACCCCCCGCCAGGCCTTCTAACACAGTCAAGAAACCGTGGCCACTACGTTGCCCCTACGTGTCACATCAATGCAGCTGTTTTCTCCTTCTACCCCAGAGCAATCCGTATATGGAACATGATCCCAACACAAATCACTGAAATAGAAAGCCCCATTGCTTTCCAAACAGCCATCAAGAACCTTCCATTCAGCACACCCAATCTCCTTAATAGCTTTTAAGTAATTTATTAGTTTAAGCAACCCACAGCGACAGCCATAATGAACCTTTCATTCAACACACCCAATATTCCTAACTGCCTTTAAGTAATTGATTAATTAAAGCAACCCACAGCGCGTGTGAACAAACATCACAAACTCCTGGGTTAGCCCAAGATTGGGCTGTTTGGAGTACCCGACCTAAGCACAACAAAAAACTTACACCAATTTGAATAATAGTAATAATTTATGAATAATAATATTTTATTTTAGGCAAACGTTATCACCAGGACCATAAGAATACATTGATAAAAATAGTATACTTAAAAGGTATACGAGGCCTGGACCCACTGGTGTGCACGGCACATGTCGATAGTTACAATTCTCTGAATAATTTCAATCGTTATAGTTACTCACTCTCATCTCCCTATTCCCAATATCTCTGGAGGACATGTAAGAACATGTAAGAATTAATACCCGGTGGACTATCCCGGCCCTGCCGCCCTACTGATGTTATAAAGTAATATAATGATGTAGTCAATAGTCATGGGGTAATGAACGGATACAACTGTTACCGGGCAAGGAACGTTTGCTATTTATATATTATATGGGTTGCACTCTAAATATAAACCCGTTTAACACTAATGATAAAGGCTAAAGCGCTTTCTTTAGATTCCATGGCCTTAGCTGTCACTACCAGTTGTGCCCTCTAGCGAGTAGCAGGGATACAATAATTCCCATGCGCCAGACACTTTCCCCGAAAGTCCAGCAGTATTTTTGGGAATGTTGTCATCGGCATTCGCTGCAGTGGCTTTGTTGTGCAGCTTCAGACGACTATTGCAGGTCGACAGCAAGGTTTCAAATAAATGTGTTCCCGTTAGAGGGGACATTAAGGAACCTGAAACATATTAAATGTATGAATGACACCAACCACATTTCACTAACTGTCAGACAAATTTAACTAAACTGAATTAAAGTAAAATGTTGACATATTTTGTGAGACTATTTTATTTTTTATATCATAATTATAATTTTTAATAAATATTAATGTAATTGTACTCAGGGTTTAAGTTATTAAAGTAAGATGGTCTGTTTTATATAAATTAATATAATGTTCTTAAGAGTAGGTTACTTATGTTGAAATGGTATATGCAGCCTGCTAAGATGCATTTAATAAGCTCACAGCATTGTTCAGTTCACTGTTTCAATTTGTTATGTTGTAGACTGATTTATATCACAGAATAGAAAACTCACCTTTAACTGTTGCTGACGTGGCTGGTTTACCAAAGGCTTATGTGCCCTTATGTGTCTTCCACAAAGCCGTGACTGACTTCTGTCTCAGACAAGTTCCCACATCAGTTGTGGACATACATCTGGTGGACACCGACAGAGAAGCAGTGAAGCTAATTCAGCAACAGTTTGACCTGAGTCTGCAAGAGGCCATGTCTACAGCAAACACTGCCAAGAGTGGTTGGATGTCAAGCAATGACAAGGGTCAACATGCGAGTGATATCCTAAGGCAAAGATGACAACAAAGATTGCCCAATATGTCTTGAGCCATTTGTTCAACCAATAACGCTACTCAACTGCAAGCACTTGTTTTGCACGAGCTGTTTAAAATCGAGTTTTGAAGTGAAGCAAGAATGTCCAATATGTCGCACAGTGTACGGGAAGATATATGGAACTCAGCCATTAAACGCAACCATGAGTGTGACTTATGAGAAATTCTCCCTGCCTGGTTATGACTCATGTGGAACAATAGTTATTTACTACGACATTCCTGATGGTATACAGAAGGTGAGTGCATGCATGTCTACATGCCACTATGCATGGATACATGTCCTCCTGTCCAAACACGCACACATGTACATACACGCGTGCTTGCACATATACACAAACACACATCCATTCATGCACACAAACACAATATACACAAAGATACAAACACACACACACACACACACACACACACACACACACACACACACACACACACACACACACACACACACACACACACACACACACACACACACACACACACACACACACACACACACACACATGCATACAAGCACAGTTGGCATACACACAAATGCATTTCATGATGTGAGGATTTGACTACATCTGTTATCTAGTACCTTGTTTAAATTGTTATATTCAACTATGCATAGTTATTGTTTTATTTGTGGTATCTGATATCATGAAATTACTGGAATACTGTATCAAGGGAACTGTTTCCATGCATGGTAAGTTCTGTCTGACTGTTGGACAGGCAGAACACCCTCACCCTGGGGTGCCCTACGAGGGTACAAGACGCTGTGGCATGCTCCCAAACAACAGAGAAGGCATTAAAGTTCTTCGACTGCTACGAAAGGTAGGACCTCAACTCTTTTTTAGTTTTGCAATAGGGAAGCTCTAGTTTTGATGCTTATTTCTGGTTGTTTCCAGCACTATGCAACATTCTAATAACTGACGAGTCAGAATATATTTTGTTTGATTTGGGGGGTTACCTGCAACTACAGACTCAACAGAAATGTCAAACCGCACCCCGTTCTGATTGCCTACTGCTATTCCTTTAAGGCTCCAAAAACAAACACCATCAACTGCACCCCTCCCCTTCAGACCTCAAATCGCACCCCATCATGTTGCCCAATACATACATGCACCCCACACCCCCATCTGCCTTCCCCTTTAGGCTCCCAAAACATAATACGATTCAAGAAGAAAACATTTGTTCCAATTGCACCCCCACCAGTCTACGGGTGTTTAATAGTAGTTAGAATGTGATGGTCTTATGGCATCTCATTCAAATAGTCAGCCTTTTCAGAATATCATCGCCAAACTGACCTTTCTATGTTGGATTCTATGACGGTGGTCATTGCCAGGGTGCTTGTCTTTTATATCTCAAATTGACTGGGACAACACACACGCACATGCACACGCGCACACGCACGCACACACATACACCAACCACCCACCTGTTTACACAACATCATTGATTAGTCATGCTTATGTACATTCATAATAACTAAATTATGTAGATTGGGGTCATTAAAAAATCTACAGTTGCTTAACATTTTATGAAAATATATTGTGGACTGGTGGACGAAACTCAATTAAAATTTGTTTATCTTCTGTAGGCCTTTGACCAACGTCTGACCTTCACTGTGGGTCGGTCAATGACAACTGGTAAGGACAACTGTGTCACATGGAATGATATCCACCACAAGACCAGTGTGGATGGCGGACCGACAAAGTGAGTGTCATGTGATTTATATCAAACACTACACTATCCACCAATTGGCTGGCATGAAGACAATGTAACTATAGTAATAATTATAAGGTAATTTATTTTGCACCTCACATGGAGACAAAGTGAATTGTTAATCTCAAAATGTATAAGCAGTACTAAAATTGTCAACAGATGGATGGATACACTAGGGAGCTAAGTTGAATAAGCAGATATGATTGTATGGTTCTGTCTACCACAACAGATGGACTTGATTGTATGGTTATGTCTACCACAACAGATGGACTTGATTGTATGGTTATGTCTACCACAACAGATGGACTTGATTGTATGGTTCTGTCTACCACAACAGATGGACTTGATTGTATGGTTCTGTCTACCACAACAGATGGACTTGATTGTATGGTTCTGTCTACCACAACAGATGGACTTGATTGTATGGTTATGTCTACCACAACAGATGGACTTGATAAATGAAAGGCAATTTATATACCAAGTAGTACTTTGTGATTTGCACCACACTGTAATCATCTGGCAGAGTAGCTGTAACAATTGGACATGGCTGTTGTGGATTGTTTACCGTATCATCAGCCAGCTGTCACGTACTCAGTCCAAAGTGTCAACGGCTGGCGTACCAAGAAATTACGTTTACAAATGTTTGTTTTGTGTGCACATTGTTTGTTGCCTAAGCATGTGTGTATCAGAATAGCAGAATCAACATTAGGAAATACTGTGTTTTGAATAACCAGTAAATTTCAACACACGTATTTAAGTGATCCAACTTGTGATATATTTTTAGGAGCGGAAACCTTTAGATCTTCAATTAAAAAACATTGTTATGTATAATGGATCTTAGCCTGCTATATATTGATGTTTAACAAGATTTAACAAGATTGCCACCCAGATAATTAACTCTAGGTGGCAGGTAGACAAGGAAGCCCTTTGGCTTACTGAGAGTCCGACTCTTTTATCTATGTGTATCCCGCCCTTCTGAGGTATGTGTCGATTTTATTTTTAAACATATTCACGCTACTAGCACCCACACAATCAGCAGGTAATTTGTTCCATTCATTTACAGTCCTTTGTAAAAATGAAAATTTTCTTATATCTAATCTATACTGCTCCTTTGCTAATGTAACTTCATGTCCTCTAGTCCTTCTATCTTTCTTAACTGAGAAAAAAATATTTTCATAACCATTCATTATTTTAAGCACTTCTATCTGATCTCCTCTCAATCTCCTGGTTTCTAGTGTTGTTAAGCCGCATTTTTTTAGACGTATTTCGTAACTAAGATCCCTCAGTTTTTGTATCATTTTAGTTGCTCTCCTCTGTACTCTTTCTAGCACATCGATGTCCTTCCTGCGATATGGCCTCCACGCTTGAATACAATATTCTAAATGAGGCGTAACTATTGTTTTGTACAGCGGTATCATTAGCTCTTTTTCCTTATACGTTATGTTTCGCCTAATTAATCCAAGGATTTCATTTCCCTTTGAAGCTGCAATTCCGCACTGCTCTGAAACCTTCATATCAGCACTAATAGTTAACCCTAAGTCCGTTTCTTTTACAGTAGTACTTAGTACAGTACCCCATTTGTATATTCTACATCTTCGTTCCCATGTCCTGCGTGGAGGCATTTACATTTCCCAAAATTGAACAGCATTTGCCACTTTTCAGACCATTTGATCAACTTATCAAGATCATCTTATAAATGTTGTCTATCTCCATCACTTTTAATCCTTCTAAACACACTCATCCGCAAATTTCAACACCTTGCTTGATATTTCATCATCCAAATCATGGATATATATTAAAACTAATATAGGTCCTGGTATTGATCCCTGTGGTACCCCACTCAATACCGATTTCCAGTTTGAAGCCTCCCCATCAACTACGACACGTTGTCTTCTGTCAATCAGCCATTTTTCTATCCAGTTTATTTTACCATTTCCTATGCCATGGGCCTTTAGTTTAAGCAGTAATCTTTGATGTGGTACTTTGTCGAAAGCTTTTTGAAAATCTAAGTAGACGATATCTACTGGTGATCCCTCATCTACCCACTTATTGATGTCTTCCAAAAAACATAACATATTTGTTAAGCATGATCGACCTCGCTTTAAAAAAAACCATGTTGAGATGGGTTTATCAAGTTATGTTTAACAAGAAAATCCACCGTGTGATCTTTAATTAGTCTTTCTAATAATTTGCAAATCAATGATGTTAAACTCACTGGTCTATAGTTCTCTGACTTGTTTCTCGAACCTTTTTTAAATAACGGTATAATGTTTGCCTCTTTCCATTCTAAAGGAACCACTCCCTCTTCTAATGACAAATTGAAAACTGTTGCAAGCGGTACGCTAATTTGTTGTAAAATTTTCAATAGTAGTTTGGGTGGAATCCCATCCACTCCAGGTGATTTATTATCCTTCATAGCCCTTATTTTCTTAGCTACCATTTCTGGGGTTACAATTAATTGTCCTAAATAGTCTGAATCTGCCCCTTTGAACTTAGCCTCTGGTACTGGCAGTGAACTAATATCTTCCCTGGTAAATACTGAACTAAAGTACTCATTCAGGTCTTCTGCCATTAAGAATCCCTCTGATATTATATTTTCAGCACTATCTTCTAGAGAACCGACCTTATCTTGAACTTTCTGTTTGGTTCGAACATACGCATAAAAACTCTTGCTGTCATGTTTTATATTACTAGCTAATTGTTGTTCATAGCTTCTCTTTGAATTTCTAATTTCAGTTGTAGCTTGGTTAAGTGCTTCTTTATAACTGTTGTAGTCTTCATCATTTCCAGTACATCTATATGACTTCCACATCATTTGTTTATACTTAATTTTTCTAATGGCTTCTTTCGATAAGTGTTTCTTTTTGGACCATTTCCCTTGTTTTTGAAGGGTACAAATTGATCAACTATGCACTTAATTTCACTCTAATGTATTCCAGCATTCTGTTGCTGTCTTATTTTTCAGTGTGTTATTCCAGTCTATCTTTGCTAAATATTTCCTCATGTCCTTATACCTTCCTTTGTGAAAATGTGTCCTATACTGATTTTTACTATTCCGTTCTGATTTTACTTTGATGGTAAAATGTATCTGGTTGTGATCACTACTCCCCAGTGGCTCACATACCTTGACGTTGTCAACTAATTCATTCTGTGAGGACAAAACTATGTCTAACACATTCTCACTCCTGGTTGATTCTAGCACATGTTGAGAAAGGAAAGTATCTTGAACTAAAACTAAAAACTTGTGGTCCTCACTCCCCATACTCTGTAGAGATTTCCATTGTATATGCCCGTGGTTAAATTCCCCCATAATAATACAGTCCCGTTTGCTTACTTCCCTTGTAGCATTTTGTATTTGTTCATTCTCTTCTATGCTTATGTTTGGACTTCGATAAACTAACGTTGAGTTTCCTGTAACTATGTTACACCAAACAGCTTCTTCGCAATCTGCTTCTCTTTCTAAATTCATTTCATAAGCCGGGATAGATTCTTTAATATATAAAATAACTCCACCTCCCTTTCTTCCTATTCTATCTTTCCTAAACATTACATATCCTGTCAGTCCCAATTCGGCATCTGATATATCGGTGGTGGTCCAGGATTCATACCTATTATGTGAGGGTCAATATCTTCTACCATAATGTTTATCTCACGGTTCGCTCAGTTCGGTAGTTCGAGAGAGAATCACTACACCTGTAAAAAGGTATAATGATGTTTTAATAGCAGAGTCTACGTACAAACATGTGGCTTTACCAGCCAGTGCCAGGACTCTGCCTAGGTTGACACCTCAATCCCTTGATGGCTAATGTGTCAAGTATACCCTTTTACTAAATACCTGTCACAGTGTGGCAGCTCTATGACAACAATAGTGTGTAACTATAGTACCTGTTACATTTAGTTCATTTCTTTTGTTTACTATACTCCTTGCGTTTAAACAAACACATTTATATCCAGCTTCAGAATAGTTTTCCAGACTGGTCTTTGCTGATGTATTTGTGCTGTCTTTATCTGTGCCACCAGTTTCAGGCTTTTCTGTGAGTCCCCTCTGCAAATCTAGTTTAAATAGATGCAACCTATCCCACTGTCAACAGATCGCAGCAGGTTCTCTGAGAAAACTGCTGCCCCCTTTCCGCTAAGATGGAGGCCATCTCTCATGTACATATCTTCCCTCCCAACAAAATATCCCCATAAATTTGTGAATCCCACCCCCTCTTCTTTAGACATCTGCTCAACTAGTGCGTTGATCACCATCCTCTTGCAGTTTCTATACGTTGCCCCTCTTCCTCCCATTACTGGCAAAATTCCTGACAGAATTATCTGTTCAACTGTTGATTTCTTTAGCTTCCTCACTAACTGTCTATATTTCTGTACTATCCCAGTTGTTCACTCCCTGTCAGCATTATTTGTCCCTACATGTACCAGTATAGACCCTGCTTTGCCATGTCCCAATACCTTCTCTACCCTGCCAGTTACATGTTCAATCCTAGCCCTCGGTAAACAAACAACGACGTCCTTCCCCTCGCTCAGTGTCTTGTCCGTCTTTCTCATAATGGAGTCGCTTATAAACACCCTCTCTTTCCTCACTGCCCCCTCAATCACTGCCTTAGAGTAGCTCCTTCTTCGGTTTGCATCTATCTGGTTGTTGTCTTTTCCCCCTGTCGTCTTCTTTCCTGTCACATTCTCTTCCGATCCATTCTTTCCTGTCGCTTTTTCTCTTGTCACCTTTCTTCCTATCAGGGTCCCTTTTATCGACTTCTCTTCTAACACATTTGCTCTCACTTCCTTTCGTCCCTTCATCGTTCCTCCCATCTCATTTTCTTTTCTCCTCTCCCGTCCCATCTTCCCTCCCTCCTTCTCTACGGTCACTTTCTCCCCTGTCACCTTCATGCTTGTCACGTTTTCTGTCGTCGATTTTCCAATTTCTTCCACTCCAATCACCTTCCCTCCTCTCAATCTCCTTTCCTCAGTTTTCTTGCCACTGCTATTCTCCTTCAGTCTTGCAGTATTCTCATCTCTCTCCCTGTCGTCTCTCTCCATTCGACCTGTCTCCTTTCTAATTCCCATCTCCATTCCCTTCACAATATCTGTCAACCTAACTATCTCTTTCTGCAGACACTCCACCTTCCAACACCCAATACACTGAAAGGTGAATCCTTCCTCCATGGTTTCTGCCCATGACTTCCCACAGCGGGACAATGCAAAATCTACCCAGCTGTGGCAGTGATCGCACGCCAAGTGTCGCTTTGCCTTGACTTGCCGCTTGCAAGGCGCCATATCCCTATCAGAATTTATTTAATATCTTAACTAACTTAGTCTTTATAAAGACTGTTTCCTGTGTACTACAGCACACTTTATGTTACAAATTTCAATTACACAGCCGACTATTTATCCTATCACGAACGCTAACATTACCGGTAGTGACCTAATTTAAATACAATCAATTACGTTACGCTGCTTTATTTATTTGTTTAGGTTACGCCGCCCGACAATCGCCCTTGCTTAATTTTAACAACAATGCTACCTAATCAAAATACCTAGCAAGTACTGGCTTACCCATATATTATCTTCTGTATATAGTTTGATGGTTATTACTTTATCTCCTATATATTCTACCACATAATCAGGTTTGTTAAATCTTGTTTACAACTTATCGAAGGCTAAGTTACCCTATTATCACTCACTATACTATGGTGTTCTAAAATACTTTAACTAACTAACTTTAAGCACAACAGCTACTCAATATATGTTAAATGCAACCTTATGAATGATATTAAGGCAATAATAATACTTATCAATCAGTAATTCCACTTGTTTATCAACTTTTCTGCACCACCAATTTCTACGATCTATCTCCGCCAAATATAGCCTCGAAACTTATCGAGGTATTGTCTGTTTCATGTCCTTATTGTTTTATTGTTATTTTTACATAATATTATTGTTTTAGTTATCAGTCCTGTTACTGGGTCCACTAGACCTGTTGGAATTGGATCAAATACAATACAATACATATTGTAAACGTGATTGTTGTGTTACTGCCTGCAGGTTTGGCTATCCCGATGCTGATTACCTGGACAGGGTGACAGCAGATCTGGCAGCTAAAGGCATCAAGTGATCTTTCTACACATCTAACCGAGGAAATGGCAAAGTAGCATTACTTTCCTTCATTGCACTGACCCAGTGCAGGACATCTGATTAACTGAGAAGTATCTGAGCTAATTTAAATGTGTAATATGTTGTTTACATATGGCAATACGCTGTGTAACATATGATATATCCATGTGTTTATATTACTCGTAGTGAGAAGCAGTAATATGTTTACTAATACAGTGTAATGTCAGTGACAGTGGAGGGGGGAATAAAATGTACAGTGGTGCTATCTAGCGAATATATAAAGGTGCAGTGTGCATGGCGAATGTACAATGGTGCCATCTGGTGTATTCGTGTATTCGTAAACGTGAATACTAATTAATAATGTATAATTATTTATTAAACTATTCGTGGAATGGATAATATATAATTAGACTGTATGTCACTACTAATTCATAGAGGTTTGATCTAAGCTGGATATGGTGTTATTATATGGACACATTTTATCTGAAGTTACAGTATAAGTTTGTATCAAGATTTGCTTACGTACGTACACATGTATATTACATTACATATCAATGTGACAGTGGTATAATTTGGTTAAAAGCTTTACATATTTATCCTCTTCACATTGCGTGGCACTGATTGTTACAACCAATGGGCTCATTCATGCTGATTCACTCAAATCCCTTTGTTATTAAATGCTTACTTTGCATGACCTTGGTGCATGACCTTGACGCTTGTTTAAATGGTCGATCCGATGCTGTTGACAACGTACATTCGTGTAATGAGTCTATCTGCACATTATATATTATAAGGTTTACTTTGTAAAAATTACAGTGAATTGTATGAAGTATTACAACTACATTGTTGGTTGTAATTTGTTCTTGTAACGTTAACAGAAATGTGTATATTCCAGGTTTGTTTTCTCATAGTTTGTTTTAGGACATACATTAAGTCCTACAGTTGTATTGACTGTGCTGATGAAAATGTTATGTAGTATGTCAAGTCTCATTGTTCTCTGAATACGTGTAATCGTAATTGTGAACTTTCCAATTCGCTAACTCGTGTTTACGATATTTATAAACGACCCATTTAATTGGAGCACAACATAATTTCCATACAATGCATAGGATTTCTGCCAGGGGTAGTGTACGTAGTCACAACCTATGGCTTGCAAGGATGGTGTCAACCCGCAATGGTGCACCCTGTAAGAATACAAATGCTGAAATATATACATATGAATATTATATTATGCATCCACTGATTTGTCAAATCACCCTTAGCCAACACTCGTCTGTGTAAACGGGGTGTACAGTCTGACGCAAGATACGTGTTTGACTGTTACCATCAAATGGCATGACTTTATTTCGGCGATTGAGCCTGTATTCTGAATTTAGTTGTACAATTAAAATATATTTAAAGCGATACCGTGTTTTATATGAAAATTTCAATCACGTACAAAACACTGTTAAATATATTTAAAGTAACGACTATTAAAAAAAAAAAACGTCATAATCCTGTACTATATATAGTACAGGATTATATATAATGTTTTATATATGTTTATATATATATATATATATATATATATATATATATTGAGGGGGAAATTGGCAATTGTAGGTCTAAAAATGCACGCCCCAAATAAAAAATCTATCGAAGACGGCACGGCCCTACGTCACCACCACCTTGACCTGAACTACGTCAGGTGCCGAAGAAAACTGTGATCGCTTAAGTTCATAAAATAAAAAATATTGTGTAACGTGTACGGGTGTGTTGGTCGACACCGCATTTCGAGGGGAAATCAATCAACAAAGTGGTGCCACCTGTCGAGTGGATTAGTGTGCCGCGACAACCTTCCAAGTGTGCCGCGGCATCTCTGGTAATTAAAATAAAAAGTAAGCATTAGTTGTGAAAATCGTAAATTTAATCAAATCAAGGCCTCGGAAGTCTGTTCTCCGTACTTTGTAAGGAAATGGGAGCACAATACCTTCTTCATACAGAGGTTCGCTGGCTTTCACGAGGCAAGATCCTGTCAAGAATATTTGAGCTGAGAAATTAGCTTCAAGAGTGTATGTTGTTGCATAAGAAATTGTAGCATGTCCATTTGTTGTAAGACAGTTACTGGATAGTAAATGTACATACATCGCTGACAACTTCAAGAATATCAACGTTCGGGATGAAAACGTCCTAAGTTCGGGATGAGAACGTCCTAACATGTACGAACAAGCTAAATGGAATGCTTGCCGGAATACAGCTACAGGCCCTAAGTCCTTCAAAGAACTTAATAACAAATAAAGTAAGTCGCTTCAGGGTGTCAATAGGGAAACATATTCCAAGAAGGTGGCAAACGGGGTGGTACGTGGAAGCGAAGGTCACGGCGAGACGGAAGCAGTCACATCTTTACGACTGTACCGTTTTGAAATCCATTCCTCTACCAGAGCTAGTGACTACCAAGTTTTGGCGGATTTAAATACATCGAGGTGCCATCGCATGGGTGTGTCCCATACGTTGCTATCTCATCAAAGTATTGCTAACGTGCACAATTAAGTATGAGTTTTTCATTCTCACTAATGTTAATTTTACAGTGAGTCGCCATCTTGAAAACAGTCTCTAATAACAAAATGACTGCACACTAGTTTTACACTAAAGCGCTATCACAGGACGGTCTCCAATTTACAGCATAGGCTGCGTGGATATGGACGACACTACATTCACCAAGAGAGGCGTCGCTCACCACTACACAACATTTTAATGCATGCGCAACACAGAAATAACGCCGTTTCGAATGTTTTGACATCGCTAATTGTGGTCAGGGTACATGGATTTTGGCGTTATTTCCCCCGACTGCTTATTAACCGTTATATTTTGAGGGATGTGGGTTTTTTCTGGCTAAAGGTTTGACAATCCACGACTAAACGATAAATAGGTAAATACAACATAGGCACAATTAAACGTTTTCACAAATTTATTGAATGATAATCAGCATGTTTTCTCAGTAAAGTAAGTCGCCATGGTAACGCATGTCCATCGTTTTTATTTCAGCAGTCCAAGAATTAAATTGTTCGTGATAATGCAGCATTCATTGTTCTGTTGCAAAGTTTTGCTTTCACGTTCTTGTTGCAACACGGACGTTTCGGCGACTTTCAGCTTCCTCCGCAAATCGAACAAAACACAGCACATACACATAACAGACACGTAAGTCGAACAGACAAGCAACATTTGTCCCGTCCACAAACCACCACAAGCATCAGGTTTGGATAGACAACAGGCGAAACCAATCGATCGCACCCCCTTTTCAGGGGCGATTCAGCCGATTGGACCTGGCTCTCATCCGACAATTACCACGGTCTCCCGTAGTTAATTGTCTCGTCAAAAAACTAAACAACATTGAACATATACCGGGTGTTGACACCGTGCGTCATGGTGATCCCACAAAGATGTAGACTGGACATGGACAGGATTAACGGAGCGGAGCTGCTGGATACCGGCCGGACGGTTTAGCGACTCTAGCGATCGTGGTGGCAACGGCGTTGTGTGTTCGAGACGGAATTGTTCTCATGGCCCGGTACGGTGTAGAGATCGTGATGCTACCGGCGGCGGCGACAGAGAATTTGCGACAGATTCTGCCGGTGATCATGACGAAGTTAGATACGCGGAATGTTCTGGGTTGACCAGAATTGGAATCGGGTACAGCACAGATCTTGCGTTATCGGCATAATCAATCGACCTACCGCGCGAGACGGCGTTAACGTGGGTCGTCTGTTCGCACGCCTGAAAACGCAATAACAGCATTTCAATAACCATAATGCTTCCACGCAATCACACAATTTTGTAATATAAAATACGATTGAGGTTTCAAATGGTTTGCAAAAAACGAAAGTTTGTAAGCGTAGTGTTTACATTGTGATTATGAGAGTGGTAACCATGACCGCGGCGGTGGCAGCAGCAACTGGCAGACGATTATGAAGGCAGAGTCGAAATAGCGTGTTGTGTTCATAGCCACATAGTGAATGTCCCTGTTGCTCCTTGTTCGCCCAGATGCTGAAGTGATAACCAGCTTGGGGGAATCTCGGTTGTGCAGTACAGTTTTCTCAGCCAGGTACTCTCTGAGATCATCATTCGTCTGGTCATGGGATAGGAAACGGCTCATGGTGAAGTGTTTTATGCTGGTATCGTCTCGGACTTGGTACTGGATTGGGTCATTCGTCCATGTCTCTTTTCCGTGCTTGTGCTCTTCAATGAATCCACCTTGTAGATGTCAAAGACTAGAACGATTTCATCATAGCCTATTGTGAAGTCCATCACTTTGTTAATGAAACAGTCACTGAGATCCTTCATTGTCGCCATGGCTGCTTTCTTCTTCGTCAGTTTCTGGACAACCACCATGCCATCTACGATCGCAGTCTTCTTACTCAGATGGGGACCATCGACTTCAGCCAATGCCATGTCCATGGCTCCCTCATCTGGAACATTAACATGCGTCTCGCTTGTAGCCGTCTGAGAGTTATCGGTGTGAGTTCCTGTTGTTGCCAACTGCTCAAGGACAATTGACACCCTTCCAGCACCCAAGGCCATCATTGAGATGGTACGATGCCAATGCAAAGGAGATTGTTAATCACAGAGGTGTTCCTGCATATGCAAGGACTTACAATACACATACCTCTGCTTGTGTAACATGTAAACATCCAAGATGACCGCCATATAGACCTTTAAAAAAATGTAAATATTGGTTTTCAGATTCACTATATCATAACGTTTCCAAAAATGTATAGGTTTGCAAATCTCCAAAAAAATGAACGGAAATTCAGATGTTAACATTGTGAACCTGACAATACCGTATGATACCAACTAATATGCTATTTACTAGTTGCAGAAGAATATTGTGTGGCAAAGTGCATTCACTTAGCGACAAAGACAATTTCGTTTACCCAGTTTCATAGGGATGAATGGGGACTGTAAACCCTAACCCTAAACACCTAACCCTATCCCTAATCCTAACGCTAACCCTAGCTAATTATATGTCATTCTAAGTACCCACTTATAAAAAATATATAAGTACCGACTTTAAAAAAAAAATTCTAAGTACCAAGTTAAAAACATTCACTAGGTACCAAGTTTGAAAAAAATTATACGTACCGACGTTGAAGAATTTTTTTCACTACCGACTTTGAAAATTGTCTAAGTACCAAGTTTGAACACATTTCTAAGTACCGACTTTGAACAATTTCTAAGTACCAATTTTGACATTTTTTTCTAAGTACCGACTTTGAAAAAAATGTCCAAGTACCAAGTTTAACAAAAATTCTAAGTACCGACTTTGAAAAAAAATTCTAAGTACAACAGCACGAATCTAGTAAGAAAGGTGTACAAGTGAACCGTGTTGGTAAGCTAAATGTTAACGAAGTTACCTCGGTAATGTACTAATCTAGCAAGAATTTACGACGTTCACTGGTTTACGTTGTCTCACCCGTTGTCACATACGTTGTCACATCTTTTGTTTTTGTTGTTGTTTCGTCCGTTGTCTCATGCGTTGTCTCGTGCCTTATTATCTCTTATCTCGTCTGTTGTCTCACCAATATTTCATGCGTTGTCCCGTGCCGTTGTCTCACCGTTGTCTTTCTGTTGTCCCATCCGATGTCTCGCACGTTGTCTCGTCTGTTGTCGTCTGTTATCTCGTCCGTTGTTTCGTCTGATGTATCGTCCGTTGTCTCATCCATTGTCCCGTCCGTTGTCTCAGCCGTCGTCCCGTTCGTTGTCTCAGCCATAGTCTCACCGTTGTTACTTCCGTTGTCTTTCTGTTGTCTCGTTCCTTGTCTTATGCGTTGTCTCGTCCCGTGTCGTCACTTATCTCGTCCGTTGTCTCACCCTTGTCTCATGCGTTGTCCCTCCGTTGTCTCAGCCGTTGTCTCACAGTTGTCTCGTCTTTTAACTCGTCCGTTGAATTGTCCGTTGTCTCACCGTTGTCCCGTTAGTTGTCTCGTCCGTTGTCGTCTGTTATCTCGTCCGTTGTCTCGTCCGTAGTATTATGTTGACTCTCCGTTTATGAGGCTGAGGTTTGAAATAGGCGAGAGACATAGACCCAAGATTTACATCTACCATTCATGGCGTACAGTAGGTATGTTGTGTCTTGGTAACACGTGTTGTAGGCTAAGGAACCTGGTAGGAAAGGTTACAATAACATAATTTCCGGTAAGGTCACTATTTTAGCCCTACTTCCGCTTACCGTACAGGTCTATGATCTTCATATCTGTTTGCTTCTCCGTTTTGCCAAGTGCGTGAGTTTTGCTGTTTTGATGCACTCAGCGCGCATACGACGTCGCCGTGGTACAATGTCTTTCTGTATTGATATGCGACCGAATTAAACACCCGACCGAATGCTTCGACCCGAAATGGGTAAAAGATTGACAAGGGAGAGTCGGCCACAGAAAATTCAATGCGTTTCGGTTTCACAGCGATCTCCGGTTGAGTTTGAGGTTCCGGTTCCGGTGTGTAGAGGGTTGACAGTACGACTGGTTGGATGACAGACGGATTATTTTCTATCTTCGTCACTGTCACTGAAGGCCATTGGAGTGTAATAGTTGGGTGTTTTCAGCATGACATTAGCCATAATTCTGTCGTGGTATTGAAATTATGCAATGTTTTTCACTACCTAGGGACGCTAGCGTATAACGTTGTACTCTATTTATACGCTAGAGGGCTGCAAAAGACCAGTAGTAGGGTATCTTCAGCAAGACGTTGCCATAACACTGTAGTGGTACGAATGACGACCTGGATGCCTGTAGCCAGTAGTAGGGTATCTTCAGCAAGACGTTGCCGTAACACTATAGTGGTACGAATGACGACCTGGATGCCTGTAGCTAGTAGTAGGGTATCTTCAGCAAGACGTTGCCGTAACACTATAGTGGTACGAATGACGACCTGGATGCCTGTAGGACCGGACTTATATACGATTTCTGAAAATCACGTGGTCATGTACCTATGAAACAATCACCATCGAAGACGTCACCAAACTACATGTTTTTTTAGTTGAAGGAGGTTGGAGGCACGCGTTACTATTAATAACACTTACGTCACATCGACAAAACGCGAGGAGGTATAGTTACAATGCAATATATATATATCGTACGTCGCGGACAAGTTCAGACTTGTCGAGGCATGTGTTACTATTAATAACACTTACGTCACATCAAGAAAACGCATCGGGGTGGGCTTACAATAATATCGTACGTCGCGGACAAGTTCAGACTTGCGTAGTAGAAATGTTTCCACACGGCACTAGGTTACATTTAAAAGGATTTCCCGCCTTGTTAATCGAATTCCGTCCTCGAATTCCGTCCTTTGTGTACGATCATTGTAACCTATATGTAGGTTATATAAATGTATAGGGTCCGTCATAATCTAGACGAATAACTAGTCCACCTTTCGTATACAAGCCACCAGATATACATCACCTCGTTTAAATAATAATCCTTCATTAACAACAGCTTATCTACCGTAACACCTTATTTTAGATTCGTATTCATTACTTACGGGACAGCGACCGTCTCACAACACAATCGCTCGGTCCGGTTGACTACGGCACGGTTATACGTCGTGGTTACAATGTAATACATTATCGTTACATTGTAGGTTCTACACAAATTCTGACTTGCACAGCGAATACGAGTTCAAACCAGTTTGCAAGCAGGCGACAAACTGAGGTAAGCGCAACTGTTATATGTAAAACCTATAGCATTGATACATATTAAAAGAAAGGGAGACCTTGCTTGTTGATAAAGATATCCCAGTCACGTGTGTGTGGCAGGTTCAAATGCTGTTCGGTATATTTTGTTATTTTAGCTAAAAAATACCTAAACGGAGTGAAAAAGTGTGTAAACGTTAAAATGAAATTGTCCATTTTAAAAGAAAGGGAGACTTTGATTTTGTTGATTGGGAAGCAGGTCAGTTCTACATTGTTCGTATTGTCCAAGAATGAGTTCACATGTGCTATTAATGACAACAAACGTCGTTTTTGACCTTGATAGAACTTAGACCTAGAACTTTGACCTACATGTGACGTCATTTGACCTATTTTCTAATTCACTACCTATTCGTCAGGGTTTTGACCTATTTCTATAGTTCTAAATGTACATGTTACGGGCGCTATATGCGAAAAATGATCCACCACCTATCCCACATGACAAAAGACACCATTGTGCATACGCAGTGACCTATTTAAGAACATCATTTGACCTAGTTATTTAGTTCACCACCTATACACCAGGGGCGCCATTTGACCTTGACCTTTGGTCTTGCACCGGTTGATCTTTGACCTTGCACCGATTGACTTTTGGCCTTGACCTTCCACCGTTCCGCTCCAACCTGGAACGATTTTTACATACTACTCACAACAATCCCAGTTCATTTCCAAATAAAACAACATTAGTTTGTCCCAAAACAATTCTTGTATACATAACCAAATCTTTAACATTAACCCGTTACTTTTCGTAACTGCATTCCTAAAATTCAATCGGTTATATTATCTACATATTACAGGGCTGTGTAGCTAAATTTTATATCGTTATGTTAGGTGTAGTACGTTACATATTCATAGTAAGTAAGCATGTATGGCGTATATACTAGATGATTCAACAATATTTTCCAATTTACAGGTACTTTTAAATGCTCAAATTGTATGTAATATAATAATTGTTCGTCAATGACATTGAACCCGCGATGAAAATCAAGTTTGACTTTATGTACTTGTCATAACAAAAGTAACATATATTACATTGAACTATTTATAGAAACATGCCCGTTCGTTTATAATAATAATAATAAGAAGAAACTATAACTGAATTGCTTAGAATCAAACATTTATTTTTGATCCTGCTACAAACCCATTTGGACACTATTTGGAACAATGGCCCTTAAGTTTGCTAATATGTTCCACACATAATGCTAGAATTGTTTTCAAAAGGATTGATCTGATCCCTGAAGCTACATACTTACAATAAGCATGGATGTTAATTGTTCTGATCAAATCTAAGTACCTGTATTTTAGTTCTGAAATTACTGGTGCCAAAAAGGTGGTGTTCTGAATTAGGCCTACCCAAGTACTAAAACAGTCATACAATTTATTTGTCCCTTTAAAATGGCGGGCGATGTGGGGCTGTTACCTGGTATCGTAAGTGTGGAGCTAAAGTAAAAAAAGGTCACCCCTCAAACTATGAATATTCGAACTTTTACAATTCTGCGAACGTCATAAAGTTGCAATGACTGTGCACCTACTTTAGTTCTATATATATCATATATTTTGTGGAAGAACAATTTATCCTGGTCAACATGGAGCTGTCAGGTGATACAATATGTGTTGAGCGACGTTTAAACAGAGTCACAGTCAACTTATATATATATATATATATACCTATATATATATATATATATATATATATATATATAGGTATATATATATATATATATATTCGAAGTTGCACCATCCCACAAACGTTATGCAATATCAACGGTTGTCTATCTACAGTAATTAGCTACGCATGGCCATGTCATATACCATTGGAAAGCCTACTGTCTCCCCGTGAAAATGAGGTATAAATTAAACTGCAAACGTGGCCTAATTAAATAAAGTAGATACGCAACCATTGTAATATAAAGAGGTTTCGGAAGGAGATGAAGGGCTTTCAAATGATATAACATTTGTGTGTCGGGGGGGGGGGGCATTTAAGGAGGTTCGTTAGATGGTGCCTACAGCTAGTAATACTTGAGCCTGTGTCTGTCAAATATGATGGTATAATTAGCCAATTGATAATTCGGTATGACTGGTATTTTCATTAGTTGTAGAACCTGTATAATTAAGGTAGTGGATGATATAAAATAAATCAAAGTTTGTTTGTGTGGTTTGAAGTTTTTTAACTTCTTCTTCACTTCCCTTTTCCATAACCCGTAAGGATCGTTGGGACACCACTGGCGACTTCTTAACCAGCTTATAAAAAATGGACATGACAATGGAGCGCATCAGCCTTATTTTTGAACTGATATTGATGCTACTATCATTCCATATGGGTTTCAACCGTGTAAGTGCTGCTGTTGTCTGAGCAATCCTGGCAAGTATCTCAGGTTTGGATCACTCGTCTGTAATAGTTGATCCCAAGTACTTGAAGTTTGTTACTGTTTGAAGTTTCTGTCCGTTAACTTTGACCTCTGTGTTGATGCCTTATGTTTTGTTGGTGAACAGTTTGGTCTTTTCGGAGCAGGTCTTCATGCCATATGTTGTAGAGGTTTTGTGAAGGGACTCCACCAAGTTGACTAGTACTTGTTCTTCTCCTGCTAGGCCGTCGATATCACCAGCGACGCGTAGGTTGGTGATTGCCCTGCCTCCAATGCTGATAGTGCCTTGATGGTTTTCCAAGACATCATTCATGATCCTTTCCAGAAAGATGTTGAAGAGGGCGGGTGATAGTAGGCATCCTTGTTGAACTCCCGCTGTTGTTGTAAACCAGTCTCCAATGCTGTCATTGAAGATGACTGCACTGCTGGCCTTGTCATATACATGTTCAATGGTTCAGACAACATTGGAGCCAATGACACCCACACCCTCCCTTTGGCTCCAATCTTGTCTTTTCTTTATACCAAAGTGTGTTTCGTATAACATTTTAAATTTGAGTTGGTGTATTTTTCTTAGCTGTATCTTTTTGTTACACTAATATAGCATTTGTCCCACGCATAGCAGCCATGAGATCGCTATATTTCATGTATCACGAATTCATAACTATGAGGAGAAAACGTCAGGTTTTATTGCCAGGAAGCAAGCTATTATGTTGTGCTGTTTCTAATTGCTAAATGGGTGATACACGCAAAAGACACTTCACTGGAAGGGTATGGGTGTCATAGCTGACCCACGGAAGCTATGACCTAGTGGAGTCCAAGGGTTATTTTGCCGTAGCGGCCAGTCGATATGCCCTGCGGCGAGGCTATTCCAGTACAGCGCCGCGCCCAATGCAGGCAGGGTGGCTTGGGAGTACGCATAATTGATCAGAATAGCGACCAAGGCTCTTAATCTTGGGAAATAGACATTAGCTCTATAACGGAAGGAAACTTTAATGTGCGTGGGCAGGGTAGACAGGAAGCAGCGCGTATAATTCATTCCTTCGTGTATGCCTCCACACTTTTAATCTATGTGTATGTGCATATATTTTTTAATAAACATATACGGAATTTATTTGTTACGGTTATCATGACAATTGTTTCCTTTGCAGTGTTTCATTATACAAGCTATCAATGAATCGTTTCGCCACATGTTGAATCTAATAGCAATGAATTATTTAAAAAATCATTTTGTTTTCGAATTGTAAGCATTGCCATTGGAGTGAATTCCAGTGGAGTAAACTTTACGATTTTGAGTAAAAAGTCGGCGAAGCCAAATAATGTGGCCAGTGTTCCTTTATAAATTGAGGCAAGTTGTATTAGCCGATCTATGCAGATACTGTCCTATTGCTAGATAGTATATATATGTAATGCTAGGGTAAACGTTGCCGTCTTTCTTAACGACCTATTAAGCTAAATTATGGGTTGTTTATGTGTTCGGTACACAAAGACGATTTTGAAGTTGAACTTCAAAACAAGTTTCAACTTGGTTTGCTGTCAAAACACAGATAGTAATCTTGTTGTTTTGTTTTCCTTAATTTTACATTCATACCCGTGGGCGTTATCTTCTTTGTGTACAGCATGGATCGAGCCAATCAAGACAAGTGCTGTCAATAGTATTAGTATTTGATTTACAACATCACAGTACAGTGTACACAGACTTGTGTGTCATAAAACAGGGGCAGTGAAATAGGAGCAGTAAAGTACTAAACATACAACAGTGCAATCCTACAATTTCCAAACAAAATATAATAATACATAAATAGTTAATTAAATACAAGAGACAATGTATCAGAACATGTCAAACAAATGTACTGAATTATTGAAAACATACTTTAAAGTAAGAGCTAAATAGACAGTTGACTCTTACATTTGTACTATATATACTCTCCCAAGTTTATGCATTGCACAAATCCTTGACAATGCGATATTGTGTTGGTTTTTTCAAACCAGAAACGTGCATGTACACATACTTTTAACTGAGTTAACTAACAACAGGAGCTGCCAATGCAGCATAACGTTTTATAGAAGCATTCAAACAGAGAAAAAACATGAAACAATATAATTAAGGAGACCCCGAAGTGGACGATGCACGAACTTAGGACACACAACCATACATATTATAGATAATTTGATTTCTTAAAATTACTGAAACTTATATGGCGCCTACAATCATATTTAAAGAGATACATAATTATCTTATTAATATTTTCAGGTTAATTTTGACCACTGCGTGTAATCCCCTATACCATGCATTGCAGGCATAATCAAAACGTGGAAAGTTGTGTTGTTGTTTTTGTTTGTTTGTTTGTTTGTTTTCCTGTTATTTTAGATTCACACCGAGGATAGAACTAAGTGGATTGAAGTACTATTGCTTTTGAGTACAGCATGGATCAAGGACACATGTAAATGGATATTATCTATATGTCATCATCTACTGAGCTAAGTTACCATATAGTTGGAAAAAATCTTGAATTGTTTTATAAAAATAAACAATGTGATTTTTGTTATTTAAATTGGATTTATTTGAATCTGGTATTTATACATTTATATAGATGTTTGTATTGTGCTTTGCTGCATTAAGAAAGGAAATAGCTCAAACCTCTGGAAATGATTAAATAAAATATAATTGCAATACTTTTATTGTGCAAAATGGATTCAGAAAGGAACCAATAGCTAGGTCTCTAATGGTGTGTTGGCCAGCCACCGATTAGGCTATGTCTTTTACCTTTGTTCAGTGCATCCCTATTGATCTCAGACTGAGACCCTGGTTACCTTATCTGCTTAATTTTGCATAATGTTTTGTATAGTTGACAGTGGACAACTGTAGCCAACAGCAATGCCATGGATTATACAAAATAAGCTTTTGCTCATTTTTCAACTATCTAAATCACATCCCACATTATACTGTTAGCGCACAAACAAAGAATAGCTTTGTACATTACCTTAATACATATTGGTTTCAATGTGCATGGCAAACAACATTTACTGCTGAGACAGCATTCTTGGTGCCGGAACAAGATAGGTGAAATCCACTCTTGCTGCAGTTCAGGTTGAGTGTACAGGGGGAAAATGCAAATCATTTGAATAAGTCTGTGGCATTACAAATTCGAACATTGATTTCCTTCCAGACACAATTGTTGCACACTTAACACATCAACAAGCCATATTGTTTCACATTTACTAAAAATGTATAGAACATCATTAATATAATCATATGGCTTTGAAACATTCCTAAATGTTGTGTTACACCACCAGACATTTCAAACCTTTATTTCGGTAATAATAATTATGTTTGGCCAAGTTATTAATTCCTTTAAATTACAACTAATATCACGCTATATGCTAAATGTGTGTAGGTAATCTGTAAACAAATTGAAATTTTCTCATATTTTATGAGTATCTGGCCAAAAAATGTGACAGAATGTGGCACTATATACAATCTCGACATACATCATATTGCATATTCACAACACATATGGTAGAAGAATACTGTTACCTTCTCATTGATTTCTACCGTGGATCGCAAAAGTAATTTATTTTGCTTTTGTGTGAACTAAAAACACTAACACAACTCTCTGGCTCTGCTGTGCTGTCTATAGGAAATAAATAATAAACATGTATTATGTGGATATATACGTGCTAACACATATTTTTTCTTTTTGTTTTCAGTTGCCTGCTGGTGCATAGTCGGGCGGGTGTAGCTGTCATTAATTGCCACTTCTGAGCGTGTTGAATTTATTATTTGCAATGATTTTTAAAATAAATGTGTGTTGTAAACAATGTATACGTATTGAATTGTGTATAATGTTTGGGTGATAGATGCTAAATGTGTAAATATACTGTGTTGTAATGGATTTCTCCGAGATATCTACAAATGTCAAATACAGCTGTGTAGGAGAAATATACTCTGAAGATTAAGTATTAACATCAATTAGTGTCTACACTGTGGCCTTGCACACTGACCCTCTGACAGTGTAACTACCAGCCCTATCCATTAATGAATGGTCCTAGTCAAGATGACTGCTAATGGGGTAGGGCTCAATAAAACTGGCCAACTGGATATCCAGTTATAAATAGGGGGCAGGCAGTTAGAGAGACCATCACCCATATGGTGAATTTTATATATTAGCCAGTAGTCATTTACTATAGTCATAATATTATTGTTAGCAATGATGGTCATGTGCACAAACAAAACGTTTGCAGACGTATTGTGTGCAATTAGCAGTCAGTGATTATTTGACTATTGATTATCGTTGTTTACAATTAGTAATGCTGTAATAAAATGTCATTAACTTGACCAGTTTCAATTTATACTTGATTTGTGTTGTCTTTCTGCATACATACAAGTGTATCTGCATAACGGTAATTCTCGTTTATTGAGCGGGCACACTTCGGGTTCGGCACCAAAGTCGGAATTTTGGCTAGATTATCGAAGTGTACGAAGTAATTCAGCAAATGCAGGCCACCAAATATAGTGGTATATTCACTGGGTACATGAAGTGTGGATGTTTGCCCCCATTATTATTAAATACTTCGTCAATTGAAATCGATGAAAATGTGGTCGCTAACATGAAGACATTATTATCGGAAGGCAGTTCTTGAATGAGCGCGCGCACCGGTAATATCCCTTCCGGCCGACTGCCAAGACTGTGCCCCCCGCAGGGCTAATGTCTATTTCCCAAGATCCAGTGATTAGCGAATAACGATACGCCCACTTCTACTGCGCATGCGAAGCACTTCCGTTTTTCGTTTTTATGGTGAGCAAAACAGAAATAAGAAAACGGTTGATTTACCATTTTATTGTTTACCTATTTTCGTATTGCAAAAGTGGAAATGGGAAAAGGGTTTGATAGCAGATTTACCGTTTACCCATTTGAACATCACTGAACGAAAATAGGAAAATGGCTCGTTTTCCTATTTTCATTATGTAGTTTTCAAACGGTTTAGTAAATAACGGTAGGTCCCGTGATTGCGCTCCAGTAGTATTTCGTTTTTCGTTCTGATGAAGTGAAAACGAAAAACGGTTTGTTTTATGGTTATTTTATTTGTTTTAACATGTATTAGAAATAACGCGAATAGTAGATTGTATTCGTTTTTCGTACTTCAAATATAAAAAAACGAACATTATTTGTTTTTTTCCTTTTTGGTTAGCCAATTTCAAAACGAAAAAGGAAAAGTCGGTAAATATGTTGACGTGTTTTCCTTTTTTGTTCGCAAATTAAAAAAAGAGGAATAGACGGTATATACACGGACCCACTTGCTTCCATGGTGCGCCGCCTTTTGATTGCGCTTGTGTACTCGTAAGCCGTTGGAGGGCGTCACATATTCTGGGTCGCGTCATATGGACAGGAGTGTCTACCTATTCCCAATATCTCCGAAGGTCCTGTAAGAACATGTAAAAATTAATACCGTGGAATTTCCCTTCCGTGGCAGAATTATTATAGTATAATGTATACTTTCGCCCCCTGGTGGAATATCCCCTAGTGATGTAATATAATAATGTAGTCATCGGGTAATGAACGCATACAATTATTGTTACCGGGCAAGGAACGTTTGCTGTTTACACATTGTATGGTATGGATTGCACTCTAAATATAAACCCGTTTAACACTAATAGTAATGTGTTTTCTTTAGATTACATGGCCTTAGTTGTCACTACCATTTGTGCCATCTAGCGAGTAGTAGGGATACAATCATTCCCATGCGTCAGACACTTTCCCGGAAAGTCCAGCTGTATATTGGGGAATATTGTTACCGGCATTCGCTGCATTGGCTTTGTTGTGCAGCTTCCGACGACTATTGCAGGTTGATAGCATCGTTTCAAGTAAATGTGTTCCCGTTAGAGGGGACATTAAGGAACCTGAAACATATTGAATGGATGAATGACAGCAGCCACACTTGACTAGCTGTCAGCGCCAGCGGACCTCCCCTTCGAAACTGAACGAAAGTAGAAAATAAAAAGAACGAAGACGGTACGTTTCGATTTTACTATCTATGACAGGTCGACACATACAACGGATGATAACCCTACAATTCAAGTCGTATATTTGTCTTGTTAAGCCCATTTGAGGTACCGGCCTTAAATTTAAGGTTAACTTAAATTATTAAATTATCTATGGAACGTAGGACCTATATCGGTGACGCGCTTACATTTATTCGGCGTTAAATGTTATCCGGTTGACGTTTCTGCGCATGCTCGAGTCATTTGGTGACATTAGCTGCCATTGGGCACGTTCACATTGCCATCAGTGTCCCACCCCGCGGCACCTCCCGTTAAATAATTTCCTTCCGGACTGTCGTCTCAGTGGTAACTGGACACTTCGACAACGTTACCCACAGACCTCTATTTATAAATAGCGGTCAGTGGCGTTAACCATAACCCCCAACTGCCCCAGCTCCCCTCCCGGTCCCGACACCTAGGTATATCAACATAATAATTAATTATAACAATGTGTAGGCCATGGGAAATACGCACGCACACGCCACGCACACCATGCGCACACACGCATACACACGTATACACATGAACACACATCATGCACATACACGCATACATACGGACACACATGCACACACACACACGCACGCACACACGCACGGACGCACACGCGCACACACACAACAACAGTCTTGTGCCGTGGTGATCACGTGATCGGCCCTGTGCTCTATTTACGTACATGCTCTAACTATTATGCATTATTTACAATTAGTCATAATGTACTCTAACTAGTAAGGTTCGTGCTTTTAAAACGAACGGAACATCATTAACCACCAAATATTATTTATTACCACCTGATCTACTGATACAAAATAGTGTGCACAGAAACGTCAACCGAATCAAATTTAACGCACGGAAAAATGTAAGCACGACATCGGTACCCCTATATCTAGGGTGTACGCTTACCTACGTAGAATAGTGTGGGGCAAAGCGTACTGCTGGAACAAAGCGCACCAGTACCTATCGCATCAAATGTTATATGTATTGGCACATTTTGTCACATGTGATTTTTCAGTAAGCAGCAAATGGAATTGAACATTTCTAAATGTGTCCACCTCCCAATAACAAACAAAACTAAACCCAAACTACACTCCATATCCACTCTTCGGCATGACACTCACTATAGTATCCAACCATCCGTATCTCGGAGTACAATTACATTCAAAATTAACCTGAGCAAGTCACATCACCGACATAGTTTCCAAATCCTCAAAAGTCCTGGGTATGATTAAAGGAACCCTTGGCCCATGCAAACCCGAAGTCAAAGAAATGGCTTATAATTAACATGCTAATCCGGTCAAAACTCGAGTATGCTTCTCTAATATGGAACCCACACACTGCACCCAAATTAAGCACCTTGAAAATATAAACACTATGCTGCCAGATGTGTTAACAATTATCACATACGCCAAACCAACTCAGCAGACCTAATAACCACACTTGGATAACCATCTCTTGAACGACGACGGATTATCAAACAACCGATGCCAGGCCTTCTAACACAGTCAAGAAACCGTGGCCACTACGTAGCCCCTAGGTGTCACATCAATGCAGCTGTTTTCTCCTTCTACCCCAGAACAATCCGTATATGGAACATGATCCCAACACAAATCACTGAAATAGAAAGCCCCATTGCTTTCTAAACAGCCATCAAGAACCTTCCATTCAGCACACCCAATCTCCTTAATAGCTTTTAAGTAATGTATTAGTTTAAGCAACCCACAGCGACAGCCATCATGAACCTTTCATTCAACACACCCAATATTCCTAACTGCCTTTAAGTAATTGATTAATTAAAGCAACCCACAGCGCGTGTGAACAAACACCACAAACTCCTGGGTTAGCCCAAGATTGGGCTGTTTGGAGTATCCGACCTAAGCACAACAAAAACTTACACCAATTTGAATAATAGTAATAATTTATGAATAATAATATTTTATTTTAGGCAAACGATATCATCAGGACCATAAAAATACATTGATAAAAATAGTATACTTAAAAGGTATACGAGGCCTGGACCCACTGGTGTGCACGGCACATGTCGATAGTTACAATTCTCTGAATAATTTCAATCGTTATAGTTACTCACTCTCATCTCCCTATTCCCAATATCTCTGGAGGACATGTAAGAACATGTAAGAATTAATACCCGGTGGACTATAACGGCCCTGCCGCCTTACTGATGTTATAAAGTAATATAATGATGTAGTCAATAGTCATGGGGTAATGAACGGATACAACTGTTACCGGGCAAGGAACGATTGCTATTTATATATTACATGGGTTGCACTCTAAATATAAACCCGTTTAACACTAATAATAAAGGCTAAAGCGCTTTCTTTAGATTCCATGGCCTTAGCTGTCACTACCAGTTGTGCCCTCTAGCGAGTAGCAGGGATACAATAATTCCCATGCGCCAGACACTTTCCCCGAAAGTCCAGCAGTATTTTTGGGAATGTTGTCATCGGCATTCGCTGCAGTGGCTTTGTTGTGCAGCTTCAGACGACTATTGCAGGTCGATAGCAAGGTTTCAAATAAATGTGTTCCCGTTAGAGGGGACATTAAGGAACCGGAAACATATTAAATGTATGAATGACACCAACCACATTTCACTGTCAGACAAATTTAACTAAACTGAATTAAAGTAAAATGTTGACATATTTTGTGAGACTATTTTATTTTTTATATCATAATTATAATTTTTAATAAATATTTATGTAATTGTACTCAGGGTTTAAGTTATTAAAGTAAGATGGTCTGTTTTATATAAATTAATATAATATTCTTAAGAGTAGGTTACTTATGTTGAAATGGTATATGCAGCCTTCTAAGATGCATTTAATAAGCTCACAGCATTGTTCAGTTCACTGTTTAAATTTGTTATGTTGTAGACTGATTTATATCACAGAATAGAAAACTCACCTTTAACTGTTGCTGACGTGGCTGGTTTACCAAAGGCTTATGTGCCCTTATTGTGTCTTCCACAAAGCCGTGACTGACTGCTGTCTCAGACAAGTTCCCACATCAGTTGTGGACATACATCTGGTGGACACCGACAGAGAAGCAGTGAAGCTGATTCAGCAACAGTTTGACCTGAGTTTGCAAGAGGCCATGTCTACAGCAAACACTGCCAAGAGTGGTCGGATGTCATGCAATGACAAGGGTCAACATGCGAGTGATATCCTAGGCAAAGATGACAACAAAGATTGCCCAATATGTCTTGAGCCATTTGTTCAACCAATAACGCTACTCAACTGCAAGCACTTGTTTTGCACGAGCTGTTTAAAATCGAGTTTTGAAGTGAAGCAAGAATGTCCAATATGTCGCACAGTGTACGGGAAGATATATGGAACTCAGCCATTAAACGCAACCATGAGTGTGACTTATGAGAAATTCTCCCTGCCTGGTTATGACTCATGTGGAACAATAGTTATTTACTACGACATTCCTGATGGTATACAGAAGGTGAGTGCATGCATGTCTACATGCCACTATGCATGGATACATGTCCTCCTGTCCAAACACGCAAACATGTACACACACGCGTGCTTGCACATATACCCAAACACACATCCATTCATGCACACAAACACAATATACACAAAGTTACAACACACACACACACACACACACACACACACACACACACACACACACACACACACACACACACACACACACACACACACACACACACACACACACACACACACACACACACACACACACACACACACACACACATGCATACAAGCACAGTTGGCATACACACAAATGCATTTCATGATGTGAGGATTTGACTACATCTGTTATCTAGTACCTTGTTTAAATTGTTATATTCAACTATGCATAGTTATTGTTTTATTTGTGGTATCTGATATCATGAAATTACTGGAATACTGTATCAAGGGAACTGTTTCCATGCATGGTAAGTTCTGTCTGACTGTTGGACAGGCAGAACACCCTCACCCTGGGGTGCCATACGAGGGTACAAGACGCTGTGGCATGCTCCCAAACAACAGAGAAGGCATTAAAGTTCTTCGACTGCTACGAAAGGTAGGCACTCAACTCTTTTTTGGTTTTGCAATAGGGAAGCTCTAGTTTTGATGCTTATTTCTGGCTGTTTCCAGCACTATGCAACATTCTAATAACTGACGAGTCAGAATATATTTTGTTTGATTTGGGGGGTTACCTGCAACTACAGACTCAACAGAAATGTCAAACCGCACCCCGTTCTGATTGCCTCCTGCTATCCCTTCAAGGCTCCAAAAACAAACACCATCAACTGCACCCCTCCCCTTCAGACCTCAAACCGCACCCCATCATGTTGCCCAATACATACATGCACCCCACACCCCCATCTGCCTTCCCCTTCAGGCTCCCAAAACATAATACAATTCAAGAAGAAAACATTTGTTCCAATTGCACCCCCACCAGTCTACGGGTGTTTAATAGTAGTTAGAATGTGATGGTCTTATGGCATCTCATTCAAATAGTCAGCCTTTTCAGAATATCATCGCCAAACTGACCTTTCTATGTTGGATTCTATGACGGTGGTCATTGCCAGGGTGCTTGTCTTTTATATCTCAAATTGACTGGGACAACACACACGCACACGCGCACGCGCACACGCACGCACACACATACACCAACCACCCACCTGTTTACACAACATCATTGATTAGTCATGCTTATGTACATTCATAATAACTAAATTATGTAGATTGGGGTCATTAAAAAATCTACAGTTGCTTAACATTTTATGAAAATATATTGTGGACTGGTGGACGAAACTCAATTAAAATTTGTTTATCTTCTGTAGGCCTTTGACCAACGTCTGACCTTCACTGTGGGTCGGTCAATGACAACTGGTAAGGACAACTGTGTCACATGGAATGATATCCACCACAAGACCAGTGTGGATGGCGGACCGACAAAGTGAGTGTCATGTGATTTATATCAAACACTACACTATCCACCAATTGGCTGGCATGAAGACAATGTAACTATAGTAATAATTATAAGGTAATTTATTTTGCACCTCACATGGAGACAAAGTGAATTGTTAATCTCAAAATGTATAAGCAGTACTAAAATTGTCAACAGATGGATGGATACACTAGGGAGCTAAGTTGAATAAGCAGATATGATTGTATGGTTCTGTCTACCACAACAGATGGACTTGATTGTATGGTTATGTCTACCACAACAGATGGACTTGATTGTATGGTTATGTCTACCACAACAGATGGACTTGATTGTATGGTTCTGTCTACCACAACAGATGGACTTGATTGTATGGTTCTGTCTACCACAACAGATGGACTTGATTGTATGGTTCTGTCTACCACAACAGATGGACTTGATTGTATGGTTCTGTCTACCACAACAGATGGACTTGATAAATGAAAGGCAATTTATATACCAAGTAGTACTTTGTGATTTGCACCACACTGTAATCATCTGGCAGAGTAGCTGTAACAATTGGACATGGCTGTTGTGGATTGTTTACCGTATCATCAGCCAGCTGTCACGTACTCAGTCCAGAGTGTCAACGGCTGGCGTACCAAGAAATTACGTTTACAAATGTTTGTTTTGTGTGCACATTGTTTGTTGCCTAAGCATGTGTGTATCATAATAGCAGAATCAACATTAGGAAATACTGTGTTTTGAATAACCAGTAAATGTGTAACTACTTTCAACACACGTATTTAAGTAATCCAACTTGTGATATATTTTTAGGAGCGGAAACCTTTAGATCTTCAATTAAAAAACATTGTTATGTATAATGGACCTTTTCCTGCTATATATTGATGTTTAACAAGATTTAACAAGATTGCCACCCAGAGAATTAACTCTAGGTGGCAGGTAGACAAGGAAGCCCTTTGGCTTACTGAGAGTCCGACTCTTTTATCTATGTGTATCCCGCCCTTCTGAGGTATGTGTCGATTTTATTTTTAAACATATTCACGCTACTAGCACCCACACAATCAGCAGATAATTTGTTCCATTCATTTACAGTCCTTTGTGAAGATGAGAATTTTCTTATATCTAATCTATACTGCTCCTTTGCTAATGTAACTTCATGTCCTCTAGTCCTTCTATCTTTCTTAACTGAGAAAAAAATATTTTCATAACCATTCATTATTTTAAGCACTTCTATCTGATCTCCTCTCAATCTCCTGGTTTCTAGTGTTGTTAAGCCGCATTTTTTTAGGCGTATTTCGTAACTAAGATCCCTCAGTTTTGGTATCATTTTAGTTGCTCTCCTCTGTACTCTTTCTAGCACATCTATGTCCTTCCTGCGATATGGCCTCCACGCTTGAATACAATATTCTAAATGAGGCCTAACTATTGTTTTGTACAGCGGTATCATTAGCTCTTTTTCCTTATACGTTATGTTTCACCTAATTAATCCAAGGATTTCATTTCCCTTTGAAGCTGCAATTCCGCACTGCTCTGAAACCTTCATATCAGCACTAATAGTTAACCCTAAGTCTGTTTCTTTTATAGTAGTACTTAGTACAGTACCCCCATTGTATATTCTACCTCTTCGTTCCCATGTCCTGCGTGGAGGCATTTACATTTCCCAAAATTGAACAGCATTTGCCACTTTTCAGACCATTTGATCAACTTGTCAAGATCATCTTATAAATGTTGTCTATCTCCATCACTTTTAATCCTTCTAAACACACTCATCCGCAAATGTCAACACCTTGCTTGATATTTCATCATCCAAATCATTGATATATATTAAAACTAATATAGGTCCTAGTATTGATCCCTGTGGTACCCCACTCAATACCGATTTCCAGTTTGAAGCCTCCCCATCAACTACTACACGTTGTCTTCTGTCAATCAGCCATTTTTCTATCCAGTTTATTATACCATTTCCTATGCCATGGGTTTAGTTTAAGCAGTAATCTTTGATGTGGTACTTTGTCGAAAGCTTTTTGAAAATCTAAGTAGACGATATATACTGGTGATCCCTCATCTACCCACTTATTGATGTCTTCCAAAAAACATAACATATTTGTTAAGCATGATCGACCTCGCTTTAAAAAAAACCATGTTGAGATGGGTTTATCAAGTTATGTTTAACAAGAAAATCCACCGTGTGATCTTTAATTAGTCTTTCTAATAATTTGCAAATCACTGATGTTAAACTCACTGGTCTATAGTTCTCTGACTTGTTTCTCGAACCTTTTTTAAATAACGGTATAATGTTTGCCTCTTTCCATTCTAAAGGAACCACTCCCTCTTCTAATGACAAATTGAAAACTGTTGCAAGCGGTACGCTAATTTGTTCTACAATTCTCAGTAGTAGTTTGGGTGGAATCCCATCCACTCCAGGTGATTTATTATCCTTCATAGCCCTTATTTTCTTAGCTACCATTTCTGGGGTTACAATTAATTGTCCTAAATAGTCTGAATCTGCCCCTTTGAACTTAGCCTCTGGTACTGGCAGTGAACTAATATCTTCCCTGGTAAACACTGAACTAAAGTACTCATTCAGGTCTTCTGCCATTAAGAATCCCTCTGATATTATATTTTCAGCACTATCTTCTAGAGAACCGACCTTATCTTGAACTTTCTGTTTGGTTCGAACATACGCATAAAAACTCTTGCTGTCATGTTTTATATTACTAGCTAATTGTTGTTCATAGCTTCTCTTCGAATTTCTAATTTCAGTTGTAGCTTGGTTAAGTGCTTCTTTATAACTGTTGCAGTCTTCATCATTTCCAGTACATCTATATGACTTCCACATCATTTGTTTATACTTAATTTTTCTAATGGCTTCTTTCGATAAGTGTTTCTTTTTGGACCATTTCCCTTGTTTTTGAAGGGTACAAATTGATCAACTATGCACTTAATTTCACTCTAATGTATTCCAGCATTCTGTTGCTGTCTTATTTTTCAGTGTGTTATTCCAGTCTATCTTTGCAAAATATTTCCTCATGTCCTTATACCTTCCTTTGTGAAAATGTGTCCTATACTGATTTTTACTATTCCTTTCTGATTTTACTTTGATGGTAAAATGTATCTGGTTGTGATCACTACTCCCCAGTGGCTCACATACCTTGACGTTGTCAACTAATTCATTCTGTGAGGACAAAACTATGTCTAACACATTCTCACTCCTGGTTGATTCTAGCACATGTTGAGAAAGGAAAGTATCTTGAACTAAAACTAAAAACTTGTGGTCCTCACTCCCCATACTCTGTAGAGATTTCCATTGTATATGCCCGTGGTTAAATTCCCCCATAATAACACAGTCCCGTTTGCTTACTTCCCTTGTAGCATTTTGTATTTGTTCATTCTCTTCTATGCTTATGTTTGGACTTCGATAAACTAACGTTGAGTTTCCTGTAACTATGTTACACCAAACAGCTTCTTCGCAATCTGCTTCTCTTTCTAAATTCATTTCATAAGCCGGGATAGATTCTTTAATATATAAAATAACTCCACCTCCCTTTCTTCCTATTCTATCTTTCCTAAACATTACATATCCTGTCAGTCCCAATTCGGCATCTGATATATCGGTGGTGGTCCAGGATTCATACCTATTATGTAAAGGTCAATATCTTCTACCATAATGTTTATCTCACGGTTCGCTCAGTTCGGTACTTCGAGAGAGAATCACTACACCTGTAAAAAGGTATAATGATGTTTTAATAGCAGAGTCTACGTACAAACATGTGGCTTTACCAGCCAGTGCCAGGACTCTGCCTAGGTTGACACCTCAATCCCTTGATGGCTAATGTGTCAAGTATACCCTTTTACTAAATACCTGTCACAGTGTGGCAGCTCTGTGACAACAATAGTGTGTAACTATAGTACCTGTTACATTTAGTTCATTTCTTTTGTTTACTATACTCCTTGCGTTTAAACAAACACATTTATATCCAGCTTCAGAATAGTTTTCCAGACTGGTCTTTGCTGATTTATTTGTGCTGTCTTTATCTGTGCCACCAGTTTCAGGCTTTTCTGTGAGTCCCCTCTGCGAATTTACTTTTAAATAGATGCAACCTATCCCACTGTCAACAGATCGCAGCAGGTTCTCTGAGAAAACTGCTGCCCCCTTTCCGCTAAGATGGAGGCCATCTCTCATGTACATATCTTCCCTCCCAACAAAATATCCCCATAAATTTGTGAATCCCACCCCCTCTTCTTTAGACATCTGCTCAACTAGTGCATTGATCGCCATCCTCTTGCAGTTTCTTTACGTTGCCCCTCTTCCTCCCATTACTGGCAAAATTCCTGACAGAATTATCTGTTCAACTCTTGTTTTCTTTAGCTTCCTCACTAACTGTCTATATTTCTGTACTATCCCAGTTGTTCACTCCCTGTCAGCATTATTTGTCCCTACATGTACCAGTATAGACCCTGCCTTGCCATGTCCCAATACCTTCTCTACCCTGCCAGTTACATGTTCAATCCTAGCCCTTGGTAAACAAACAACGACGTCCTTCCCCTCGCTCAGTGTCTTGTCCGTCTTTTTCATAATGGAGTCGCTTATAAACACCCTCTCTTTCCTCACTGCCCCCTCAATCACTGCCTTAGAGTAGCTCCTTCTTCGGTTAGCATATATCTGGTTGTTGTCTTTTCCCCCTGTCGTCTTCTTTCCTGTCACATTCTCTTCCGATCCATTCTTTCCTGTCGCTTTTTCTCTTGTCACCTTTCTTCCTATCAGGGTCCCTTTTATCGACTTCTCTTCTAACACATTTGCTCTCACTTCCTTTCGTCCCTTCATCGTTCCTCCCATCTCATTTTCTTCTCTCCTGTCCCGTCCCATCTTCCCTCCCTCCTTCTCTACGGTCACTTTCTCCCCTGTCACCTTCATGCTTGTCACGTTTTCTGTCGTCGATTTTCCAATTTCTTCCACTCCAATCACCTTCCCTCCTCTCAATCTCCTTTCCTCAGTTTTCTTGCCACTGCTATTCTCCTTCAGTCTTGCAGTATTCTCACCTCTCTCCCTGTCGTCTCTCTCCATTCGACCTGTCTCCTTTCTAATTCCCATCTCCATTCCCTTCACAATATCTGTCAACCTAACTATCTCTTTCTGCAGACACTCCACCTTCCAACACCCAATACACTGAAAGGTGAATCCTTCCTCCATGGTTTCTGCCCATGACTTCCCACAGCGGGACAATGCAAAATCTACCCAGCTGTGGCAGTGATCGCACACCAAGTGTCGCTTTGCCTTGACTTGCCGCTTGCAAGGCGCCATATCCCTATCAGAATTGATTTAATATCTTAACTAACTTAGTCTTTATAAAGACTGTTTCCTGTGTACTACAGCACACTTTATGTTACAGATTTCAATTACACAGCCGACTATTTATCCTATCACGAACGTTAACATTACCGGTAGTGACCTAATTTAAATATAATCAATTACGTTACACTGCTTTATTTATTTGTTTAGGTTACGCCGCCCGACAATCGCCCTTGCCTAATTTTAACAACAATGCTACCTAATCAAAATACCTAGCAAGTACTGGCTTACACAGATATTATCTTCTGTATATAGTTTGATGGTTATTACTTTATCTCCTATATATTCTACCACATAATCAGGTTTGTTAAATCTTGTTTACAACTTATCGAAGGCTAAGTTACCCTATTATCACTCACTATACTATGGTGTTCTAAAATACTTTAACTAACTAACTTTAAGCACAACAGCTACTCAATATATGTTAAATGCAACTTTATGAATGATATTAAGGCAATAATAATACTTATCAATCAGTAATTCCACTTGTTTATCAACTTTTCTACACCACCAATTTCTACGATCTATCTCCGCCAAAAATAGCCTCGAAACTTATCGAGGTATTGTCTGTTTCATGTCCTTATTGTTTTATTGTTATTTTTACATAATATTATTGTTTTAGTTATCAGTCCTGTTACTGGGTCCACTAGACCTGTTGGAATTGGATCAAATACAATACAATACAATACATATTGTAAACGTGATTGTTGTGTTACTGCCTGCAGGTTTGGCTATCCCGATGCTGATTACCTGGACAGGGTGACAGCAGATCTGGCAGCTAAAGGCATCAAGTGATCTTTCTACACATCTAACCGAGGAAATGGCAAAGTAGCATTACTTTCCTTCATTGCACTGACCCAGTGCAGGACATCTGATTAACTGAGAAGTATCTGAGCTAATTTAAATGTGTAATATGTTGTTTACATATGGCAATACGCTGTGTAATATATGATATATCCATGTGTTTATATTACTCGTAGTGAGAAGCAGTAATATGCTTACTAATACAGTATAATGTCAGTGACAGTGGAGGGGGGGGGAATAAAATGTACAGTGGTGCTATCTAGCGAATATATAAAGTGTGCATGGCGAATGTACAATGGTGCCATCTGGTGTATTCGTGTATTCGTAAACGTGAATAATAATTAATAATGTATAATTATTTATTAAACTATTCGTGGAATGGATAATATATAATTAGACTGTATGTCACTACTAATTCATAGAGGTTTGATCTAAGCTGGATATGGTGTTATTATATGGACACATTTTATCTGAAGTTACAGTATAAGTTTGTATCAAGATTTGCTTACGTACGTACACGTGTATATTACATTACATATCAATGTGACAGTGGTATAATTTGGTTAAAAGCTTTACATATTTATCCTCTTCACATTGCGTGGCACTGATTGTTACAACCAATGGGCTCATTCATGCTGATTCACTCAAATCCCTTTGTTATTAAATGCTTACTTTGCATGACCTTGGTGCATGACCTTGACGCTTGTTTAAATGGTCGATCCGATGCTGTTGACAACGTACATTCGTGTGATGAGTCTGTCTGCACATTATATATTATAAGGTTTACTTTGTAAAAATTACAGTGAATTGTATGAAGTATTACAACTACATTGTTGGTTGTAATTTGTTCTTGTAACGTTAACAGAAATGTGTATATTCCAGGTTTGTTTTCTCATAGTTTGTTTTAGGACATACATTAAGTCCTACAGTTGTATTGACTGTGCTGATGAAAATGTTATGTAGTATGTCAAGTCTCATTGTTCTCTGAATACGTGTAATCGTAATTGTGAACTTTCCAATTCGCTAACTCGTGTTTACGATATTTATAAACGACCCATTTAATTGGAGCACAACATAATTTCCATACAATGCATAGGATTTCTGCCAGGGGTAGTGTACGTAGTCACAACCTATGGCTTGCAAGGATGGTGTCAACCCGCAATGGTGCACCCTGTAAGAATACAAATGCTGAAATATATACATATGAATATTATATTATGCATCCACTGATTTGTCAAATCACCCTTAGCCAACACTCGTCTGTGTAAACGGGGTGTACAGTCTGACGCAAGATACGTGTTTGACTGTTACCATCAAATGGCATGACTTTATTTCGGCGATTGAGCCTGTATTCTGAATTTAGTTGTACAATTAAAATATATTTAAAGCGATACCGTGTTTTATATGAAAATTTCAATCACGTACAAAACACTGTTAAATATATTATTAAATATATCGAGTATTATTTAAAAAAAACGTAATAATCCTGTACTATATATAGTACAGGATTATATATAATGTTTTATATATGTTTATATATATATATATATATATATATATATATATATTGAGGGGGAAATTAGCAATTGTAGGTCTAAAAATGCACGTCCCAAATAAAAAATCTATCGAAGACGGCACGGCCCTACGTCACCACCACCTTGACCTGAACTACGTCAGGTGCCGAAGAAAACTGTCATCGCTTAAGTTCATAAAATAAAAAATATTGTGTAACGTGTACGGGTGTGTTGGTCGACACCGCATTTCGAGGGGAAATCAATCAACAAAGTGGTGCCACCTGTCGAGTGGATTAGTGTGCCGCGACAACCTTCCAAGTGTGCCGCGGCATCTCTGGTAATTAAAATAAAAAGTAAGCATTAGTTGTGAAAATCGTAAATTTAATCAAATCAAGGCCTCGGAAGTCTGTTCTCCGTACTTTGTAAGGAAATGGGAGCACAATACCTTCTTCATACAGAGGTTCGCTGGCTTTCACGAGGCAAGATCCTGTCAAGAATATTTGAGCTGAGAAATTAGCTTCAAGAGTGTATGTTGTTGCATAAGAAATTGTAGCATGTCCATTTGTTGTAAGACAGTTACTGGATAGTAAATGTACATACATCGCTGACAACTTCAAGAATATCAACGTTCGGGATGAGAACGTCCTAAGTTCGGGATGAGACCGTCCTAACATGTACGAACAAGCTAAATGGAATGCTTGCCGGAATACAGCTATAGGCCCTAAGTCCTTCAAAGAACTTAATAACAAATAAAGTAAGTCGCTTCAGGGTGTCATTAGGGAAACATATTCCAAGAAGGTGGCAAACGGGGTGGTACGTGGAAGCGAAGGTCAGGCGAGACGGAAGCAGTCACATCTTTACGACTATACCGTTTTGAAATCCATTCCTCTACCAGAGCTAGTGACTACCAAGTTTTGGCGGATTTAAATACATCGAGGTGTCATCGCATGGGTGTGTCCCATACGTTGCTATCTCATCAAAGTATTGCTAACGTGCACAATTAAGTATGAGTTTTTCATTCTCACTAATGTTAATTTTACAGTGAGTCGCCATCTTGAAAACAGTCTCTAATAACAAAATGACTGCACACTAGTTTTACACTAAAGCGCTATCACAGGACGGTCTCCAATTTACAGCATAGGCTGCGTGGATATGGACGACACTACATTCACCAAGAGAGGCGTCGCTCACCACTACACAACATTTTAATGCATGCGCAACACAGAAATAACGCCGTTTCGAATGTTTTGACATCGCTAATTGTGGTCAGGGTACATGGATTTTGGCGTTATTTCCCCCGACTGCTTATTAACCGTTATATTTTGAGGGATGTGGGTTTTTTCTGGCTAAAGGTTTGACAATCCACGACTAAACGATAAATAGGTAAATACAACATAGGCACAATTAAAGTTTTCACAAATTTATTGAATGATAATCAGCATGTTTTCTCAGAAAAGTAAGTCGCCATCGTAACGCATGTCCATCGTTTTTATTTCAGCAGTCCAACGTTGCAGAATTAAATTGTTCGTGATAATGCAGCATTCATTGTTCTGTTGCAAAGTTTTGCTTTCACGTTCTTGTTGCAACACGGACGTTTCGGCGACTTTCAGCTTCCTCCGCAAATCGAACAAAACACAGCACATACAGTATGATACACATAACAGACACGCAAGTCGAACAAAGAAGCAACATTTTGTCTGGTCCACAAATCACCACAAGCACCAGGTCTGGATAGACAACAGACAAAACCAATCGATCGCACGCCCTTTTTAGGGGGCGATTGGGCCTGGCTCTCATTCGACAATTACCACGGTTCCCCGTAGACAATTGTCTCGTCAAGAAACTAAACAACACTGACATATACTGGATTCTGACACCGTGCGTCATGGTGATCCCACGAAGATGTAGACTGGACTTGTACAGGACTAACGGAGCGGACTTGCTGGATACCGGCCGGACGGTATAGCGACTCTAGCGATCGTGGTGGCAACGGCGGATACATGTGTTCGCGACGGATTTGTTCTCATGACTCGGTGCGGTGTAGAGATCGCGATGCTACCGGCGGCGGCGACAGCGAATTTGCGACAGATTCTGCTCGTCGGTGATCGTGACGAAGTTGGATACGCGGAATTTTCCGGGTTGGCCAGAATTGGAATCGGGTACAGCACAGATCTTGCGTTATCTGCATAATCGATCGACGCAGCGCGCAAGACGGCGGTCACGTGAGTCGTCTGTTCGCACGCATGAAAACGCAATAACAACATTTCAATAACCACAATGCTTCCACACAATCACATTATTTTGTAATATAAAATACGATTGACGATTGAAATGGTTAGCAAAAAGCGAACGTTTGTAAACGCAGTGCTTACACTGTGATTATGAGAGCGGTAACGATGACCGCGGCGGTGGCAGCAGCAACTGGCAGACGATTATGAAGGCAGCGTCGAAATGGCGTGATGTATTCTATCGCCCAGAATGTTCCGACGTCGCTTCTTCATAGCCACAATTTTTCAACAGCTTTCAGTAAACATCTTCAATCTGCTGCATCGCGCTCAGCGTTCAACAAACCAAAGACCATATCTCAATACAAAACGGTGCAGCGCGCGCTATCTACATTGCTTGATGAAAATACGTAAGCAGTTCGTCCGCAATTCTGGAATTGTGCTAAGCCAGACCATACGCGTGCAGAAAATGCAGTTCGTTGCATTGTCATTGCTCAACATTTTCAACGATAACCTCAATATTTTAATTATATAAGAAGTGGTACAGCCTGATGATTATTCTGTTGAAAAACGACGAAGTTCAGTTGGCTCAATAAATAATTGCAACGTTTCTACGTGATTTGTTTGAAATTTTCATTATTTTGAATTGTGATAGGTAAAAAACTTCAAGGATTAATTTAACGTCTTTCATTTTATATAACGCATGACAGCTTGGTGATTATTCTGATGAAATGAGGTGACTGAACACATACGCTAACATCGCGCGCTGCGGTCCCGTAGGCGCATGCGCTTGCCCCCCGAATGACGGACAAAAACCTTCAGTGTAGACTGTCATTTTCTCGCTCAGTGACGCCTCCTGTCCAAATAGAGGCTCCTTGCTTCAAACGTTCAGGTGACGTCACGGAACGTTTGCTTTGGCCGTATAAGTTCCATGTCTGCTCGGTGTGCGTTGCCGCGTTCAACTGCCAACCGTAACCTTCAAACACAGGGTCACGTCACATTTCTTGCTCGCAGCTGATTGGGCGGCCGAAACCTACTCCGCGAAGCACGGACTTAACCAAGCTGCCTGCACGGGGGCGATGAGCGCTCGAGCAGTTTAATCAACGTGTGCATATACCTATTAGAATATAATAGATTATTGGAAGAGGGTTTTTGGTCGTCGGGGCATGTCGCAGACAGTTTTCATAGGAGGGCTTGCAAACGGTAAGCATAATATTATTTAAACCCTAGCAATATTTTGAAAGGTGGAAGTTTTACATTCGGGTTTTTCTTTCGCCAGGATATTTCATGGCTAACCGTCGCTAATATGTAAAATCTCCCTCCCACACGCCCCTATTTATCTCCCTCTCCGTTATTACGCTTATTGAACACTTTAATGGTACTTAATTTATGGCGGCGTATTGGGTCTTGGCTTGGGACACTCTCCAAACAACGACTCGTTTGTGTACGAATAGTCTTTGGCGCATTACACTTACATTTACAGGTTAATGGGCTGATTTAAGCCATTGGCCTTTGTTGGTGCCCATATCCCAGGCTATTCCAGTGCTTGTCGCGTCTGGCATTAAATTGTGTGACGGTCTTGACATCTACCACATGTTGTGGGAGCCTGTTCCACTGTTCCACGGCTCTAACTGAGAAGTCGGTAATACAACGAATGTAGTTTCAGTTGTTGTAATCGTTGTTCGTATGTGAGCTTTGCTCTGCTGGTAACCAGCTTGTTTGCTCTTCGCTCTACCTTTTCGAGGATGTCAATGTCCTTTGCCAGATATGGGCACCACGCTTGTACACTAAATTCGAGGTGTGGACGGACATTAATTGCAGCGTGGCTGGATGTTTCTCAGAGAAGTCGAGATGGTGTTCGATTACAACTGTTCCCACAAGCAATCAGGTGATAATTGATGACACGACCTTCCACTCGGCTCCCGTGAGAAACCTGCACCTGTCTTGAATAACAGACGGGGGTCATGTTCTAATTAGACTTCCTGTTCGTTGCGAAGAAAATTGTAGTGTATTTTTGAGAAATGATTTTTTTTACAAATTCACATGCTGTGACATAAGTGCATTTGAGTAGGGAGATTTTCATGTGTGATTGTAGAAGGTGTTGACTATAAAATGGTGCATTTCTAGATGATTTGAATAAGCGGAAGGATATTTGGCAGCAATTTGCCTGTGTGACCTGTTTGCGGAGTAATGCTTGCCGGCATTTGTAAATATTGACGGGTGTCTCACATACAGGCATATGCAATTTAAAAAAAAATCTACCAGCATGTCAATGAGATGATGATAACAGCAGGTGGGAAGTTTAAGACATTTTATAGGTCACGTTTTCTTATAATCAGACAAAACGTTAACATGGTCGCCTATGGGAAAACCAACTCTGTATTGACCCCTTTTGTGGTGAGCAAAACAGAAATAGGAAAACGGTTGATTTACCGTTTTATCGTTTACCTATTTTCATTTTGCAAAAGTGGAAATGGGAAAAGAGTTTGATTGCTGTTTTACCGTTTACCCATTTGAATATTACTAAACGAAAATAGGAAATTGGCTCGTTTTCCTTTTTTCATTATGTAGTTTTCAAACGGTTTAGTAAATAACGGTAGGTCCCGTCATTATACACGGACCTCTTTTCCTTTATCGTTCGCAAATTTCAAAAGGAAAAAGGAAAAGACGGTATATAGCCTATATATACGGACCCACTTGCTTCCATGGTGCGCCGCTTTTTGATTTCACTTGTGTACTCGTAAGCCGTTGGAGGGCGCCACATGTTCTGGGTCGCGTCATATGGACAGCGGTGTCGTATCTCGCTGGTCCCAATATCTCTGGAGGACCTATTAGAACATGTAGGAATTAATACCCGGGAATGTCTCGTGCGTGGCAGTGTTATTATAGTCTAATGTATACGTCCGCCCCCTGGTGGACTATCCCGGCCCTAGTGATGTTATAAAGTAATAATTATTATAATAATGTAGTCATCGGGTAATGAATGCATACAATTGTTACCAGGCAATTGTATGAATTGCACTCTAAACATAAGCCAGTTTAACACTAATAATAATGCGCTTTCTTTAGATTCCATGGCCTTAGCTGTCACTACCAGTTGTGCCATCTAGCGAGTAGCAGGGATACGATAATTCCCATGCGTCAGACACTTTCCCGGAAAGTCCAGTAGTATTTTGGAGAGAATTGTCACCGGCATTCGCTGCATTGGCTTTGTTGTGCAGCTTCAGACGACTATTGCAGATCGATAGCATCGTTTCAAAAATAAATGTGTTCCCGTTAGAAGGGACATTAAGGAACCTGAAACATATCGAATGGATGAATGACAGCAACCACACTTGACTAGCTGTCAGTGTCAGCGGACTTCCTCTTCAAAACTTGACAAAAGTATACAATCAAAAGAGCGAAGACGGTACGTTTCGGTTTCACTATCTATGACAGGTCGACACATGCAACGGATGATAACCCTACAATTCAAGTCGTATATTTTGTTTTGTTATGCCCATTTGAGGTACCGGCCTTATTTAAGGCTAAATTAAAGGAAAACAAAAGGCAACGTTTTGGTGTTAAGCATCTAAAAGTGTTAATACAAACTAACAATTTCCAACTACAATCTAATTTTTAACGTCAGCGGTTTACCAGGAAAACATTTTTGAACACACAACTACCGAATTTCTATGGACTACGCCATTGTTAGAAGAAAGTGACGTCACACTGTCGTAACTCACTTCGTAAATTTTCTGCGTACTATTTGTTCCCAACTCCGTTAGGTGGCGCTATGGTAAGTTTACCAATTAAACTATGTGCGCATGCGCTGTGACAATGTAAATAAGATGGCTTTCCCGATTCTTCGAAAGACAACGAAAACAAATCGATTTCGAAGCAGCTGGTTACCGGTTTGAACCACAAAAAACACGGGCCTGTGTTGGAAGATAGGGCAGAGGCGCGTGCCGGTGGGCACGAACAGGAAGGCCCACGGGCAGTGGAAATGTCGAGGCGCATACCATGCCGACATGAAATTGACTGGTGACAGTGGTGTCGGTGTGGAAAATGCCGCAGCGATCTCCTTGTTCAGGAACAAGAACTGAATATGTCTGCTGCCAGGAGGCGGTTGCGACTCGACAGCAACGCTGTTGGTGAAGGTAATTATTAATATGTTTAGTTTATTGTTTATATAACCGATGAGCCTAAGTTCCAGGCTGCATATGAACAGCGAGAGATGATCGCTTGGGCCGGGACACGTCACTTGTCTGACGTTTGGGATTGGTTGACTTTTAATTTAACTTCATTAGATCTCAGTCTCAGTGCCACTGGACTCAGTCAGTGTTTGAACTATGACATGTCCATTTTCGAATACCACCCAAGGCTGTACCCTCACTTTTTAAAAGAAATGTAGTTGAATGGTTCCATGATTTATGTGAACCAAAATTGTACAGGGCAGAGCTATGATAGAAAATAAGCAGGAATTAACTCCCCTTTTGGTTTTGTTCTATCCCTGTCGACACTCTTAATTTCACATTCGCAGTAATGGCTATGCATGTATGAATAATATGTGGCAGTACTACTACAACATATGGCAGGTAGATAGATTATTTTAAACTTTATGCATACTGCAATTTTTCTGCCCAAAATTTACATTGGGTTTTATGAATAAAATATACATTGAACATTTTTCAGCCAGAGCCCCCATTTGTTTTGGTGACAAAGAAAATTATCACCGTTTTGTACAGATATTGACACATTTTAAAACGGCCTTCCTTAATCTGCATGCTATTTCTATGGACCCAGGTATAATACTGGGATGAATAGAGTTAGAGGATCGTAATGCATTCTTTGTGAAATTTGTTCAAAATAATAATCCATGTTTGCTTAACGTTCGTGTAAAACTATTATTTAAATGCTTAATTATTTGTTACAGGTGGACTGCTGTGTATTACAAACAGCAGGGAATTTATAATTCTTTGTTTGGAGCAGGTGATGCTGCAGAATGGGATTAGACCATCCAACAAACAAGTACGTATATGTATGCATGCATTGTTACAAGACCAGTGAAATGTGTTGTTAAATATTTATTGAAATGTATTAATAATGAACACAATACAACATCATAGTAGCACTAGGAATACAAATATATATAGATAATTTTGTCAGCAATCTCATGCCTGATGCCCAAATTATTAGCAATCTTCCAGGGAAATTACTTAGTGGACTTAACATGCGTCATCTACCATCCACATGCTAAGCAAATTCAAATAATTGAACTGACTACCGGTACCATTTGAAACTAACATCAAGAAAGATCATGTATTCAAAACTAACAAGTATGTCACACTAATCCATGATGTAAACAATAACGGAATAAAATCAGAATTAACAAGTATTGAAATAGGTTGCAGAGGCTATGTATCTGAACCCAACAAATCTAAGACTGACAACCTCCTTAAAATTTCTTGGAATAAAACCACCAACAAATCAACTAATTCAATCATATTCTTATCTAAACTAGCCCTGCTAACACCATTCACCCTTTCTAAATGTAAAGACGAACCACACTGGTTTGACCCAAGACTAATTTAAATATGATGACCATCACCCTAATATGACAATAATTACAAAATAAAATTCCCCTCAACAGCAAGTAATCCTATATGTAAATGTGTTTATTTTCAATATGACTTACTTTAACCGTTAGTCATTATTTAACTTAGCCTGTATTCACACCTGTACTTGGGTTATCACTTTATTGTATGAATAAAGTGATACTCTCTCACTACAGAACAAATTATAATGATTCCACTTAAGTTATCATAATATTTGTTGCACCGTCATAATTTGTTCTGTAGTGCAAAATTATTAATATTTGCCTTATTCCAGATGAACACATGTTTAATGGTAAACAATTTATATAAAGGAATGGTGTAATTATAGAACCGATTTTTATGTCATTTATTTACAGTGTCAGATGTTTATTTGAGCATAATTTATTTCAGGTCACTCAGGTGGGCTGCATACAGACATTTTACCTGGTGGATCCATGGCAAGCTGGGACGAAGGGTACGGAGAGTTCTACCAGCATGCGCCAGCCATGAAATAAGATCAAGGTTCCCTGGCCCCGATGGGGGACAACATGAGGGATACCACTCTGGACTTGAAAACTAAAGTAGACAATGTACGTGTGACCTATGAAGCTGAATTGACTGACTCTTGCTGCCAGCAGATCCTCCTCTGGTTTTGGGACACCTGCCCAGTGACTGTGATCGGATGCTGTGTGATATTTCTTTATAAACACATATGTCACTCGATCCGTGAGCATTGGTAGGTGGGTACGTGGGTTCACCTGCTGTGGTCTCTTAAGCAGCACCCATTGCTTGCATCTTTTGGACCATATGACACCAGTCTCAACAGGTCTGGGACGTGGTCGGTAGTTCCACGCCAGAGCAGACAGCATCAATCTAGCTTTCATTCCTACAGTGAAGAATAGTGCATGCAGTATTCTAATAAAATGTCTGCAAACAACTGATGTAACACACCAGTCTATATGTTGTTAGTAAGCTGCTGTCATTTACCTTATGACTGTAGCATTCAGTGAACTGTAAAATGCTTTTCCTGTGTAAAGTGTTGGTTGTTTTTAGTAACAATACAATGGCAGTTATACTGGTGCATTAGTAAGATGATATTGATCCTTACAAATAAGGCATTCCATCATCACATTCCTTCACATAATTTATTATAACTTGTTTTTTCTTCTTAATTTCTGTATTTACTGTATACAGTCACTGTATTTTGATATCATGTTTTGATTTTATATTTCTTTATAAAATTGGTGATAACGACACACGTGCTCTTATTTATTTAATTACAGACGATTGCATTATGGAATGTAATCATTACACGGATATGTAATTTATTACACTCAAGTAACTGTACTCATAAATGTACACAGCAGCTGATTACAAGGAATAGGTAGGGTGATACAGAATGGACACTATCCATCTGTGGATTATTCGCCCCCTCACATCTGAGTAACTAAACTACTGAAAAGTTGGTCATCAGGAACTTTGACTATGTAACATTTTTAGTCCCATATATAAGTCGGTGGTCCACATATTAACACATAACATGTAAACAGCATTTATATTATCAGTTTTGGAAGTCTGAATAAACACATTTACTGATAAAGGTAGTAGTCAAAAAAAAAATACTAGTCATGCTGACTGGTACTTTTGAGTAGCCATTCTAAAAAAATGAATTGGATGCCTATGAAATGCAGTAATTTTGAAAACTTGGTATAATGTTAGTTATGCAAATGAGCTGATATAGTGTATTTGGGATTCAAGTCAGTGACTGGAATTCACCTTACAGCATTAATCACTACCTGGGTCGTGGTTCCTACTCATCATCTACTGATTGCAAATCTAAGGGTTACTTGTTGCTTTGGACATGCCTCAGGTATAAAATGAATACATATCAAGTTTGGTACTTACTCCAGCAACTGTGCGTCACAGTTGCATGTTGCACAGCAGCACAACACCACCACAGATGGTTTGATACATTCTGTATCCAATGAAGGAGGTCCTCGCATCCCTTGCCTCAGACTTTCGCAGTAAACTTGCAGTTGATGCCTTTCCCAATGTGCCACATCATGTTGGTGATCGAGCTGAAATACAAATTACAATTATTTATGATCCAAATTCAATATATTTTCACAACAGCTGTTACCTGTTTTTGCTATTAGTGTGCAAAAAAAACAAGTTAGTGAAGATGTGTGCACGTGGTATACAGCTGTATCATTAAAGATATTTCAACAATATATGATTACGTGATTTTTATAATACAAATATGGTGTATCTAGTGAGCTCATTGATAACTATATTTGGATCACATAATTACTCCCAGAGATCTCCTTCCAAATGCAGAATTTAAATGTTTTTTTTATAGAAAATGGCCATCAAATGTGGCATAATGGATAAACATTACTCGATATTGACACCCTTATTCCATGGATAAGAGTGGTTTAAAGGTATGTAATATATTCACAGTAAACATAATAAGCTATCATAATGTGGCATAACAAATATTTTAGTATTTTTTCCTAACAAAACTTTCACCTAAATTTGAGTAACATTATGTAATTTAAATTGAGTAACATTATGTAATTTTACTAAATACAAATGAACCCATTTTAAACGTTTTACAATATAGTATATAGTGATATTCTTCGTCACATAAACAGTAGTCTCACATAATTATATAACATCATGGCATAAATAATAGGCCAAACATTTTGATATATGACAATGTCTAATGCAATATTATTGAATGCAGAACGTATTTACAAGTTGTTGTTCATTGAACACAAAATACCGTAAGTTTTGCAATTTTATTATAAACGACAATTATTCCAGCCCATGTTAATCCGTTACTGTAATATCGCTCACGCGACTTGATTGCCGTTAACTTTTGCTATTCGGCTATCTCCTAAAGACTAAACTCTTTATGGTGCAATATAGTACATTCTGGTACTGTTCTAGCTTCTGGTACATGAACCAACTACGCAAACTACACACGACTGTGTGACATACACACCAAAAATAATGCTACTCGTTTATTGGTTGGTTTCGGCCAAACGAACGCGTCATCAGTAAGATGGCAGTCTACATGTTATCGCATATTTCGTTAGAATCTTCCATTTTAAGACTACATTCCGAGTAAATTTTGATTGTAGATGTAAATGGTTAGTTTGTGCTAACTCTTTTAGGTGCTTAACACCAAAACGTTGCCTTTTGTTTTCCTTTAAATTATGTATAGAGCGTAAGACCTATATCGATGACGCGGGTACATTTATTCGGCGATAAATTTTATCCGGTTGACGTTTCTGCGCATGCGCGAGTCATTTGGTGACATTAGTTGCCATTGGGCACGTTTACATTGCCGTCAGTGTCCCACCCCGCGGCTCCTCCCGTTAAATAATTTCCTTCCGGACTGTCGTTTCAGTGGTAACTGGACACTTCGACAGCGCGTTACCCACTGACCTCTATTTATAAATAGCGGCCAGTGGCATTAACTATAAACGCCAACTGCCCAAGCTCCGGTCCCGACATCTAGGTATATCAACATAATAATTAATTATAACAACATGTAGTCCATGGAAAATACGTACTCGCACGCACGCACACGCCACGCACACCACTGACATGCACACACCACGCACATACACGAATACATATGGACGCACATGCACACGCACGCACACACCACGCATATCACGCACATACACGCATACACGGACGCACATACACACGCACACACGCACATAGACACACAACAACAACAATAAAGTCATGTGCCGTGGTGATCACGAGATCGGTCCTGTGCTCTATTTACGTACATGCTCTAACTATTATGCACTATTTACAATTTGTCATAATGTACTCTAACTTGTAATTAAGGTCCGTGCTTTTAAAACAAACGGAACATAATTAACCACCGAATATTATTTATCACAACCTGATCTACTGATACCAACTAGTATATACACAATCACCATCCGGATAAAATTTGACATCCGGATAAATGTAAGCACGACAGTCGTAGCTGGTGCTAAATATTGTCCCCTAGATACGCGGTTGCGCAGAAACGTCAACCGACTAAGATTTAACGACCGGATAAATGTAAGCACGACATCGGTACCCCTATATCTAGGGTGTACGCTTACCTACGTAGAGTAGTGTGGCGCAAAGCGTACTGCTGGGACAAAGCGCACCCGTACCTATCGCAGCAGATGTTATATGTGTTGGCGCATTTTGTCACGTCTGATTTTTCAAGCAGCAGCAAATGGAATTTAACATTTCTAAATGTATCCACCTCCCAATAACAAACAAAACTAAACCCAGACTACATTGATGTTCAATCTCCGGCATACCACTCATTACAGTATCCAGCCATCCATATCTCAGATTAAAATTAGATTCAGAATTAACCTTGGCAAGTCATATCACCGACATAGTTTCCAAATCCTCAAAAGTCCCAGGAATTATTAAAGGAACACTTAGCCCATGCAAACCCGAAGTCAAAGAAATGGCTTATAATTAACATGCTAATCCGGTCAAAATTCGAGTATGCTTCTCCCACATGGAACCCACACACTGTCATCAGAATTAACCACCTTGACAAAATACAACACTATGCTGCCAAATTTGTTAAGAATGATCATAGACGCCAAACCAACTCAACCCCCCCGCCAGGCCTTCTAACACAGTGAAGAAACCGTGGCCACTACGTTGCCCCTAGGTGCCGCATTAATGCAGCTGTTTTCTCCTTCTACCCCAGAGCAATCCGTATACGGAACATGATCTCAACACAAATCACTGAAATAGAAACACCCATTGCTTTGCAAACAGCCATCACGAAACTTTCATTCAACACACCCAATCACCTTAACTGCCTTGAAATAATTTATTAATTTAAGCAACGCACAGCGCATGTGCACAAACACCATAAACTCCTGCGTTAAACCAAGATTGGGCTGTTTGGAGTACCCGACATAAGACCTAAGAAAAAAAAGTTACACCAATTTGAATAATAATAATAATTTATAAATAAATAATGTTTTATTTTAGGCAGACAATATCAGCAGGTCCGTAAAAATACATACATTGATAGAAATAGTATACTTAAAAATTATACGAGGCCAGGACCCAGTGGTGTGCATATGGCACATGTCGATAGTTACAATTCTCAGAATAATGTTAATCGTTAGTTATTATGCTAAAAATTCCCTTTCTGGTGAACATTTAGGCCACAATAAAATAATAATACATAACTTCTTACGCGCCAATATCCTAAGACAATCCGAGCTCAGTGGCGCACCAAAACCAAAGGATTGAGCATTCTCTTATTCGTGTGATAGGCGAAAGTCGTCAAATATAGTTGTGTTTCCGGTTACATTGAGTTTTTTTTAAATAAGGTAGGTACCGTAGGTAAAAACAATATTTAATTTTTTTAATATTTTATTGCGAAAAAATAGGGTAGGCACACCTATTGTAATATTTTATTTTAGTCGGTCTATAAAAATTACTTTTATTCAACCATTTTAGTTAGCGCCACATATGACGCCATCCAACGGTATTTGCTAGAAGTACGAAACCTAAACTATATCATTTTGAGCCAGCGTAACCTTGGCTGTTGTTATTCCTTCGACCGGAATAAATAATAACAATAATATATTTTATTTGGTATAGCGCCACATCCAGTATTGTTTGTGGCACTTCACAATATAATAAAATACATAAAAATGGTAGAATTACAATAAATATGCATATGTATATTTATTTAAAATAAATATTAGTAGTAAAGAATAACATAAATAAATCAATACATACATATTGAATAATGTAGTATTTTAAATAAAGAAGTAAATAAATATATATATTAGCAGTTATTCATCAAAATTGCATAATATTAATATTAATCAATCTAGCACAATAATTATATAAACATAATACTAATAAATAAATATATATATATACGTATGATTAATGATAATAACTAATTTACTAAAACATTTAATATCAAATAGTTTACGTGAGGAATCATGAATAATCATACGAATGCGATAACTAATTAAAATTTGTTTTAGTAGAGGGCGGTGTTCATCTAGAATTACATTAATATGAAATACAAAAGAAATGTATCTTCAGACGACATTTGAAGCTGGCGAGAGTGTCACAGGTTTTAACAACACTTGGTAAAGGGTTCCATAGGGACGCGGCAGCTACAACAAACAAGCCGGCCCCAGCCTTTATAAGAGTATGCTTCACTTCCAACCTGTTACTGCTCGCAGAGCGCAGTGCTCTTGCCGGTTGACATGGGTGCACGAGTTCACACAGGTATCCGGGCTTTGTACTTTGCACGCAACAGGCAGCCAATGAAGTTCATGTAACAGGGGCGTGGCGCTGTCACTATGTGGACGACACAGGATCGGTTTGGCAGCCGAGTTGTGTATAGTAGGGTGTCTAAAGGATAGTATCGTTATTTGCCGGATAAAAGCATGAAAATTGGACCATATATGTAAAATGTCACAACGATTCCGATAAGAGGGAACGTGAAATACATATTTTCAATACCGTATCTGTTTTGTATATATGTACGAATGTATGTGTGTAATTCTGAACGTATGTATGTATGTATGTATGTATGTATGTATGTATGTATGTATGTATGTGTGTACATGACCTTGACATATGTCAAGGTCAATTTTTTCTCACAAATAATGCAGGAACACGTGCAAAGGTCTGTGCACGGCGGGCCAGCTAATCACTTGTCTCTTCTCGACACAGGAACACGTACAAAGTTCCGTGCACGGTAAGCCAGCTAATCACTTTTCACTTCTTGACACAAGAACACATGCAAAGTCCGTGCACGGCCGGCCACCTTTAGAGCACGTGCAGTGCGCTGCACAAGGCTTTCCGCTTTTGCATCGACACCGCAAAAGCTCCCGGCACGCCTTGGTACCTTCAGGATGCGTTGACCAAAGAGTAGATCAGATCCTCGAACGCCCATCCAAAGTCCTTTGGGGACGACACATCCGGCCGAGCCACACAACTCAAAGACGATATACATGGGTGGTAGGTGTTGAGCTTGATGTGTTGCAGCAATGCATCCTCTGTTGGTGGCAGACGATCGAAGGCACAGTTTTTCTTCGTGAAATGTTTTCGTCTTGCCTCGTTAACAGACGTTGCTGCACTTAACTTGTCATACATTGTGATGACGAACTTCTTCATCAACTTAAATTCTGGACTAGTCACGTCTAACTTGGCAAACGATAACCTCGCTATGGTTGCAAATGCCTCTGTCACACCAGGAACTTCAGACCAAGTCTTCCACGGCGATCTTTCCCCATGCGATGGATCGCTGAAACTACATCACAGCCCATCATGGCATGGAACATCAGGAGTTCCTTAACCTTCCGCTATCCAAGGCTGTCAGAAACGGTGTTGACGTGTATGTTTCTGAAATTTCGCCCTCTTCCGAATGCCACCCACAGTTGAAAGTTACCGACGGTCGTTGTCAAACAGAAGAACAATCCAACGTAGATGATGACAACATCCGTGTCTACAGTGCGCACCACGACTGTCTTTGCCCCTTGCTGAGGAGCGTGTAGTGAGTGGTACACTACACGCGTGTCTACCTCCTCGTGGGAACACAATTCATCCATGACTGTTCCATAAGCAGCTACACTGTCACCAGTTGTCACTGTCACGCACACCACCTTGTCTTATGGCCATTGCTCCGTCTGGATTGCTTATCCAAGAAACTTGAAAAGATCCTCCTTGTTTTTGAATGAGATCTAAGTCGACTAAAGTCAACCCAAGTGTAAGACAAGTGACGTGTCCCGGCCCGAGCGATCATCTCTCGCTGTTCATACGGAGCCCGGAATTTAGGCTCATCGGTTATTTAAACAATAAACTAGACATATTAATAATTACCTTCACCAATAGGCTCGGCGTGCTGTCGAGTCGCAACCGCCTCCTGTTCCTGAATCGCTACAGCACTTTCCACAGCGACACCATCTCGGCATGGTATGCGCCTCAACATCCGTGGTCTTCCTTTTCGTGCTCACCGGCACGCGCCTCTGGCCTGTCTTCCAACATAAGCCCTTGTCTTTGTGGTTCAAGCCGGTAACCAGCTGCTTCTCAATCCATTTGGTTTTCGTCGTCAGAAGAATCGGAAACCGTATCGACACGCCACCTTATTTACGCAGTCACAGCGCATGCGCGCAAAGTTTACTTGGTAATAGCGCCACCTTACGGAGTTGTGAACAAATATTACACAGAAAATTTACTCGACTTGGTGACGTCATTTTCTTCTAACAATGGCGCACTTCATAGAAATTCTGTAGTTGTGTATTCAAAAATGTTAAATAAACCGCTGACGTTAAAAATGTGATTGTAGTTGGAAATTGTTAGTTTGTATTAACTCTTTTAGATGCTTAACACCAAAACGTTGCCTTTTGTTTTCCTTTAAATTCGTGCCTCTTTTTTTGTTATTAGCCCAGGAGTGAAAAATGTGAAAACGCTACAATGAAATTGTCCATGTTAAGAGATTGGAATTACTGAAAAAACCTTCCAAACACAAAATTACTTAAATTGACCCTTCGGGACCTAAATTCGCGGAAATTACTATCTTTTGACATATGGAATTTAGCCCCTATCTTATAAAATGGGGTAAAAATCAAGGGACGGATGATCATGATCGGTGGAATCGTTGGTGAAACCGGAACTATGTCCTATATTTTAACATGGGAAACCTGAACTACTTTTTCCACATCCACCGTGCCAGCGTCCCTCGTAATTTACGCGACATACTACTCGGACGCCATTGGCGAAGATCAGGCTTAACTGTACATGGGCTCTGGTGATTGAAAATGAATACGCACAGTAGCACCACACGTCATGTACTATATTTAGGGCTACACGTAAATTCTGACGACGGCAATATAGAAAACTGTTGCAAGTGAAATGCTAATTTGTTCGACTTTTTCCAAACATTGCTTATTATCATCCATTGTGACCACTATATCATAAACGTTAGATCTACGATTTACACATGCTGTATAATAATATATAAGTATAGACCAGTCGCACATTGTATATTATTCATGTATCATGATCAGTGTGCATTTGTTGCATTTTGTAGGATCACATCACACGTTGTCATGGCAACAGGGGGTACTGCGGAGGTCATTGGCCAGTTGAATGATCCGCAATACCTCAACTGGATCAAGGCCACGCGCGCTCTACACGTAACTATGGAAGCTTTGCGGTCATTCTGCCGTGACCAGGTGAACGACTTCCACCAACTGCTCCAGCTGTCCCGTGGAAGGACCCGATGCAGTGGTTCCTGTACTAGTGCAGACATCACATACGACAGAAACACCAATGCCTACTCCGTTAACTGTCCAAACAATGTCTGCTCGCAGTGGCTGACAGACATCGCATCAGAACGAGCCACCCGTAGAGCCAGACTAACTGTTGACAACTGTGACATTAGTCAGTGGCCTGTCGAACCATGGCAAGTTGCAAAAGCTTTCATGAACAGCGGCCAGGATCGGTCTAGTGTCAACCCCAGTGACAATGATGCATCTGGAATACTGAATCTACTGATCAACTGTAGGTTTTTCATCCCCCTGGTGGACAAAAGGAAGACTCATGCGGTAAGTGTATGAACGTAATCACCATAACGCTTGATATACAGACATGTATACATATGATGTGTGCAATGCGCATGCGCATGGTCTTACGAAAGTATAGGTAGGACAATACGTCTGAGAGTACCATATGCCAACAACCTTGTCATCCTTGTTCACTCTGCAGAAAAAGTCCATGATTTGTTTCCACCTGTTTTCACAGAATTACGTCATGTGTGAAGGCCGCTGCCAGCGTTATTGCTGAAGCTAATATAACCAGAATCGAGGCAAAACCTGTCAAGAACCAATGCCTCTGGAAAATCAAGTGTGGGAGGATGCCTAACTTATCTACGATTTTCCAAGTGATGTCAAAGTTCTAAGTCCGTGGCTACCACTGAAAAATGTATTATCACGCGATGAATAACTATATGAAAAAGGCACCATCAACTAACTGGGAAGTAATGGTAATAGTAGAAGATTTATTTCATGAAGGTGACAATGTCTCGCATTACATCATGATTTTCAGTGGGCTATCACTCATTCCTACATCCAGGCCCCAGCCATTGTAGCGTCATTTTTAGTTGTAAGGTGATTACACGAAGCTTGAAATACACTACAAAATTACGAGCGTGACTACTGTCAACTGGCATTGAAAACAAGTTGCATTATCAATTGTTTGTGAGTGAAGATAACCATAAATCAAACTGCACAAGAAAACGCCACATGAGCTGTATAAAAGAAGACATAAAAATAAGTTTCACAAACCAGTTTTTTATTCATCATTACTTTGGTACTGTTTATCTCCAGCCACCGACGTACCCGACTAATAATGCCTGTAACGCGAATATAGCAGCTGTGTGCAGCTGGCAAATGTAATTGTATTAATTAACACAGGGCTGACAAGGGGCAGTTCTAATGTTAACAAGATCGCGCATAGGTTCTATGATTTTGTGTGATTACTACTAACACAGTGTATAATTGCTTTAGGTGCAAGCAACGCGAAACAGCGTGATGCAGACGTCAACCATGAAAGTAACAACAACGGAACTGTCAGCGTACATCCTGACGATGACTGCCTTGCTACAAGACAGTCGCCATCTTGTGAACGATCCTGTTGCTCAACACGCTGTAATGCAGGTCCAACAGGTAAGAGTAGTATTGTGCGCGGCACTTACTTGGGCAGGCACAATGGTGTACCCCGCAGCGGAGGCCGAAGGCCGACGGGAGCGTCTCCTCGATGAGGGGCTGTGCTTCTCGGCGGCGGCGGCAATACGGACCCTGGCTATTGTGTAGCACGGGTATTTATAGGGTGTATGTGTGGGGGGTGTATTGTTAGGGTGTAATGCGGTTGTGCGTACTTATCTTGGGTGTGACCTAATTACAGTGCTGCTCCGCACTACATTCCTCCCCATCATAAAAGGAACGGGATGTATTGCAGGAAATATATCCGTCATTTTATGTAATTATCGAGTAATTACAATCAAAACATTTGATTATTACCCAAGACCGTGCATACACCCTACACAAAGACAATTCACTCAATGTGACAATTAAACAAATATAGCTTGATAATTATCTAAAATATATTTTTAAAGGGTATTTCCGTATTATTACTTTAACTAAACCCGAACACCAACATATTTTTTGTTTAATACAGTTGATTAAACCCACACCCAATATGCCAATAGTTACATAATATAACAAAACGACTTTATCGAAAATGACTTTTCACTTCCAATAAAGAAATAGGTATGTACACAAAATTTATCTACACAAATTTATCTACACGAGAAGATATGTATGTTCTAGAACCCGGACACCGACAAGCGTCCTAAGCTACTAGATTGTGTCTGTGCATGTATGTGTATGCGTATAGTGTGCATTGCCCATTTAGATGTTACGCCATGGTATACAGGAGGCGTGCATCGAGGCCGTAAAATGTACACGCATTCAGGCGGCTCGCTTCCACCACCATATCAGTAGTTAACCCCTTCAACGAGGCCACCCTCTCTGCTACGGTAATTATGTTCCATGGGTGGTTCGGGCCAGTTGTTCCTGGTGGTGGAAGATATGGCGCATCTGACTCCAGCATGATCTTATCGAGCTTTAGACTACACACCGCCTCCTCTTCCTCCTTCACTCCTCCACATCCTACTCTCAGCAGGGTGCCAGACAGACCGAATTTCGCTTCGGGGAATGCCCGCAACCATTCTGTGATATCCCCTTTACTCCCGCAAAAGGAGTGGACATGCACTTTATGCGTCTTTGGGAGGACTTCCGTCATTATGTTCAGGCAATCCTCCAAGCACTGGTTTGCATTATCGTTGCTGCATGGCCGTAGATGGATCACGACGGGTTTGGCATGCCTGACAGCCAATTTAAGCTGTGGCACCAACATCTGCCGTTGGTTCTGGCGCTCCTTTGATCTCTGGTGTCGATGATAATCGAGGCCAATTTCTCCCACACCAACGCATTTGGGATGGCGGAGTAATATATTCATGGTGCTTAGGTGTCTGTCATGGTGGCTGTTGGTGGATGCGACGTGTGGATGAAGGCCGATTGTGGCGTATATGCCATCATGACTATCGATGTGTGGTTGTAGCATGTGCCAGTGCTCAGGGAACACGTAATTCCCCACAACGTAATGGAGATTCCAGGCAGGTTTTACCTTGTCAATCAGGGTTGACAGACCGTCAATCCGATACCTCTTGAAAAGAATATCTAGGTGACAGTGGCTATCTACCATTTGTCCGAGTGCCGGCAGGCACCTCAGATGAACGGGATCGCCACTGTAATCGCATTCTACGTCTGACGATTTTATTTGTTGTCGTATTTCGAATGGTAGGTGTTGTAGAATGCAGGCCATCACCTTCCAGTGCAACAGACACGCCACCGAGGCCGGTGGTGTGATGGTCAACGAATCGATGTTACTCAGATTTAGGCGATTACCAGCTTCCCACATTCTCATCACGATCCGTTGTTCGAACGAGAGGGTACAGTCACCTTGATCCCAAGGATACCATTCTCGTTGTGCGGCCACATGGTTTCTAACTAACTCCAGGAATGGCAGGTTAAGATACTTGGCAAGGGCGTGTAGCAATCCGTTTGCCTTCCATATCCAGCTATTGAGTTGTGGAATTGAATGATTGCAATGTTTGTGTTTCTTTCGAAGGAAACAGGCCGACGTCACTGATTGTTTACACGACCAACACTTCATTAGTGAAAACCACCATGGGAGGTGTTCGCGTTCGACATGTCGTTTTAGTCTCGTAAAAATTCGTTCTTCACATACAGGACAAAAACGATCATGCCCACCTTTTCCCATGCGTGAAGTCGATGAAGGTTTCGAGAGGGCGGGAGCCGACTGGCTCCTCACAACTCCCGGAATCTTTATGTCATCCCACAGGAAACTGGTGTCGCCTTCTGCTTCTATGCAAAGTACTGCTTCATCGCCCACGGACATCTCTAAATAAAACATTCATTATTTACTATGTGTGTTCAGTATAAGGTTACAACTCGTAATCATTATATCTGAGAGGTTTGGTAATAGCCCGACCTCGACTCGAGTGTATAGGTGGTAATGTGGGTAGATGTGGTGAGGTATCTTCCCCTGATTTTGGTGACCTAACATCGTCGTTCGTACTTTCTGCTTCCCTCTCCGCAGTCCTGATCAGAGTTAGATCTAACTCGTTATCATCGTACAGCAAAGTGTCGTCAGATTTAAGTATTTTCTGGCGTTCCCTCCTGGCCCAAAGAGGTATGAACCTGTCATTGCAGAGACGAAGTCGATCATGGTGGACTACCTTTGACTTGTCCCTTCTACGTCCCCGTATGTTGTATAATACAGGGGGGTAGAACTGACAAACGATGAATGGACCAGTATATACTGGTTTCAATTTCCGACTCTCGCCTACTTTGGCTACCCCTCCCAAAAGGTAAACAAGATCTCCTACTTGGTACCTACGTTCGAGTAACTTCTTATCGTGTGAATGTTTCTGATAATGCAGATTACCCTTGAGTTTGTCTCTGGCAAAATTGTGGACAGCATGGAGCGTGTCGCGTAGTTTCTTCACGTGTTCAGCCGGCTCTAACTGACTCTGATTTATCAAAGAGATTCCGGTAGTTAACTCGGAAGGCAATGTAACTTCCCGTCCTAACATCATCATATTGGGCGTAAATCCGGTAGTGCGATTTACTGTTGCTCTCAATGCCATTCCAATGATACATAATTCATTATCCCAGTGTTTCTGCTGAGTACCCAGGTAACAACGAATTTTATTGAGGATCTCTCGGTTCTTTCGTTCTACTTGTCCATTTGAGCTTGGCCGATAGGGTGTTGTTCTGCACTTTGCCATTTCTAGCAGATTGCAGAGGGACTGAAAGAGGGTTCCGTCGAAATTTCGTCCTTGGTCTGTAAATATCTGATCAGCGCAGCCCATACGGCTTATGAACTCAGTTACTGTAACATTTGCGACAATCTCTGCTGTCTGGTTTGGCAATGCCTTTAGTTCAATCCACTTCGTGAATTGGTCTACCATCACAAGAACATACTTATTTCCAGACTCGCTTAAGGGAAATGGTCCTAGTATGTCTAAATGTATGCGTTCCATCGGAATACCTGCATGATAATTCTGCATGGCTGCTTTCGGTTTAACACGAAGTTTCTTGTTCTTATTACAAGTTGCACATGTGCTCACATACAACCTACTATCCGTCCCCATCCCGTGCCAAAAGAAAGACCGACGCACCCGTGTATCTGTTTCTTTCTGGCCTGGGTGACATGCAGATTTAATATCATGTGATAATCTTAGTACTTCTTCCGTCATTGATTTTGGGACTACTAACTTTAGGCGCCGACGGGAGCCTCCATCAGTTACCCATTCGTAGTATAGAACTCCATCGCGTATTTTTAATCTGTCTTTGTGACTCCACAAATGTTTAGTGGCTATTCCATGATTGTACAACTCATTTGGCGAGGGTTCCTCGCAGTTCTCTAACCACATGAATACTGGCTTAATGTCAGCATCATCTAACTGTTCTTCGCGCAATTGTGTCTTTGATCTGATATCCGCCCAACTAGCTTCATCGAAATCTACAGTCGGAGATACATCGACACACCGTACTACTAATGGTGTTACGTCATCGATATGGGATTCAAACCTATCCCAACTAGCGTGTAGTTTAGTACAGTATCTACAACCACCACATGGTAAAGTGGCTAAATCTCTTCCAGTCTCGTAGTAGTGACACTGCTCTCCGCTTAAATTCATTCGTGACAACCCATCTGCATTGTTGTGTAATTTACCTGGACGATGCAGGATTTTCATGTCAAACTGACTAACTACTTCTAACCACCTAGCGAGTTGTCCTTCAGTGTATTTAAAGCTCATTAGCCAAGTCAAGCTGTTATGGTCAGTACGTACTACAAACGGTTTCCCGAGGAGATAGAACCTAAACTGGTTTAAAAAAGTAACCACGGCAAGCAATTCCTTTCGTGTGGTACAGTACTTTTTTTTGAGCTGGTGTTAAAATGTGACTGCCATATGCTATGGTTCGTTCCACGCCATCTTGCAACTGTAACAATTCCGCTCCAACAGCCAAATTACTGGCGTCGGTATCCAAAATGAAAGTATCATATGAATTAGGATATGCTAAAACAGGAGCTGTTATCATAGATTTTTTTAGAGTTTCAAAAGCCTCCTGCTGATTGTCCGACCAATTGAATGTCTTGTTTGATCCTGTTAACTCGTACAAACTACTTGCTTTCTTTGCAAAATCTGGGACGAAATCCCTGTGATAATTGACGAACCCCAGGAATGATTCAACTTCCGTTTTGTTACTCGGGACTGGCCAATTTAACACAGTTTCGATTTTACTTTGTGTAATGCCAACACCTTCACAACCTACTTTTCGTCCCAAAAATTCTACCTCTCTTTGAAAAAGTACACATTTTCGTGGTTTCAATTTCATTTTATATGTACGAAACCGATCTAAAGTCTGTTGTAGATTGTCGATATGGTCTTGAAATTCCTTTCCCAAAACGATTACATCATCCAAATAGGCCAACACGTTCTTCCAAACCATACCCTTCAATATCCGATTCATTGCTCTCTGGTAAGTTGCTGGTGCATTACATAATCCTTGTGCCATTCTAACGTGTTCAAAGAGGCCATATCTGGTGATAAATGCTGTCTTGTGGCGATCTTCTGGTTCAACGTTTATTTGCCAATATCCGCTAGCCATATCTAGTGTGCTAAAGTATTGATTACCCTCCAAATTATCTAAGCATTCTTCAATTAAGGGTATTGGGAATGCATCCTTCTGGGTTACAGAGTTTAGTTTCCTAAAATCTACACAATAGCGTAGTCCTCCACACCGCTTACGCACGATAACTGGTGCGGCAGCCCATTCAGACTCCGATGGCTGTATAATTCCCTGTTCCAGCATGGATTGTAACAGAGTCTCCTCTTCCTTTTGAAAACCCAGCGGGGTTCGCCTCATTCGCATCTTTACAGGAGCCGCATCACCAGTATGAATACGGTGTGTAGTGGCTGTGTAGTTACCCAAGTCTAAGTCGTGCTTTGCAAATACATCCTCATAGTCCAATAATAATGTCTTCAGAACTTCAGACTCTGATTCATCGAGTTGTACAATTGATCTTTGGTATAATTCTTGTACATGTGGAGCTGTTTTCCAACAGTCATCTTCCTCTAGCTCATGTTTAGCTGTTATACTTGACAAAGGTGTTCCGATACTAGGGTTTGATGTTAGCCGGCTCTGGCATAGAGCCTGACTTGGCATTAGCTCAGTGTCGAGCTTTGTTAGTTCTGTTTCATCATTGGGCATATCCAATAAACAATCAGTTATTTCTGTTGACAGCCGGCTCTGACATAGCGCCTGATTGTCTACAGAATTCTCTGAGTTTGGTGGAACGGAATGAGAAACTGATAGCGTAACTGGTTGATCGGTTACCATATCTGTTTTACTTCCCTCTTCGCTATGTACATCAATATCCTGATTTGGGACCATATTTGACGATATCCCCTCAGACTGACCCGAAATTTCAGTGGCACACGCCAATAACTCCTTAGCGGGTATCGTGACTGGTTTATCTGTGAGATTCATGACACATATGTTTATGATGTTACCCCCGTTTACCACAGAATCTGGGATCCATACTTGTTTATGTCTGTGGACCGGTTCGATGGCAAAATCGCCAGTTGTTGCATTATCCATGTGACATTTAAGCATTCGTCCACTGTTTGGTGGTATAGTTGTTTTTCTACATAGTTTTACTCGACAGATAACAACTTCTTCATTGGACAGATTCCGCTTCATAGTTGCAGGTATTACCTCGTCGCCTATCATGACTATATTGGCATTAATGTCTAAAACTGCCCCCACCGATTTCAGGAAGTCTAACCCCACGATGAATGGGTCTGTTGTATCCATTACCAACATATCTACTGGATAGTGATTCTTCCCTACTTGAATGGTAAGTTGGGAGAGTAATTTCCCTTCTGTCTGGATGTGCCCTACACCTCGTACACCAATACTCGAATTTGACTGAACAGGAATGTTAAGATTCTTAAGGAGTTCCTCACTGATTATTGTTGCTTGAGCGGCCGTATCGACCACTGCTGATATTCTCTTACCCTTAATGGTAATCGGAATGGTCATAGTCCAACCCATGGTCTCTGGAAGTTTAGCCTCATATACTGTGACATTTGCCTGTGTATCTGTCCTTATATTTGTGTTATTTTTATATTCCGTTCCATTCTCCAAATGATTTACAGAAGTACTCACAGGAGTGATTAACTCAGAATCACTGTCAAAACAAATAAGCATTTCAGTATTATCTTTGTCATGATTCAGGCCTTGTTTCCCTGGGGATAGACTCTGGCCATCTAGTCTAACCCTTATTCTTTTAGTGGCATGCTGTCATTGCGGGCATTCCCCGAAGCACTTGACGGGGACCTACTCCTATTCTGAGTGCAACTGCGACTCATGTGACCTGTTTCACCGCAATTGTAACATCTGCCATTGAAGGACGGTGATTGTCCACGGCCGGGTGACTGCATGCGATCCGGTGATTGGTATCTATTGGGAGATCGACCATATCTCCTGAATTGCGGTTGACTGTTCATGGGTGGCGTCAGTCGCTCCCGATCTAGACTTTTCTCCACTTGGATCAGTCTCCTCAATATTTCATCTATCCTACTGTCCTCTTTGTCTTTGTTATTATTGCCAGAACCGACTGGTTCCTGACACTTATCCTCTATCGGTCGTTTTGTATGGCGACCATCATTCTCAGGTGATGCATATGTGGTGCGTACCAGCACTTCGTCCTCGAATGCTACCTGCCTCGCTGAAACTGACAGTGTTCTACCTAAGACAGCCTTCTGGTTGCTGATGCTACTCTTCATCTCCTTCAAGGCTTTCCGAACTGACCTTGGCTGTCTCTCGCTGACTGCTAAAGCTGCCCCCTTCTCCCTGGCACCTTTGAGGAACAGCTCAGTGGCCCATTTATCTATTGCTCTGTCTCCTGCTCCTTTGTATCCCAGAGAGACGGCATGTTGTACTCGATCCGCATAATCTTCCAGGGATTCGTTGGCTTCCTGCTTGATATCATGGAGATTCCGTCGCACTACGCTTGAGTCTTCTTTCATACCGAATCTGTTCTTCAAGCATTTCATGAGCCGATGGTAATCATGGCGATCTTTGCGAGAGCGTGTCCGTACATAATTTATGGCTTTGTCACGCATACATTCCTTGAGTCTCCGTAGTTTCTGATGACTACCCCAGTGATAGTGTTTAGCAGTACCATTGAACAGGTAAAGAAAGGCATCCCAGTTTGTAGAGTCTCCCGAGAACATAGGTAGTTTAGGTCCGGGAGGGCTATTTCGTTGACGATGCCGTGTGTCCTTCCCCCGTCGATCCCTTTCCATTGATTCGTCAGACGATCCTGAGTTTGAGTTCAGAGATTCAGAAGACGATGAAGACGACGATGATGACATTGAAGACGAGTCTTCGTCTGAATATCGGTGATGTGATTTGCCGTCTTTCTTCTTCTTTCTTCTTCGACCATGGGCTACGTCATGTGTGTGATGACTCTCATTTTTTTCATGTGTGTGATGTCCATCGGTTTGAGGTGTGGTGTCTATTCTTCCCATTGGCTCGCGTTTCACACCTATTTCCTGTGACCTGCGTCTATTCATTGTGTGATCCCATTCTTCCATCTCCTTTCCCATTCTTTCTTCCAGTTCTCTTCTCTTTACTTTCCTCATGAATTCATACTCGTCAATACCAACCCTGACCCTGTTTGATCTCTCTCTTTCATATTCTTTGATTCTGCAATCCCTCTCATCAAGTTGCGCATGATATTGTGCTTCCATCCTTTCCAGTTTATCTTTTAACATCTCTACCTCGTTGCTACTAGAATCTATCGAACTAGCTCCCCCGGTCTGGGGTTTCTCTAAACTGATTCGTCCTGTTTCCAGCAAGTTATCCCAAAACGTTGTAGTAGCGCCCGTGGCTGTCGCTAAGTCAGCAATTTCTATTTTATCTTTCTTCCTGAGATTCAGTATTTTGGTAGCCTTTGTGGTGGATACCCCTGCTACTTCCATAACCTGTTCTTTAGTGCATGTATATAAGTTGATTGTTGACGTCATGTTGACGTATAAATGTAAGTGTAAATGCCAAACTGTGTATACAAAATAATGCCTACTGTTTAACAACGTTAGTTGCACTATTTATTCAAAAATTAGGTAATTCAAATCAAACTGAACAGTGCAGCTCAGATTTTTTTTAAGAAAATCAATATAATTGCACAATTACCAACACGTTTTAGTGAGAACAGTAAACAGTATCACGCGATAGATACATTACAATTACGTTGGCGATAATACCCAATTAGTAAGTTCAGGAAGTAAACCAAAAATATAGCTTGATTTATGATTAACAAGAATGTCATAAACACGATAAACTCTTAACTAAACTTAAGAAAGAATTCAATTATAAAGCTATCCGTGGGTCATGTAAACACCACGGCGTGATCAAAGGGTTAAACCCAGTTCGAGTCAGCTAGCAGTCGCGTAGCAACCGACGGCGACGCGCGACGCTGGTTGTATGCTGCCAGCGACCACGCCCGTATACTGGTTGTCCCGACGTCAAATTGTAATTGCAGACCTTTCAAATAAGCGTTTGAATACTGCTATATGATAATTAGCAGAACTTATCTCACGTATAATTACTTCATACTATGCGTAGACAGAACCGGCAGATTCCTATCATACACACAGGCAAATTGGCGCGTAAATGTTTAAACAATTAACGCTTGAAAACCGACAGGTTTCTCCTGGTTAATTGCGCGTATAATTTAAATGGTTTAACGTGGAACTATAACGCAGATTCGCTAGCAGAAATATACCCTGCTCGCAGCGCCAATATTGTGCGCGGCACTTACTTGGGCAGGCACAATGGTGTACCCCGCAGCGGAGGCCGAAGGCCGACGGGAGCGTCTCCTCGATGAGGGGCTGTGCTTCTCGGCGGCGGCGGCAATACGGACCCTGGCTATTGTGTAGCACGGGTATTTATAGGGTGTATGTGTGGGGGGTGTATTGTTAGGGTGTAATGCGGTTGTGCGTACTTATCTTGGGTGTGACCTAATTACAGTGCTGCTCCGCACTACATTGCGTTGGCTCATTTATTTGCCTAGGTGAGTTGTATTGAATGTAGTAAAATTATATTCAAAGGGAAACACAGCACCTTTTTGCTGTGATGGGTCTAAAATGGTTAATACAAACTAACCATTTCAATTACAATCAACTTCAATTTTAAATTTATTGAGTGAGTCAGGACTATGTTGTTTTATTCGTATAAACCTTGGTACTGCACTAGTGGTTTTGACATAGTCCAGACTTAGAAAGTACGGAAAGTGATCAGAAATATTGTTCACTAAAATACCAGCTGAGGATTTGAAGAATCCTTTTGGCAAATTGCATAACAAATTATCAATGAGTGTTCCATGATATTCTGAAAGTCGTTTTGGCATAGTAATCTTAGGGAAGAAACCATGTGACACGATTGTGTCAAAATAGTCACATATTATGGGTTTTTCGTTAATTTTAAGCAAGTCAATATTGTAATATCCTGCAATTATTATTTCACTTTTAAATGTTTGTAAATCATCTAAACTTGACATTTGGGTTCCTCTATATCATGCCCTATATATATATATATATATATATATATATATATATATATATATATATATATATCTTGAGTATATACTCATCCGTTGAATTTATAATCCTTTTATTAATTACGCCTTATTATAACACCGCATTTTATACACGCCATTACCAGTCAAACAAGGGCTCAGTCCTTAGGCTTAGCCTCGGACTACGGGCCAAAAGAACCGATAAGCGGCACTACCCTCTATCTTCTACCTTCGACCTTGACCTAGAACGTTGACCCACATGTGACATGATTTGTCGATTCAGCATGAATACGTAGTTTAAGGAGCACGGCCTAAATTCCTCCGAAATTGACTCATTTTTAGATTTTTTGGCGTGGCTTGGAGGAAATTGAAATTTCCTCCTTATCTTTTAATATGGGACATTTCCACCTTCCACCGATCATGATCATTCCATAATTTCCGAACTTCTGAACTTAACCTCAAACTGAAAGATTATAATAAAATGTCCGATATAACGGATGCTAAGATATTGCCCTTGGCGCAGTAACTTGACCAATAAGTGCAGAGCTATGACGTCGGTTATGACGCGCCAAGTTCATAGTTTTGCTCGACAAATATATAAATACGTCGACTCCTTTATTGGTTTCTTGGATACTCTTCCATCCAGAAACTGAGTTGCACTTGTGTATGCGTAAACGACTATTATAATTCCATATTATGCACTGTGTGGGCTTAACATTTGTGTAAACTACAGCGACAACACAAATTAGGCGGTTATTTACGTCGTAAACTGCTGTACTGACAACAGGAGTAGGGATATAACCATCTCACAAAATACATAAAAACAACTTGCATTATTCATTGTGACACATTCTGCTAAGAACATAAGGTATAATAAACAAACAGGTGGACGCAGTATATTGGGTTATTGAGCGTCGTAAACTAGACTAGTAGTCCCAGTTCGGCAACCGGCTAACTGGGAAGAGAAGAACATCTTGACGTCAACCTTTCTACGGAAATGGCGCTGTCCATACAACATAATATGTCTGTCTTCAACAAGGTTATTCTAGTAAACTACTGCTATAATTTTTTCAAGTGTAGTTGCAAATGTATGGTTAGTTTTTATGAACACTTTTCGATGGACACACACAAGCAAATGCCTTTTGTTTCCCTTTGACGGAAGTATAGATATGCAGCACACATTGTGTCATTACACAACGGCTTTAACTTTTACAAAAGCCGGATTCTTGATAACATGATGTCATATACACTTTTTTTGTAGTTACAAACCTTTATGCAGGGTTAATCAGGAATAGAACAATTTTAATAACGCAGAGGGGTATGATTGCTACATATTTGTAGCATTATTTAAGAATAGCATTGTTTCTTTGTTTAGATCCAGACCACTCCTATTGATGTGAGCGACGCAGCGTTCATTAGAGATGAAGGTGCGGCGAGGAAGCAGATAATCTCCTCTGCTGACACCCAACACAGACAGGTAGTTCTCTAACAATCACTACACCATCTCTTAAGCGGCCCCTCGCCTACCGCCACTCGTCAGCTCCGGCCAGATTTCCGTTGTATTGATTGTGTTATCGTTAAGTCAAGCGTGCGCTGCATGTAGTAATTGTGTTGTTGATAACGATTTATTTATTTAGTGTTGTTAGTTTGCAACAGTATTATGTCAAATAAATCCTTATCAACAACACAATCACTAGATTCAGCGCACGTTTGTCTTGTGTTCCCGAGAATTAACGACGTCAAACAAATCGCCTGCCCGAGACTGTTCTATAAATAGCCGCAGACGCCAAGCGTCGGCCAACAAAATACTTCTGCCGTGGAATAGCGCAATCTATACAGGGCCCCTTTAAATCAACCACTCTAAGGCGGCCATCTCTTAACGTGACCGACAGTCGGCATTACAGGCCAATGTACCCTCTGCTGACGACCATTTTGCAGTCAAATATCGTTGTCTATGCAACATGATTTGGTTTGGAAGGGCATGGCCATATGAAATTTCTAATACAATACGTGAAAGTTTGTGTGGATGTCCAACTTGTATTACATGGCCATACATATATGAAAATTAATCCTTACTGTGCATTTACCTATAATGATTCGAAGGTAGGAGGGTGACATGGTGCTATAGATGGACCACCCCTCTTGTAGGGCCAACGTACCTTTGCAGAAAGGGTGGCCGCTCAAGAGAACAACTCTGCAGAAATTTAATTGCAAACTTCATACAATGAGGAATGTATATTATATCAGTATCATAGAGTCACGTTTACGAAAGCCAATGTCAGGTTTAAACATATGTAAACAAATGTTTCTTGTACAAACGATTACAGCCACACAGAATGCTGCCAGATAAGTGTTGAGCTTTCCAGATGTATTGAATATCGTCAGTTACATTGTTGAATTATCTAGACATCAAGAATATCATCATCTCGAAAACTGTTTTACGTGTCATTAGTTTTGTGCTGAAATGTCAGCCTAGCGATATTGTAATAAGTTACGGCGGTGAATATTATGAACGTTAACGTTTACGTTAGATCACCATGAATATTGCGTTCAATTATTGTTTCTCTTTCGCTCAGTCCTGTATAACATGACCTCTATTGTTGACATGTCACGCCTTTCTGAATATATTACGGGGTCTGTACTGCTTACTCAGTCTACCTTGGACATTATGAACATTATTTTAAATTTCAGGATATCCAGGAGCTGCAAAACGAAATTGCTGAAGTAAGAATAACGCAGTCAGGTGTGTTTACCATACATGTATATAACACTTTACAATCGTTTCTCACCTGACTGTGACGTCGCAAAATGATGTCGGATACAAAACGGGTTACGTATCTGCGACGTAAACGTCACCTCTCATTCCTAGCTGGATTCAGCAAATTGCTTGAGAGGGTAATGTGTTATCCTCAGTGAACCAATATATGCCAAGTTACTACGCATTCCTTTGGATATATGGAACAGACTGGATACAATCTCTTTTGTAGATTCTTTAATCAAGATTCCACTTTTTGATCAGATATAGTGTCACACATTTGGCTGATGGATTGGCGGCACCAAATGTGACTGACTCGTGACAAAGGTCCAAGTGCAACAAGGATGTGTAGAACAGGAATATGACAGCACAAGAGGTTTAATGTGGGAATCCAAGTAGAATACCCATTTAATAAATACAATAAACCAGATAAACGATACAAACACAAGTTGGATTTCCTCGGTACAAAGTAATGTTTCACATGTACAGGTGCATACACATATAAATAAATAAAATAAAAATATATATTTACATATATATATATATATATGTATATATATATATATATATAATATATACATATATATATATGTGTGTGTTTGTGTGTGTGTATATATATATATATGTACTTATATATATATATATATATATACATAAATATATACATATATATATATATGTGTGTGTTTGTGTGTGTATATATATAAGTGTAACTTATGCTTTAACAGACTGAACGTAGATTGTGAGGTTAGTGAATGGAAATTATAACAGTTATAGTTCTAATTTAGCATGGCTATCTGGAATCATGCAACTATGTATGCCTATGTTTAAATTGCTTCAGTTGCAACCTCAGCTTTATTTTATCTAACTAGTATACTCGCCATGGTTCAAGTGAAGATTCCAGTTTTAAAATGACATGTAAAATATATATATATTTGACAGATTTGTGTATATATTTGTGTGTGTGTGTGTGTGTGTGTGTGTGTGTGTGTGTGTGTGTGTGTGTGTGTGTGTGTGTGTGTGTGTGTGTGTGTGTGTGTGTGTGTGTGTGTGTGTGTGTGTGTGTGTGTGTGTGTGTGTGTGTGTGTGTGTGTGTGTGTGTGTGTGTGTGTGTGTGTGTGTGTGTGTGTGTGTGTGTGTGTGTGTGTGTGTGTGTGTGTGTGTGTGTGTGTGTGTGCGTGTGTTTTGTTTTCTATACAAAATGTACTAACACTTCGTGTTGCTTGTAGTGGCAGTGACCGTGCTGAAGACACCGCTCCTGCTAGATGGCACCACTTTAACAGCTCGGCCAAAGTCGAGTATCTCCACACGACACCAAACAACAGAAGAAACGGGAAGCAATAGTGAATATGAATCAACAAGCGAAGGTAATGATAGAGACAGCACAAAATACAACAAGAGAGAAATTACTGTCAGGAAGAAATTATAACGGTTGGTTAGGGTTGGGATTGAGAAATTTATGACTATTCTGCTGACATTTACAAAATGTGAAGTTTGGGAAAATAACTTAACCTAGAATGCTAGTAAATAAAACCCTGATGTGTGGTGCAACAGACCTGCATTGCATCATCATTTACTTGGACGTTTTATCCTGCAGAGAGACAATGTAGCTCCATATATATACTTAGCAGCTGTTCCAAATATATATTTAGTAGTTGTTTGTATACTTACTTTTAGAAGTCAGCTAGTTATATACGTCGAACCATGCTTTACAATTACCCCAGGCAGCAACACCAGTCATGGTCATCCTTGGACAGTCACACATTTTTTCCGTAATAATAAGGGGCATTAATCCCACTACCATGGTCACCTTGCTATTCACGTCACTTTCCCTTCCCGATGTTGAACTTGATACTGAGGTTCTTTGAGTGTAGGTTTATATAAACTTACAATACGTTGTCAGCAACTGTGTGACTTAGAATGAATTAATTGTCGCTCTCCTTACATAGTAACAAGTAATTGGAGTAGCTCATTCTGTATATTGCTTGTGTTTCTGCTTAATGTTATGGCATTGACACATAATTTAATTAAAGGTTGCAATATTAATGTATTTCCAATATTGAACAGGCTTTAAAGTGTTGCACCTGAACATAGTCAGTCATGCACTTATACATTTATAATAATGAATAATGTATTAAAACAGCTATAAAAAGTATTTATTAAAACGAAATAAAGCATACTTTTTACATACACATCAAACTGTTGTTTTTAACACAAGCAAAGATGATCTTATTTTAGCTATGTTGAGTGATATGTGAGCAGATTATAACGTTATTGACACGTCATATTTGTTAGATTCACCACACGAGACTCCAAGAAAGTGTGACGAGACACTACGAGATGCACAGACTCCCTCACCGTTACCACGTGACACTCCCGTTGAGCCCCCCAGACATGCTGTAGGCCTTGTCACTTCAAGAAACATAATTGTGGTGAGCGGTATCAAAGAGACAACCACAGAAAAACTCCTCAAGATGTTCTTTCAGAGCAAGAAGAGGTCTGGTGGTGGCCCAGTGAAGGACATTGACTACCAACACACCAAAGGCCAGGCAACCATCACATTCCACAGTGATGAAGGTATCCGCTAGATTCTATCTTACACCCACCAGTGGTGTAACAAACCAAACGCAGCATCTATCACCATTAAAGTATTTTGATCTTAATATTGGTCCAGGTAACCACTTGATTTCTCTTATCGCCAAAGATGGCATCTGGACAGGAGCTCACCACTCACTGTTACCACGTTTCTTCCACAGGAAGAACATCATATTGCAAACACTTAAGTGAATAACTCCACACAGACACACACACCGCCACACACACCGCCACACACACCGCCACACACACACACACACACACACACACACACACACACACACACACACACACACACACACATCACCACCGCCACCACACACACACACACACACACACACACACACACACACACAAACAGATACACACATCACCACCGCCACCACACACACACACACACACACACACACACACACACACACACACACACACACACACACACACACACACACACACACACACACACACATCACCATCGCCACCACACACACACACACACACACACACACACACACACACACACACACACACACACACACACACACACATTAATGTATGGTTGTATGTTTCTCCAGATGCTAAGAGTGTTCTTCAATGTGGGGTTCTCTCACTAGAGGAAGCTAAACTCACTATAACCAGCATGATGGTTGAAGAAACCACACCTGAGAGGGAATGCAATCCAAGTCAAAGTTGTGCCTCCACAGATGCGTCATCAGTTCACATTCTAGAGATCAGTGGTTTTAAACCAGGCACTGGAATAGAACTCGTTGAGATGTTCATCGAGAATAAAACTAGAGAAACTGAGCTACAGTCACTTGTCTATGACACCATGACAGGCGTCGCTGTAGTCACATTCAAGAATGTTCAAGGTAATACTGTTCTCAGTAATTACTTTGTGAGTATGACATCTTTTTATTTGTGTATACCATTCACTTTATAAAATTCACAAAGGATACAATACAATAATCGGTTCTTCAGGGCCAATGTTTGCAGTGTACAGGCATGCACCAGCAGCATTGTTACATACAGATTATTATAACAGTGTTATTTATTTGAAACGGCAAAATAAAAATATGATATATTGCATAAATTAAGTTAATTTAGACGTTGACTTATATTATATTCGAATTCATGAAACAAATGAATTTTTCATATAGAACAAGGAGACTCCTATCAAAACCAACATTGGTCGCTGCCATGAAAACACATTCGTTACCAATACGTTTTATGTGCTTGCTAAAAAAAATTCTTTTCTATTTTCTAAAAGTATAATATGATGTAATGCTTTGTCTGTTATCTTGTACGCTTTGTCCAGCTATGTACATCAGAGCAATAAAATAACAGCACAAATGGTGCCTCACATTTTTGCAATACGATATTATACATGTGCAGACAACCACCTGTGCTATGGTGTCCATAGATGTTTGTATACGTGATCTTATATATGACATGTTATCAATATGTCTGAAACATTGTCTTAAGACGTTCAGAACACGTGAATAGCTACAAAATTACTTCGTACGTGCCATTTATTTCTTTTAAATTTAAGGAATCACGTGCACACCCACACGTGCGCGCGCTCGTACACGCACATACAAACATACCACACACAAGCACTACTTGGATCTGCTCAGGAAACGCATACTAGTATTTTGGCAGTTGTATAGTAACCATAGAAAGGGCATGTGTTAATGACAAATATCTCTATTCGAGCATTGAGGGAACATTACATCTAATCTAGGTACAACACAACTTGAAACTGGGAACTTGCAACTCGAAGGCGCTCGACTGTCAGTCAGTGCTCGGAGTCATATCTGTGCGGGACTTGATCCTGAGTCTTGCCGGCCAAGGGCGATCCAAGTACATGGACTTTGCAAGAGCACGTCCGCTGAGACTCTTGAATTGTTCTTTGAGAATACACATGCATGTGATGGTGGGGAGATAGAACAGCTTGATTGTGATGACGAAGAAGGCACCGCAGTCATCGTTTTCAAAGATGCAGACAGTGAGTAGATTAAAGTCTGAGATACACGTACCGTCATCTAGTCGCCGACAGTTCGTTGACCTTCAGTAGACATACACAGTTGCAAACTGTATTAGTGGCTGCATCTCAGGACTGTTTGATATCAAAATACACAGTACAATGACACTTCAAGCCAAAGTGAGGCATCGTTATGCTAAGAGTAACATGTTACGGCACATCTTTCACTTGTTTGCCAACTGCTAGAAAAATAACCTAGTAGACTCCTACTGTATACTTCAGTAATATTGACATGTGTGTTTATGGGAAAATTGTAGACAAACAAAGTTCCAGCAATCAATTTTTTGTTGCGTATGATAATTCCTAGAAGTAGCACCAGTCACATGTCTGTTACTGTCATCTCAGGTAAATGTGTCGTCTGGAGGCCTATTTATAGCTTAATGACTTTGTATGAAAGATACCAATCACATTATTCAAAACTTTGCAATTTATTAACGACATATACTGTATGTCAAAATTGCGGCATAAGTTGATTTTAGTTTTGTATAACTATTAAAATGTGTGCTCGTGAACAGGTTCATCAAGTTGGAACAATAGTTTTAAATCAGTTTTCTTATAACACAACTATTAACTCGAAACTGAAGTGAGGGAATTTATAGTTGTGTATAAGAAAATCAACGGTTTATCTGTGTATTTAATTATTATTTTATTAGACATACTGATTGTTTTTCTGATTCATAAACATTGCTATTAATATTAGATAATAGTGTTATCTGTAAAAATGACTGATCAGTAAATGTCTATAAGCTTCAATATAAGATTCACTCTACATTGCAACCTTGCTTACCTGACAACGTATTTCTTTCCTCATAGCTGCCAGTCGAGTTGCACAAAAGAAACCACTGAACCTCGCAGGTAAACCCATACAGGTGAAACTGATGACATCGTCTGCGTCAGTGCCAATTGTGGAAGGACCGTTCGAAGACAATCTGGTCCTTGTGTCGGGGTTGTCACCAAAGTGCACTGGAGACGACTTGGAGACATTCTTCTCAGCAGAGAAGACTCACAGTGAAATACAACACGTGATCTTTAGTCTGCACCCGGGAGTTGCGATGCTACAGTTCACCCACCCTCCAGGTAATCACTTCTTATCTTCCAGGGCAGCATCTGACAAGATGGCTGCCCGGGGATAGACGTGTATTCTGGTGTGTCCCGAGCTTTGATAGTTTTTGTGGTGGGGAGGCGTTGGAGTGTGGAGGTTTTCAAGGTGGGTGACTAGCCGAAGGAGATTGAGCACGCTGAACTTTTCGGACTTTGTGAAAGTGCTAGTTTGAGTTTGCTTGACTGCTGTTAGTTCCATAAGTTAAGCCTGAAATCGACGCACATTACGCCTCAGTGTCAGTGCGTGCTTGTGTAGCAGGGTGCATTACGTAACAACGTCTGGCACTGGCAAACAACGCCGGACAGTGGAACTGTAGACACCCACTTTATTGTGTTCCGCATGACTGCGTCTGCAAGTTGGCTTACAATATGCCGAAGTCGCGTAAATCAAGCAATGTCGAGGACAACCAAGAAGACCAGTTAGTTCTAAGACTAATTGCAGCCCTCAACGATTCAGCGGTGCTGAACAAAATGAAACAGGTTCTCTTTCCGGATGAACTCCAAAGGACGCCAAAGAGATTCGTGAATTGAGACAAACTTTCAAAAACTTTCAACAGCAACTGGATGAAAAAAACAATAAAATTACACTGCTTGAAGATAAGGTCATTCATCTCCAGAACCAAATTGATGACAATGAACAATATGGCCGTAGGGCAAACTTACGTTTCAGTGGCATTGATGAGACAGGTCATGGGGAGGACCTTGAGTCAAAGCTCATCGAAATTTGCAACGAGCACATGAAAATCAGTCCTGCTGTATTGCCCAGCGACTTTGAACGGGTACACAGAATTGGCGGCAAAACGGACACCTCCACCAGGCCGCGACCCGTAATCGTCCGCTTCAAATCGGAGAAGACACGCGACAGAGTGTTTCAGTCAAGAGCTTCACTTAAACAAAAGAACGAACGAGTAGCCGAGCGAAGTTTGAAGATCTTCATAAATGAAGATTTGACAACAATGCGTGCAAAGTTGGCTTACGAAACAAGAGTGTTGAAAAAGGCAAACAAAATCAGAGACTGCTGGACGTACAATGGGAACATTGTAATCAAGGATGTCAACAACGTGATTCACAGGATATACACCTCGAATGAGCTGGACAAGTACCAGTGACATGCAAGGCATAGCACCAAATGTCGGTGATAATGATGTAAATAATTAGTTGTTGCTCACGTGACATTTCTGACTGACACGAAATCTAGTTCTGCGATTGGCAATGTCTGCTATATGAACTGTTTTTTTTTCTTTTCTTTTTTTCTTCAATATCTTGTTTTGCTATTTGCAGTGCTCCCTAAATCAACTGTTTTGAATATATCTTAGTGCAGTTTATTACTCACTTGTGTTGTGACTTGTGATCCGTTTTCTGTTTAATGCTTCCTTATTTTCCACACGACTTTCTATTTGTTACAATATGGTAACCTATACATTTATATATATTGGAAATGTGTTTGTTAAAATGCATTAGATTGCATTAGCATTTGCAATGTCTGCTATAGGAACTATATGTATGGAAACAAGTTGGTTAAAGGGTACCTGCTTTTGTATTAACGTACGTTTAATTTCAATATCTTGTTTTGCTATTTGCAGTATTCTTTATATAATTTTTTATTTTTATATCTCTTAGTGCAATTGTCACTCACTTGTGTCGTGACTTGTGATTCGTTTTCTGTTTAATGTTTATTTATGTTCCACACATGACTTTTTATTTGTTATAATAACCTTTTTGCATTTTTTGCATTTATATATGTTGGAAATGTGTTGGTTAGAATCCATTAGAATGCATTAGCTCCTACCACTAGAAATACAGTTTTATTCTTGTTTTTTTTTTCTCGGACCATCTTGTCAAATGGCCTTTTTTTCATTGTATTTTTTTCTAAACATAATCTGTTTTTTATCTATTTCTGACACCTTATGTAGCTACTTATCATGCACCGCTTTAGCTTTACATGAACAAAATACAAATATTATTAAACAAAATCTAGTAACTCAAACACTAAAGGCACACACTCTTACTGAAACATTACTGCACACTGAAAATATGTTGATCTTATTACAATTTAAAAATATACTGAAATGATCACTGACGAAACTTTTCTCCAATTTACAGGTGGTATTACAAATAATTGTCTAAATAATATTCTAAACATCAGTAATACTGTTGATGAAAATAATGAATTGCCAACAATACGCCGATCGTCATATTATGATTTTGAAAAATTTCATTTGTTAGTTCAAAACAATAATAAACATTTCAGTATCCTAAGCTCAAATATACAGTCCATTAATGCAAAGTTTAGTGAGCTCGAGGCATTTGTAAATGACCTGTCTTCCCTAAATTTTAAATTTAGCATAATATGTCTCCAAGAGAGCTGGATATCTGATAATGATGACTTATCACTAATTCAATTAAATGGATATGACTGTATATCCCAAGGAAAAAGTTGCAGCACCAAAGGGGGATTATTAATGTATGTAGATAAACACTTTAATTATGAAGTAAAGATGAAATTAAATATGTATGAGCAATGGGAGGGACAAATAATACAAATAAATGGAGGAGGCTTATCGCAGACAGTCACTATAGGAAATATATACCGACCTCCAAGGCCTTTAACTGAAAACTATAACGAATTTATAAATGAATTTACAATGGTCATATCAGCTATGCAACATCATCAAAACAACAACCTTATTCTTGCAGGGGACTACAATATAAATATGTTAAAAATAAACGAACAACAACACTGTAGCACTTTCTTTGACATGTTAACCTCATTTAGTCTCTTCCCCCAAATTACTCTTCCTACGAGGTTCACAACATATGCTGGTACACTTATTGATAATTTTTTTGGTAATTTAACAAAGCATATTTTGCAAAGTACAGCAGGAATATTAATAAAAAAATTATCTGATCATCAACCATACTTTATGCTTATGAACATTGCTCTAAAAGAGGAACATACTACACAATTTATACGAATTAATGTACAAAATACAGAGGCTATGTTAAAAGTCAGAAATGATATAATCTCTTCTGAAATACATAAAAAATTAGATACTAGTTCAAATGCTGATCCAAACCATAATTATAACATTATTATTAATGAAATAAATCAAGCTAAAAATAAATATATGACTAGCAAATTAGTGAAATTTAATAAATATAAACATAAAAAATCTACATGGATAACTCAAGGCTTGCTAACCTCAATACGATACAGAGACAAACTTTACAAACAATTAAAAATCACAAACCCTGAATCTTCTGCATATGGCGTATTATTGATTAATCTGAAAACATACAATAGTATTTTGAAAAGAAGTTTTCGCAAAGCAAAGCAATCATATTTTGACAAATGTTTTAATCAGTTTAAATTTGATATAAAAAACACTTGGAAAACCATAAATGAAATCCTGTCCAAACATAAAATTAATAAATCATTTCCAAAATATTTTAAAGAATCCGATTCTATTGTGGCAGACAAACTAGAAATTGCAAATAAATTCAATACATTATTTACCAATATAGGTAGTAACCTGGCTAATGATATTAAATACAAAGGCATTCATGATCATTCATATTATCTAAATAATATAGTAAACTGTAATTTTACATTTAAATACGTTGAAGAAGATACCATAAAGAAAACAATAATTAATCTACCCAACAAAAGTAGCTGTGGATGTGATGGTCTCTCAACCAAACTGCTAAAAATGCTTGAACCTGCACTAACCAAATCTTTAACTTTATTAATAAATCAAGTATTAACCACGGGAATATTCCCTGATAAATTAAAAATTGCTAAGGTAATTCCGATTTATAAAAAAGGTGAGCCAGCAGTATTCAATAATTATAGACCCATATCTCTTCTACCAGCTATTTCAAAAGTACTTGAAAAAATTATTTTTGACCAATTATTATCTTATTTAAAAGACTCTAAGCTTTTGTTTGACCATCAGTATGGATTCCGACCTAAACATTCAACTGAATACGCAGCACTAGAATTAATAGATAGAATAATAACCAAACTGGATAAGGATGAAATACCCATTAATATTTACCTAGATCTTTCCAAAGCTTTTGATACCATTGACCATTTAATTTTAATTGACAAATTGAAATATTATGGTATACATGGAACAAACCTGAACTTATTCAGCAGTTACCTAACAAATCGTAAACAATATACGGAAATTGACAATACAAAATCAAAAATGTTATCAATAAAAACAGGTGTACCACAAGGTTCAATCTTAGGACCCCTGTTATTCATCATATATATCAATGATTTTGCAAAAGCCAGTAAAATGTTTAATTTCATAATTTATGCTGATGATACAACTCTATCAAGTACACTAAACACTTTCAGCGATAACATACATGACGAAAATGTAGAATCTTTAATAAATGAAGAACTTTTAAAAATAAATGAATGGCTCAAAATAAATAAATTATCGCTAAACATAGCAAAATCGAAATACATGACATTTCAAAAGGCAAAGAAAAATATACAGACACTTACTCTGAAGATAGACAATGTAAATATTGAACAAGTCAAAGAATTTAATTTTTTGGGTTTAATTATAGATACAAATTTAAACTGGAAAAAGCACACTGAAAAAATTGCAAATGCTTGTTCTAAAAAAATTGGCGTATTAAATAAATTGAAACATGTGTTACCTCTTCATATTAAAATAATATTATATAATTCTTTAATAGTGCCACACATTAATTATTGCATCATGGCGTGGGGCTTTCAATCAAATAGAATAATAAAACTTCAAAAAAAAGCCATGAGAATTATTACCTTAAGTAATTATACTTCCCACACAGAACCACTTCACAAAAAACTCAACTTGTTAAAAGTAGATGACATCCTTAAATTACAACAATTAAAATTTTACTATAAATATTTACACAATGACTTACCAGTTTATTTACAAAACTGGAGGATAATGTTTAACTATGAGGTACATAATCATGATACAAGAGTCAGGAATAAAATATACACTTATAAAATTAAACATGAATTTGCTAAGAAATGTCTTAGGCATAATTTGCCACTTTTACTAAATAACATTCCTGATATTGTCAAAGAAAAGCTTAGTACACACAGTTCACAAGGATTTGCCAAGTATGTTAAACTTTATTTTTTACAAAACTATCAAGTAACATGCACCAGGCAAAACTGCTACATATGTATGCAAAATTAAGAACTGACAACCACCTGTCAACTTGATACAATACAAAACAGTGCCTAAACGACAAACACAACAATCATGTAAGCTTGCTCACACTACACACATGCATACATATTATGTTTTTTTGTTATTTGTTTTTTTCTTTTTCTGGAAGAATTTTATTAGGTGATGTATTGATTCAGTTAAAGTTTTATTGGAAAAGGTGGCTCCTCGATAGCGACTACCATAATCTTAGAGGAGTCTCCTGACCCTACTTTGTCTGGGTCAAATAAAATAAAATTCTTCTTCTTCTTCTTCTTCCAGTGAGGCACGTAGAAATAACAAGTAAAAGTAAGTTCTAAGGAAGCAACAATACAAAACATTTTGTCGTTGAGTCTACACTGTGTTTCCACGACAAACTGATCCATTGTAAATACACTAATAATATGACATGTGCATCAAGAAAATAACAACTGGTGCTGTGTAGCAGTGTATCATAAAAAAACAGGTAAACGTATCATGTCTTCATGACAAGAATAAGATGTCATGTGTTTTGAGCATGACAACAACAACTGACGCTGTGTAACAATATATAATAAAAAGAGGTAAAGTATCGATCCTGTCGTTGCAACAAGAATAAGATGACGCGTGTTTTGAAAAACATATGGCGCAGTGTAACAGTATATCATAAAAGAGAGAGTAAAAGTGTTGTCTTCATGACAAGAACAAAAATATGGCTTACACACGTTATGGTAAATACAGTGTTGGATGTCCTATTTTCACAACATTCATTTAACGTGTGCCTTTGCAGAGTTTGACCGTCTACGCGAACTGTGTGTCACAAAGCCACTTCGGGGGACGATGGTGAATGTTCAAAGAGTGCCACAGTCCAAAACCATCCAAGTGCACAACATCGGGGAAATCACCAAGGACGTACTCAACTTGTACTTTGAGAACAAGTGTGGCAGAGATGGTCAAGTGATTAATATGGATGTCTTTCGAAAAGACGATTATGCTCTCGTTGAATTTGCAAACTGCGCAAGTAAGTTGCATGTTTGAATTGAGTAACGACATATCTACTTATAATCGAGCTAGCATATGTATGCAGATAGCATAACGTTTTCCTCTTAGACGGCTTGAACCTTGAGCACCAAACTTTAATGGATTAATGTACGACATCTAGAATAGAAGGAAATGCCTGTATATTTTCAAAATACAACATATTTGTGAAGATCCTCACCTTTTATGGGGTATATCAGTTGATCGGAATGTAAAACATAATGTGCGCGTAATACGTAAAACGTAACCTAACAAACGCGGGAACCACGCGCACTCAACAAACACTTCGGGAAAACGGCCATAGACTTGGCAACATGGAGTATACGCTGACAGACTAATGCTTATGTAAACCATCATGCCAATAACATAGTAATAGGAATATTATTTGACAATTCTTCACTATCACGATGAGGGCCTGTCGATGAAGGTGAACTTTACATTTTCTCTGACCTTCGTCATTTTCAACAAACATCGAGTATCTGCGAATGTGTTATGGTGTTTATTTAAAGGTGCTGTGTTTTCTAATGTTTGGTAAATATTACATTCATGACTGTCTTCTAGTAAGGCGTCCCATCAGGTGACGGGCATTTTCCTTGTTTAAATAATTATGTTGGACTAACATAATTTTTGTGCAGTCATGTGTTTCTTTTACACTTGATCCTACATAATATCTGCTTGTAGGTGCTCAAAACATCCTTGCCAGAATGAGTCACCAACTTGAGAATCGCAATCTGTTTGTGACAACATACCACAAATGTTTTGGTCTGATTCCCACATATCATGACACCAGGATGCCAGGCGGATGGATACCAAAGAACGTGATTGTGACTGGGTTCTGCCCACGTGTGTTCAACTTCCTTCAGACGTCTGGCGTGTCTCGGCAACTAGTGGACACTAAAATGGCCGAGGTGGCAGCAGTAATTGAATGGGATACATATAACGACGCGTTTAACTGCGTCGAGTTGACATGCGTCATCACCCACTCGATGAAGGATGCACAATCTAAGGCCAAGACGTGGAGTCAGGAAGCATCGAAGGCATTCCAGGATGTGCTGGCCAGAAACTTCGTAGCTGACAAAATTGAGACACTGCAGGAAGCTTGGACACCTTTCTTGGAACGCATAGGCTATGTGGGTGAACTTGATCGCAGTAAAATCGCTGTCGTTGTCTGTGCTGAAGAATGCTCTGTGTCCCTCACGGGGCCAATAAAAGAAGTTGACAGTGTTTCAGCGAAGTTGAAAGATGATCATTCAAAGGTGCAAGAGGAAATGAAAAGAGCAGCAGCGATTGTTACTGAGACCAAGCATGGTTTCACTTTGCAACAACTGAGAATGCTGAATGCAAAGGCATTTAAATCACAAAAGGAGAAACAGTTTTCAGGCCTAACCGTGGAAATTGACATGAAATCTCTCGAAGTCCAATTCACCGGAATGCCAGGGGATATAACAACAGCAAAGTCTGAAATGTTTGAGATTTTGAACAACATGGTAGAAAGGTGCATAAAAATGCCCGCCTCACTTACCAGTATGCTCCAAGGTAAACCTATGATGAAACTCGTCGTGGCACAGTTCCGGGACCAAAACATATGTGCTGTCTACGGCGATGTGGGGGACAATCGACTCGGAGTGTATGCCCTCAGCGATGAACACTTGGACACTGCCATTGAAGTCATCAATTCCACAACATGCGAGAAATCAGTTGCTGTTGATGTGAACAAAATGTCTGCCCCACAGAAGTGGATAGAACTGATAGACGCCCAGCAATCTAAACATTGTGGTTTTCTTACAATCACAGAGTCCGAAAACACGGTATTGTTAGTTGGAGAAAAATCGCACGTAGAAGACAGCCTAAAGGAAATTCACACATTTCTTGAAGTCAACATCATCAGTGAGCAATTTGTTGCAATGGAGTATGGGGTAGCAAGCTACATAGACAGGTATATGGCGGAAGAGATCGGAGAAGTCATGAAGACCTATCTACATGTCACGCTTACAGTCAAGCTAGAGGGCAACTGCGGATATGTCGTTGCGGGAAACACCAACAGTGTTCAACGTGCTGTTCAGGATTTGCAGAGATGGCAAGATGACACCAAGGTACAACAGTTCCCCGTTGACAAACCAGGATTGCCAAAGTTCCTGACAAGTGGCCCCGGCCAACATTCCCTTCAACAACTCGAACAGCAACACAAGGTAGTCATTGAGCCAGTCGGGAGGTATGCACAGAAAGGTGAAGAGTTGGCTTCAGATGGCGGGGCCACTGGTGGACACGACAAGTCACAGAAGAAAGGCAAGTGTTGTTTATTTGACATTACTAGGCCCAGTCTAGCAGCAGTTATTATCTTATGATGGGTCATGATGGACAAGACAAGTCACAGAAGAAAGGCACGTGTTGTTTATTTGACATTACTAGGCCCAGTCTAGCAGCAGTTATTATCTTATGACGGGTCATGATGGACAAGAAAAGTCACAGAAGAAAGGCAAGTGTTGTTTATTTGACATTACTAGGCCCAGTCTAGCAGCAGTTATTATTTTGTGACGGGTCATGGTGGACAAGACAAGTCACAGAAGAAAGGCAAGTGTTGTTTATTTGACATTACTAGGCCCAGTCTAGCAGCAGTTATTATCTTATGACGGGTCATGGTGGACACGACAAGTCAAAGAAGAAAGGCAAGTGTTGTTTACTTGACATTACTTGACATTACTAGGTCCAGTCTAGCAGCAGTTATTATCTTATGACGGGTCATGATAGACAAGACAAGTCACAGAAGAAAGGCAAGTGTTGTTTATTTGACATTACTAGGCCCAGTCTAGCAGCAGTTATTATTTTGTGACGGGTCATGATGGACAAGACAAGTCACAGAAGAAAGGCAAGTGTTTTTTACTTGACATTACTAGGCCCAGTCTAGCAGCAGTTATTATCTTATGATGGGTCATGATGGACAAGACAAGTCACAGAAGAAAGGCAAGTGTTGTTTATTTGACATTACTTGACATTACTAGGTCCAGTCTAGCAGCAGTTATTATCTTATGACGGGTCATGATAGACAAGACAAGTCACAGAAGAAAGGCAAGTGTTGTTTACTTGACATTACTAGGCCCAGTCTAGCAGCAGTTATTATCTTATGACGGGTCATGATTGACAAGACAATTCACAGAAGAAAGGCAAGTGTTATTTATTTGACATTACTAGGTCCAGTCTAGCAGCAGTTATTATCTTATGACGGGTCATGATGGACATGACAAGTCACAGAAGAAAGGCAAGTGTTGTTTACTTGACATTACTAGGCCCAGTCTAGCAGCAGTTATTATCTTATGATGGGTCATGATGGACAAGACAAGTCACAGAAGAAAGGCAAGTGTTGTTTATTTGACATTACTTGACATTACTAGGTCCAGTCTAGCAGCAGTTATTATCTTATGACGGGTCATGATTGACAAGACAAGTCACAGAAGAAAGGCAAGTGTTGTTTATTTGACATTACTAGGCCCAGTCTAGCAGCAGTTATTATCTTATGACGGGTCATGATGGACAAGACAAGTCACAGAAGAAAGGCAAGTGTTGTTTATTTGACATTACTTGACATTACTAGGTCCAGTCTAGCAGCAGTTATTATCTTATGACGGGTCATGATGGACAAGACAATTCACAGAAGAAAGGCAAGTGTTGTTTATTTGACATTACTAGGCCCAGTCTAGCAGCAGTTATTATCTTGTGACGGGTCATGATGGACAAGACAATTCACAGAAGAAAGGCAAGTGTTGTTTATTTGACATTACTAGGCCCAGTCTAGCAGCAGTGATAACAATTTATAACAACAGTAGTTTAAAAAAAAATGTAATTCACCTTATAATGTATAATTCACTTAAAATAAAATGCTCTTGGGCATGTGTTTTGTCAAAAAATATGAAAAAACAGCTAATAGACCTTTTCCATGATGAATGTGCAGTCAAGGGAAATGTGTGGGTGAATGAGTGTGGGTGGGTGAGTGTGGGTGGGTGGGTGGGTGGGTGGGTGGGTGAGTGAGTGAATGTGGGTGGATGAGTGTGGGTGGGTGAGTGTGAGTGAGTGAATGAGTGTGGGTGATTGTGGGAGGGTGAGTGTGGGTAAGTGAGTGAGTGTGGGTGGGTGAGTGTGGGTGGTTGAGTGTGGGTGGTTGAGTTTGGGAGAGTGTGGGTGGTTGAGTTTGGGTGAGTGAGTGTGGGTGAGTGAGTGTTGGTGAGTGAGTGTGGGTGGGTGAGTGTTGGGTTGGTGAGTGTGGGTAAGTGAGTGAGTGTGGGTGGGTGAGTGAGTGTGGGTGGTTGAGTTTGGGAGAGTGTGGGTGGGTGAGTGAGTGTTGGTGAGCGAGTGTTGGTGAGTGAGTGTGGGTGGGTGAGTGTGGGTGGGTGAGTGTGGGTGGGTGAGTGTGGGTGGGTGAGTGTGGGTGAGTGTAGGTGTGTGAGTGTGGGTGGGTGAGTGTGGGTGGGTGAGTGAATGTGGGTGGGTGAGTGTGGGTGAGTGAGTGTGGATGAGTTAATGTGGACCCCTAGACGTGGAACTAATAGTTAATCTAGTAGCCAGCTGGCTTTCTCTAAATTCCACCAGTCTGATCACTTTTTATTACCAGTCTTGGCCAGTCATCTGCCAGTCTTTAAGACTGGCAGACTGGTCTCTGGCTAAGCCCCAGTCGAGCAATACCAGGTAATCACACACACAGTTATGACTTGACTGTTGCTTTCAGCTAAAGGACCTCAAGGTGGAAACATGCCTCGTGACGTGTCCACCATTGAGGTGCGAGGATTCAACGAAACAACCACCGATGACACCATTAAATCTTTCTTTGAGAATAAAAAGTGGTCTGGAGGAGGTGAAATGAAGACCTTCACGAGAGACAGCACAAACAAAGTTATACGCATTACTTACTGTAATCCAACAGGTCAGTCGTATATAATTAACAGCATATTTTGGGGCATAGCTACCAGTCTATATACAACAGAGTCCCCCCTCTTCTAAGGCCACTCCTTCAGCGAATCTAAAGTGGCCTTATAAGGCAGGTGGCCTCTGGTGAGGGGAACCATCAATGAATGTAGCATGTGAAAAGAAAACATATGACAGAACATCAATTCAATAATAACGTGTGTGTTGGCATATAGGTAAATAACAGTTGATTTGTCATAGATAATGTAACATGTAACACAGGTATGATTGCCAACTCAGCACGACGAGTATGTATGGCAGGCCTACTTCATTTGTTATAAACATCGACTTGTGATTAAAAATAGCAGTTTTGGCTGCCAATTGGCCACTGCCATAAATACATATATATATAAGCAGTACTAAGGTGAAACGTATGGAATACACAATATATGACCAGCCACAGAAAAGTGGGTATTAAGTTGCAAAATTGTGAAATTGAGTTCTGTTCCTTTTGGACTGCACAGATCGTGAGCTTTAAAATGCTACGCCAGTTGTTGAAGTATCTTCAGTAGTTTGTGATTTATTGCTTAAATTGAAGCAAACTTAATAAAACCAACATCATTTTGATTCGTATTGTTTATTGTTTCTTAATCTATGGATTCGTAAATGCACATATTTTATTTGTTTTTGATTGTTTGTTGATGAAAATAAACAGGGCATTGAAAGATAAGATTATGAACTAGATGTATTTCTGCCAAAATCACACAATTGATGGAAAATGCCTTAGACAACTATTTTTGGCTCAGAATAGACCTTTGCGACTTACTACCCGGTTTGCTGTGACGGGTCACATATTGTGTATAGTTATGTATATATATTGGTCTGAGAGTATTTGTGCGTGTGTGTGTGTATCATCATAATACAGCATTACATAATCTTTCCCATCGCATACACGCACACACAAACATGCACTCATACAAACATGCACACACACAAACATGCACACATGCAAATATGCACACACACAAACACGCATACACACACACACAGGAATATGTTTATTTGTAGATGCTGAAAATGTGCTCGGGAAGCCAGAGTTGAAACTGGAAGGTGCGACGCTGAGCGTGTCTCTGGTGGAGGAATGGGACAGACGAACTATCGAAGTCCATGGAATACATCCCAGTTCATCGTATGATGCCATCGAGTTGTTCTTTGAGAGGAAACGCTGGTCTGGTGGCGACACAGTTGAACATATGGAACTTGACACTGCCAGCAACATCGCATACGTGACGTTTGAGAGTCCAGAAGGTTAGAGTCATAGTCGTTAAAGTATTTTATAAATGTATGTATATGTACACACACACACACACATATATATAAATAAAATTATATATAAAATTGTAAGTGTAACTTATGCTCTAACAGAATAAATGTAGATTATGAGACTAGTGAATGAAAATTATAACAACTATTGTTCTAATTTAGCATGACTATGAGGAATCATGCAACTATCTATGCCTATGGTTAAATTCCTTCAGTTGCAACTTCAGCGTTACTTTATCTTACTAGTATATACTTGCCATGGTTCAAGTGAAGATTACGGTTTTAGAATGACATCATATATATATATATATACATATATATATATATATATATATAAATTATTATAGTGTTGTTTTCTGTAAAAATGTACTAATACTTGGTTTTGCTTGTAGTGGCAGCGACTGTGCTGAAGACACCGCTCCTGCTAGATGGCGCCACTTTAACAGTTCGGCCAAAGTCGAGCATCTCCTCACGACACCAACAAACAACAGGAGAAACGGGACGCAATAAGGAACATGAATCAAGTAGCAAAGGTAATGATAGAGACAACACAAAATTCAACAAGGGAGAAATTGCTGTCAGGAACACATGATAACGGTTGGTTAGGGTTGGGATTGAGAGATATATGCTTCAACCCACAGCACTATACAGTAATGCATGTATATCTGAAGGCCATTGAAAGTGGGGACTATTGCAGAAGAGAAGGCAGTGGTCAGTTCAGTGGCTTTGTTTCAATAAAGATCATTGAGCCACGAGGTTGGTGCAATGTCTGGAGACCTGTGCTTGAGAAACCTGTTCCGCTTATTTTGGGGAGAAATATAGTGTGAACTAGAATGCCAGTAAATGAATCCCTGATGTGTGGTGCAACAGACCTGCATTGCATCATCATTTACTTGGACGTTTTATCCTGCAGAGAGACAATGTAGCTCCATATAAACTTAACAGCTGTTCCAAATATATATTTAGTAGTTGTTTGTATACTTACTTTTAAAAGTCAGCTAGTTATATACGTCGAACCATGCTTTACAATTACCCCAGGCAGTAACACCAGTCATGGTCATCCTTGGACAGTCACACATTTTTTCCGCAATAAATAAGGGGCATTAATCCCACTACCATGGTCACCTTGCTATTCACGTCACTTTCCCTTCCCGATGTTGAACTTGATACTGAGGTTCTTTGAGTGTAGGTTTATATAAACTTACAATACGTTGTCAGCAACTGTGTGACTTAGAATGAATTAATTGTGGCTCTCCTGACATAGTAACAAGTAATTGGAGTAGTTCATTCTGTATATGGCTTGTGTTTCTAATTAATGTTATGACATTGACACATCATTTAATTAAAGGTTGCAATATTAATGTATTTCCAATATTGAACAGGCTTTAAAGTGTTGCACCTGAACATAGTCAGTCATGCACTTATACATTTATAATAATGAATAATGTATTAAAACAGCTATAAAAAGTATTTATTAAAACGAAATAAAGCATACTTTTTACATACACATCAAACTGTTGTTTTTAACACAAGCAAAGATGATCTTATTTTAGCTATGTTGCGTGATATGTGAGCAGATTATAACGTTATTGACACGTCATATTTGTTAGATTCACCACGCGAGACTCCAAGAAAGTGTGACGAGACACTACGAGATGCACCGACTCCCTCACCGTTACCACGTGACACTCCCGTTGAGCCCCCCAGACATGCTGTAGGCCTTGTCACTTCAAGAAACATAATTGTGGTGAGCGGTATCAAAGAGACAACCACTGAAAAACTCCTCAAGATGTTCTTTCAGAGCAAGAAGAGGTCTGGTGGTGGCCCAGTGAAGGACATTGACTACCAACACACCAAAGGCCAGGCAACCATCACATTCCACAGTGATGAAGGTATCCGCTAGATTCTATCTTACACCCACCAGTGGTGTAACAAACCAAACGCAGCAACTATCTCCATTAAAGTATTTTGATCTTAATATTGGTCCAGGTAACCACTTGATTTCTGTTATCGCCAAAGATGGCATCTGGACAGGAGCTCACCACTCACTGTTACCACGTTTCTTCCACATGAAGAACATCATATTGCAAACACTTAAGTGAATAACTCCACACAGACACACACACCGCCACACACACACACACACACACACACACACACACACACACACACACACACACACACACACACACACATATCACCATCGCCACCACACACACCTCCACACACACACATACACACACACACACACACACACCGCCAACACACACACATACACACACACACACACACACACACACACACATTAATGTATGGTTGTATGTTTCTCCAGATGCTAAGTGTGTTCTTCAATGTGGGGTTCTCTCACTAGAGGAAGCTAAACTCACTATAACCAGCATGATGGTTGAAGAAACCACACCTGAGAGGGAATGCAATCCAAGTCAAAGTTGTGCCTCCACAGATGCGTCATCAGTTCACATTCTAGAGATCAGTGGTTTTAAACCAGGCACTGGAAGAGGACTCGTTGAGATGTTCATCGATAATAAAACTAGAGAAACTGAGCTACAGTCACTTGTCTATGACACCATGACAGGCGTCGCTGTAGTCACACTCAAGAATGTTCAAGGTAATACTGTTCTCAGTAATTACTTTGTGAGTATGACATCTTTTTATTTGTGTATACCATTCACTTTATAAAATTCACAAAGGATACAATACAATAATCGGTTCTTCAGGGCCAATGTTTGCAGTGTACAGGCATGCACCAGCAGCATTGTTACATACAGATTATTATAACAGTGTTATTTATTTGAAACGGCAAAATAAAAATATGATATATTGCATAAATTAAGTTAATTTAGACGTTGACTTATATTATATTCGAATTCATGAAACAAGTGCATTTTTCATATAGAACAAGGAGACTCCTATCAAAACTAACATTGGTCGCTGCCATGAAAACACATTCGTTACCAATACGTTTTATGTGCTTGCTAAAAAAATATGTTTTCTATTTTCTAAAAGTATAATATGATGTAATGCTTTGTCTGTTATCTTGTACGCTTTGTCCAGCTATGTACACCAGAGCAATAAAATAACAGCACAAATGGTGCCTCACATTTTTGCAATACGATATTATACATGTGCAGACAACCACCTGTGCTATGGTGTCCATAGATGTTTGTATACGTGATATTATATATGACATGTTATCAATATGTCTGAAACATTGTCTTAAGACGTTCAGAACACGTGAATAGCTACAAAATTACTTCGTACGTGCCATTTATTTCTTTTAAATTTAAGGAATCACGTGCACACCCACACGTGCGCGCGCTCGTACACACATATACAAACATACCACACACAAGCACTACTTGGATCTGCTCAGGAAACGCATACTAGTATTTTGGCAGTTGTATAGTAACCATAGAAAGGGCATGTGTTAATGACAAATATCTCTATTCGAGCATTCAGGGAACATTACATCTAATCTAGGTACAACACAACTTGAAACTGGGAACTTGCAACTCGAAGGCGCTCGACTGTCAGTCAGTGCTTTGAGTCACATCTGTGCGGGACTTGATCCTGAGTCTTGCCGGCCAAGGGCAATCCAAGTACACGGACTTTGCAAGAACACGTCCGCTGAGACTCTTGAATTGTTCTTTGAGAATACACGTGCATGTGATGGTGGGGAGATAGAACAGCTTGATTATGACGACGAAGAAGGCACCGCAGTCGTCGTTTTCAAGGATGCAGACAGTGAGTAGATTAAAGTCTGACATATACGTACCGACATCTAGTCGCCGACAGTTTGTCGACCGTCAGTAGACATACACAGTTGGAAACTGTATTAGTTGTTGCATCTCAAGACTGTTTTATATTTTAAAAAAACAAAGAGTATAATCATACTTTAAGCCAAAGTGAGGCATCATTATGCTAAGAGAAACACATATTTATCTTCTTTCCCAACTGCTAGAAAATATCATATTACACTCCTACTGTATATATAAGTAATATTGACATGTGTGTTTATGGGTAAATTGTAGGAAAACAAAGTGTCGGCAAGCAACACATTTTTTGTTGCTTATGATAATTCCTAGAAGTAGCGCTAGTCACATGTTTGTTACTGTTACTGTCGTCTCGGGTAAATGTGTCATCTGGAGGCCTATGTGTAGCTTAATGACATGGTATGAAAGATACCAGTCACATTATTCAAAACTTTGCAATTTATTAACGACATATACTGTATGTAAAAATTGCAGCATCAGTTGATTTTAGTTTTGTATAACTATTAAAATATGTGCTCGTGAACAAGTTCTCTTATAACACAATTATAAATTCGAAACTGAAGTGAGACTTGAATTTATAATTGTGTATAATAAAATCAACGGTTTATCTGTGTATTTAATTATTATTTTATTAGACATACTGATTGTTTTTCTGATTCATAAACATTGCTATTAATATTAGATAATAGTGTTATCTGTAAAAATGACTAATTAGCAAATGTTTATAAGCTTCAATATAAGATTCACTCTACATTGCAACATTGTTTACCTGACAACGTATTTCTTTCCTCATAGCTGCCAGTCGAGTTGCACAAAAGAAGCCACTGAACCTCGCAGGTAAACCCATACAGGTGAAACTGATGACATCGTCTGCGTCAGTGCCAATTGTGGAAGGACCGTTCGAAGACAATCTGGTCCTTGTGTCGGGGTTGTCACCAAAGTGCACTGGAGACGACTTGGAGACATTCTTCTCAGCAGAGAAGACTCACAGTGAAATACAACACGTGATCTTTAGTCTGCACCCGGGAGTTGCGATGCTACAGTTCACCCACCCTCCAGGTAATCGCTTCTTATCTTCCAGTGAGGCACGTAGAAATAACAAGTAAAAGTAAGTTCTATGGAAGCAACGATACAACGCATTTCGTCGTTGAGTCTGCACTGTGTTTCCACGAAAGACTGATTCGTTGTGAATACACTAATAATATGACACGTGTGTCAAGAAAATAACAACTGGCGCTGTGTAGCAGTATATCATAAAAAGACAGGTAAACGTATCATGTCTTCATGACAAGTATAAGATGACATGTGTTTTGAGCATGACAATAACAACTGACGCTATGTAACGAACGATATATAATAAAAAGAGGTACAGTATCGATCCTGTCGTTGTAACAAGAATAAGATGACGCGTGTTTTGACAAACATATGACGTAGTGTAACAGTATATCATAAAAGAAAGGGTAAAAGTGTTGTCTTCATGACAAGAACAAAAATATGGCTTACACACGTTATGGTAAATACAGTGTTGTTTGGCATATTTTCAAAACAGTCATTTAACGTGTGCCTTTGCAGAGTTTGACCGTCTACGCGAAGTATGTGTCGCAAAGCCACTTCGGGGGACGATGGTGAATGTTCAAAGAGTGCCACAGTCCAAAACCATCCAAGTGCACAACATCGGGGAAATTATCAAGGAGGTACTCAACTTATACTTTGAAAACAAGTGTGGCAGAGATGGTCAAGTGATTGCTATGGATCTCCTTCGACAAGACGATTATGCTCTCATTGAATTTGCAAACTGCGCAAGTAAGTTGCATTTTTGAATTGAGTAATGACATATCTACTTATAATGTATGCGGATAGCATAACGTTTTCTTCTTAGACGGCTTGAACCTTGAGCACCAAACGTTCAGTGATTAATGTACTACCTCTAGAATAGAAGGAAAGGCCTGTCTATTTTCAAAATACATCATATTTGTGAAGATTCTCTCCTTTTATGTTGTGAATCAGTTGATCGGAACGTAAAACATAATGTGCGCATAATACGTAGAACGTAACCTAACAATCGTGGGAACCACACGCACTCAGCAAACACTTTGGGAAAACGGCCCCTGCGTCATAGACTTGGCAACATAGAGTAGACGCTTACAGAGTAATACTTATTAGGCCATGGGCCAGATATGCCCCTCGTGCACCCCCCCACAACTCTACCAACCCATGTTTTTTTTAAGCTTTGGGGTATTTCTGGTATCAAATGAAAGATATGATGCTGCAGAGTGTTACGCATTATTATTTTGATTTTAAAGAAGCCATGGGATCAAGAGAAATTGATATGTTTGAAAAAAATAATGATGTCATCTATGCGGTCACGAGTGAGAATGGGGTATAGTTATTCTATGCTAATTAGGGCACATGCCATAATAATATATATCCATTGAATGCTATTATGATGATCAGTAGATGAAAACCTTCAATTTGACATATTACAAGTACATATTGAGACATATATGACTATACAATGACGATTGTGGTGTGGGTGATTAAATACCACGCGACGTTGATGAGAAATACGATATTTCAGGGTACCATCCAATATAGGCTGGAAATGGGTAGTGAGACCCAACTTTTTCACTGTTACCACTTAAAATCATCTTCAAGAGACCCCAAAGCTTAAAAAAAACATGGGTTGGTAGAGTTGTGGGGGGGGGTGCACGAGGGGCATATCTGGCCCATGGCCTATATGTAAACCATCATGCCAATAACATAGTAATACGAATATCATTTGACAATTCTACACTATCACCACGAGGGCCTATCGATGAACGTGAACTTCACATTCTCTCCGACCTTCGTCATTTTGAACAAACATCGAGTATATATACGAATGTGCTATGGTGTTTATTTAACGGTGCTGTGTTTTCTAACGTTTGGTAAATATTACTTTCATGACTTCGGGAAAACGGCCATAGACTTGGCAACATGGAGTAGACGCTGACAGACTAATGCTTATGTAAACCATCATGCCAATAACATAGTAATACGAATATTATTTGACAATTCTTCACTATCAGGACGAGGGCCTATCGATGAACGTGAACTTTACATGTTCTCCTACTTTCGTCATTTTCAACAAACATTGAGTATCTGCGAATGTGTTATGGTGTTTATTTGACGGTGCTGTGTTTTCTAACGTTTGGTAAATATTACATGAGTAAGGCATCCCATCAGGTGACGGGAATTTTCCTTGTTTAAATGATGATGTTGGACTAACATAATTTCTGTGCAGTCATGTGTTTCTTTTACACTTGCTCCTGCCTCTAGTTAATTATCCTATGTGATATCTGCTTGTAGGTGCTCAAAACATCCTTGCCAGAATTAGTTACCAACTTGAGAATCGCAATCTGTTTGTGAGAACATACCACAAATGTTTGGGTCTGATTCCCCCATATCACGACACCAAGATGCCAGGCGGATGGATACCAAAGAACGTGGTCGTGACTGGGTTCTGCCCACACGTGTTCAACTTCCTTCAGACGTCTGACGTGTCTCGGCAACTAGTGGATACTAAAATGGCCGAGGTGGCAGCAGTAATTGAATGGGACACATATAACGACGCGTTTACCTGCGTCCCGTTGACATGCCTCATCACCCACTCGATGAAGGATGCACAAACTAAGGCCAAGACGTGGAGTCAGAAAGCATCGAAGGCATTCCAGTATGTGCTGGCCAGAAACTTTGTAGCTAACAAAATTGAGACACTGCAGGAAGCTTGGAAACCTTTCTTGGAACGCATAGGCTATGTGGGTGAACTTGATCGCAGTAAAATCGCTGTCGTTGTCTGTGCTGAAGAATGCTCTGTGTCCCTCACGGGGCCAATAAAAGAAGTTGACAGTGTTTCAGCAAAGTTGAAAGATGATCATTCAAAGGTGCAAGAGGAAATGAAAAGAGCAGCAGCGATTGTCACTGAGACCAAGCATGGTTTCACTTTGCAACATCTGAGAATGCTGAATGCAAAGACATTTAAATCACACCAGGAGAAACAGTTTTCAGACCTAACCGTGGAAATTGACATGAAATCTCTCGAAGTCCAATTCACCGGAATGCCAGGGGATATAACAACAGCAAAGTCTGAAATGTTTGAGATTTTGAACAACATGGTAGAAAGGTGCATACAAATGCCCCCCTCACTTACCAGTATGCTCCAAGGTAAACCTATGATGAAACTCGTCGTGGCACAGTTCCGGGACCAAAACATCTGTGTTGTCTACGGCGATGTGGGGGACAATCGACTCGGGGTGTATGCCCTCAGCGATGAACACTTGGACACTGCCATTGAAATCATCAATTCCACAACATGCGAGAAATCAGTTGCTGCTGATGTGAACAAAATGTCTGCCCCACAGAAGTGGATAGAACTGATAGACGCCCAGCAATCTGAACATGGTGGTTTTCTTACAATCACCGAGTCCGAAAACACTGTAGTGTTAGTTGGAGAAAGATCGCACGTAGAAGACAGCCTAAAGGAAATACACACATTTCTTGAAGTCAACATCATCAGTGAGCAATTTGTTGCAATGGAGTATGGGGTAGCAAGCTACATAGACAGGTATATGGCGGAAGAGATCGGAGAAGTCATGAAGACCTATCTACATGTCACGCTTACAGTCAAGCTAGAGGGCAACTGCGGATATGTCGTTGCAGGAAACACCAACAGTGTTCAACGTGCTGTTCAGGATTTGCAGAGATGGCAAGATGACATCAAGGTACAACAGTTCCCCGTTGACAAACCAGGATTGCCAAAGTTCCTGACAAGTGGCCCCAGCCAACATTCCCTTCAACAACTCGAACAGCAACACAAGGCAGTCATTGAGCCAGTCGGGAGGTATGCACAGAAAGGTGAAGAGTTGGCTTCAGATGCCGGGGCCAGTGTAGCCGGCAGCAGCTCCATGTCGCGTGTTACAATTCCCGGTGGTGTCACAGTGGAAGTGGTTCAGGGGGATTTGACGAAGTTCCACACGGATGCAATCGTTAACGCTGCAAACGTACGACTTGATCACAAAAGAGGACTCGCAAAAGCCATTGTTGGACACGACAAGTCACAGAAGAAAGGCAAGTGTTGTTTATTTGACATTACTAGGCCCAGTCTAGCAGCAGTTATTATCTTGTGACGGGTCATGATGGACAAGACAAGTCACAGAAGAAAGGCAAGTGTTGTTTATTTGACATTACTAGGCCCAGTCTAGCAGCAGTTATTATCTTGTGACGGGTCATGATGGACAAGACAAGTCACAGAAGAAAGGCAAGTGTTGTTTATTTGACATTACTAGGCCCAGTCTAGCAGCAGTTATTATCTTGTGACGGGTCATGATGGACAAGACAAGTCACAGAAGAAAGGCAAGTGTTGTTTATTTGACATTACTAGGCCCAGTCTAGCAGCAGTTATTATCTTGTGACGGGTCATGATGGACAAGACAAGTCACAGAAGAAAGGCAAATGTTGTTTATTTGACATTACTAGGCCCAGTCTAGCAGCAGTTGTTAACTTATGACGGGTCATGGTGGACATGACAAGTCACAGAAGAAAGGCAAGTGTTGTTTATTTGACATTACTAGGTCCAGTCTAGCAGCAGTTATTATCTTATGACGGGTCATGATGGACAAGACAAGTCACAGAAGAAAGGCAAGTGTTGTTTATTTGACATTACTAGGCCCAGTCTAGCAGCAGTTATTATCTTATGACGGGTCATGATGGACAAGACAAGTCACAGAAGAAAGGCAAGTGTTGTTTATTTGACATTACTAGGCCCAGTCTAGCAGCAGTTATTAACTTATGACGGGTCATGATGGACAAGACAAGTAACAGAAGAAAGGCAAATGTTGTTTATATGACATTACTAGGCCCAATCTAGCGGCAGTTATTATCTTATGACGGGTCATGGTGAACAAGACAAGTCACAGATTAAAGGCAAGTGTTGTTTATTTGACATTACTAGGCCCAGTCTGGCAGCATTTATTATCTTATGACGGGTCATGATGCACAAGATAAGTCACAGAAGAAAGGCAAGTGTTGTTTATTTGACATTACTAGGCCCAGTTTAGCAGCAGTTATTATCTTATGACGGGTCATGATGGACAAGACAAGTCACAGAAGAAAGGCAAGTGTTGTTTATTTGACATTATTAGGCACAGTCTAGCGGCAGTTATTATCTTATGCATGTGCATTTGTTCATCGGTAAACACGGATGGAGTTGTATACACGAGTTAAGTTGTGATTTTAATTGATAGTTGTTAACAGAATAATGCAGTTTTATTTGCCTTAGTACGAGAACGATTCAACTGCCACCGATAGACCGAGAGTAAGGGTGCGAATTTGTATTACTTTGTATGACCATCATATATGGTGCTCCAGCTAAGTTATGATATATTTGTCTATATGGCGTTCCCCAAATCCGATCCATTCGTGACTGAACATTAGAACAAATACATGCAATGTGCCATGTTAATAAATAGTATTGCCTGCCGCGATGTACTGAATCTGCATACAGGTGCCCGTCCCACGTCACATACAGACACCCGAAGACAAGCAGAAGTTCAGCCGCACTCTGGGTCTCCACATACACCGAGCAGCAGACGTCATCACGTCTCAACTCGTCGGGAGCAAACTTCCGCCCCTCAGAAGACACAGCTTAACACCCCAGAAGGCATCACTCTGTCATTATGCAAATCAGAAATTGCAAAAGAACAGGTTTGTCAAATTATCAGGTTATTCAGGAGATTACATGTATGCTTCAGTGGGTATTGTAGATAGGAGTGTTATTCAATATTCCTAATGACTGTACACATTTTACGTCAGGAAACTGTAAATTGTTAGTTTAATAGTAATGCTGTCTAATATCTTATTGTATTAGGTCATGCAAGGAAAGATGCTGAAAGTTGTTAAATATAACCTGCATATTTTGCGATAAAAAGAAGCATGTTCATTTTATGCCACTGCTAACTGGAATTGCAACATATTTTTAATGCTTTTGACATATTTAATAGTTATTATTCAACACTCTTATAATACGTTAGTGCAACTTTGATGCTTGTGTTATTTGGTGAATCTTGCTGGTGAAGGTCAACGATAATGGTTCAAGTTACATTACCCTTGTTTCGTTTGTAAAACATAACTGAATAACACCGAAAGTATCACGCATCGGGAACAAATAATCCACGAGTTAAAACACAAACATAAGTTTTTCTGTGAACTAATAAATTGATTTCACTACTCTTATAGGTAAATGCAATTGTGAACTCGACAAATCGCAGCCTTCAGTTGAACACTGGAATAGTCTCTCGGACACTGCTGCAGAATGGTGGCAACAACATCCAGACGGAATGTCAACAGAAAGCTCCATACGGCATCCAATACGGGAAAGTCGTGGTGACGTCTGGCGGACATCTGAACTGTCAGTATATCGTGCACGGGGCCTGTCCCCGGTGGGACGAAGGAAGAGGACAAAGTGAATATGTAAACACCATTACCCATTTCAATGCCACGCTTTGTTAACACCTTTACCTGTTGCAAGGCCAATCTTTGCTAGACGACATCGGCATTGGCAGTTATGTAATGTCAGACTCAGACTACTGATACTTCTATATCTGACTTCATGACTGAGTTGGCCAACTCAAGGACAATGTTTCTGTTGTATTTTTACCGATTTCTGACGCGCTCACATTGTTGACTAACCAGTCGGCGACTTGTCAGTGCGCAGTCAAGATCCTGGTGTCACCTGCGTACAGCGAACGTTCACACCCATGTCGCTCGATCCTGTCAGTTGTATTTATCATTACCATTGGCATTGGCATTGCAATGGCGCGACTTTTTTTATATTTATTGATTTTGGCATATCCATGATCACCGTCGTGCGACAGGGCTGAAAAAGGAGATTGCGAAGGAGTAGGCGACCATGGATCAAAACGTACAAATTAGAGCGGATTAGACGGGGAACCTCCGTAAACCTCATTCCCATGTTAATGTTGAAAGTACCTACGTAGTACTCGAATTTTCTAAGGATGCCGGCAAGGCTTGTTTTAAATGGGGCTTATTAAATTATTGCCTACTCACGGTGTTTTCCTGAAATCGACTGCTATCTGGGTGACAGCAGCATATTTCAACCCCTCTGTGAGTGCGACTAAGTCTAAGATGTTGTCGTAGCCATATCACCAATGTAGTATACTGGACCACTCGGTTTCTGCCTTACGCAAGCATAATATGCAGTTTTCACCAACATTTTTTGGAAATCGTTTAGCAACGTATCAATATTATTAATCAGAACTACTTGTTTCATCAATGGCATACAAACGAAGCGTTAAATAATCTGTAAAATACTTACAATATTCGTAAGACAATAATCAATTCATGCGACAAACGGAAGCACTCGGTTTCTGCCTCATCGTGTTCAAAATCATCACTGTGCGACAAATCGCAACGCATTCACTCCACAGGCTGTTCGTTAACTTTCCTGATTAGGGTGAACAGTTGCTTACAATTTCGTCCGATAAATTTAAATATTACGGCTGTTTACATCACCATCACCGATATCTGTCAAAAAACCTGTTTGCCTCGTTTTAATTTGAAACAAATAACCTTGTTGCAAGTTTGTAGACGTCCTTTGCTCATTGTGTCTGATATATCTGACTAAAGATGTATTTAATATGAGATCCAGCTATACATGTCTTGAGACTGTTTCTGGTGTATGCCATTACTTACAAGAACAACCAGCTGTTCAAAAATACATCTTTCCAATGTGAAATAAATTCTAAATGAACACACATGCATGTTTAATTTGCAGGCTTTGAGACAGTTAATAGCCAAATGTTTGGTTACTGTCCACAACATGGGGTTAACATCGATAGCCATCCCTGCCATCGGCACGGGCAATCTCGATTTTCCACATGAACTCGTTGCCACTGCCATGTTGGATGAGCTACGCAAATTTAGCAGCGACAACCCACAAACCTCGCTCAAAGATGTGCGATTTGTAGTGTACCAGAAGGATCATAAAACAATAAAGGTCAGTATTCGGTGACTGTACATACACTTTTTTGTAGTGACGACTGCTTTCCGTGTTAAAGATTGGCTGTCTGTTCCGTGTTTCGGAATCAGCCTTGATTATCAGTAATTATTAACAAACGGTTGCTTAATTGTTTTTTTCTTGAGTGCGGTAATATTGCAGCCGTGATTAATATCAAACATAGTTGTGGTTAAACCTGTCGGCATCCATTATAGTGTCAAAGTTGTTTCTTGTATTATTTATGTTTATTTTCACGGGAAAAGAAATAAAAAAGCAAATGATGTTTCTGTTTTTAAACGTAAGTTTGCGGAGATATTCCAAACTTTATTGTAATCTGAAAAAGAATGTGTTAAGAACATTTTCTTAATTGATTATACAAAACGAGACCAAGCTCCCTTTGACATCAGAATGGAAATAAAAGTCCAGTTGTATTCATAATAATGTATACATACATCACACGTTCTCAGTTGATTGGTTGATTATTTATGATCAGTGGATGTCCGACCAAAGGCAAAATACTTATAGGTACTTTGATCTATTTTATGGGCATTCACCCATAAAATACGTTGTTGTATTTCGTCGTCATAAATTATATAAATCAAGCCATTTGTCAAAGGAGTAATTTTTTCAATAAATTCGTCTACATTCGATGTAAATCACTGGAGCGCAGTGGTACAGAGGCTAGAGTTTCGGACTCTCGACAGATTGAACCCGGGTTCAAATCCTGTGCTGCAGTGTTGAACCTTGGGCAAGTTCGTTCACTCTACATTGCTTCAGTTCACTCAGCTGCATGAATGAGTACCTGGCTATAGACAGTGATGGATATTATTTTATCTAGAAATATACTTGGCGCATTAATTGCAGCATGGCTGGATGCCTCCCAGAGAAGTCGATATGGTTTTCGATTGAACAGGTCTGCCAATGATTAAAGTGTAAAGCGCCCTGAGGACTGGATTCTGCGCTATATAAGAACTTACTTTTACTTTATAAGGCCACCATCCAAACGCTGTACGTAAACAGGAGAACAAAACTGACATATAAAGGGCTATTTACATACATAGCTATTTGTTAAGATAATATTTACATTTTGTCTTGCAACGTTATATAGTGCATGTGCTGACACCATTGTACCTAAATATACGGTTTTTAAATATGACGTCATATTATGAGAATACTTTACCTATATGTGTTTTATGTGATTGCGTATTTAATATGTTTCCCAAATAGGCCTTCGAGGATGTGCTGTTTAGCAGTGAAACAGACTTACATAGAAGAACATTGAGACCAGCACGTGCACATGCAAGACATGAGGAAGGTAACGATTCGTAGTGCACCGATGATTATGTTTTCTCTCTCGTTGTACTGGCATTCACGTCATTGTCCGGTATCACAAACCTTAAGGCTGTAATGAGGCCGGCTTCATGAAGCGATTAAAATATTTCACGGAACCGGCCCCTGCATGTCTATATCGTAAGTCAATGCAAAATTGTAATAATAATAATTCTGCATATCTTTGCATCATGAATCTTTAGAGAAAGACAAGAGATGGACCGAATACTGAGTGTGTGGTATAATATACTTTTCATGAAAACAATAATTTCGTTAGAAGCTAGGATTTTGGTTTTGTGGACGGAGATCAGATATTCGAAGTAGTCTTAGTATCAGTAGGTATGAAATGAATAGTGTCAGGATAAGAATATCATGCAGGTACGAAGTACACAGTTTGTTAAACATTCTTCAAGATAATTCATGTCTATGCGAATTTGTTCTTTTAAACATATCCAATACATGCATTTAACTTGTAGAGTCTTTCGTCGATGTGACACACCAACTTCACCAGTACTTTTAGATTTAACAAGATTTAATCAGATTACCGTCCAGAACTATATATTCCAGACAAGGAAGCCTTTGGCTTATCGAGAGTCCAACAATTTTCCACCTATGTATAATCCGCCCTCGCCAGATAGCTGTCAATTTTATTTCTGAACATATTCACACCCGCTAATATTAACACAATCATCAGATGATTTGTTCCAGTCATTTATTGTCCTCTGAGAGAATGAGTCTCTGGTGTTGTCAACCCACATTCTAATTCATAACCAAGATCTTTCAGTTCAGGAATCAGCTTCGTTGCATTCTTTCTAGCTTATCTATGTCCTTCTTACGATATGGCCTCCATGCTCATATACAGTATTCCAAATGTGGCCTAACTATTGCTTTGTATAGTGGTACAGTTAGCTGTTTCTGCTTATGTGTGATATTTCTCCTAATTAGATCTAGTATATGACCCTTTGAAGCAGCAATTCCACATTGCTCCGAAACTTTCATGTCAGCACTAACTGTTACTCCTAAGTCCTTTTCTTTTATAGTTTTACCTAATATAGTATCCCCCATTATGTATTATTTGTTCATATTTCCTATGTGGATGCATTTACACTTCCAAAAATGTAATAACATTTGCTTATCTACATCTGTTTTAACTCTTCTTAACACTTTTGTATCGTCTGCGAATTTCAGCAGTTTGCTTGATACATCGTCATCCAAATCATTTATATATATATATTATATAAATATATATATATACATCAAAAATAATATAGGTCCCAACACCGACCACTGTGGCACTCCACTAAAAACTGGTTTCCAGTTTGAAATCTCCTCATCTACTATTAGTCTCTGCCTTCTGTCTGTCAACCATGTTTGTATCCAACAGATCACACAATTCCCTATACCATTGGCTTTTAGTTTAAGTAACAATCTTTGATGTGGCACTTTATCAAATGCTTTCTGAAAATCTAAGTAGACAACATCCACTGGTTACCCATCATATACCCACTTTATAATTTCTTCTAAAAAAACATAAGAGATTGGTTAAACAAGACCTAGCTTTTAGGAACCCTTGTTGAGATTAATTTATTAACTTGTATTTTACAAGGAATTCCACCATGTAGTATATGACACGTATTGGATGATACTTTAATCGTTGGATCGATTTGGGTCACATAAAGAGATCGTTCAATGGGTTGAACGATGCATTGTTATGTGAACAAACTATGAATGTAGTATCTAGAAGTCTGCAGATATTCATAAAGGAACGGAGACCGAAGAATGTACAAGAGATTATACTATATATATTTTAGCCTGGTAGTTCTTAGAAGTACATGTAATACGTACAAGTTCGCTAACACTGATAACAAACCAAAGCAGAACCAGGGAAGTCATTGGAAAATAAATTATTATAGTCAAGGTATTAGTGCAACAACTAAACAGTTTGCCAGAAAGTACAGATTTGGCTAGGCCACGTTCAGTATATCCGGTTCGAGAGATCTTTGCAACAGACAAGGCCATATAGCTCGTGTCTGTCGAGTTTTTAAGACACCTAGCGTTTCTCCAGGCAACGTTAAAGCCACGTACGCGAGGCAGATAGAGAAGCGTACTAACGCCGAAGCGATCGCGAAACCAACGAAGCACGAAGGTGACAAAAGTGGAGTAGAAAGAGAAGTGGAGGTTGGCTTGTTAAGCCCCAAATTAGCAGTTGACATGCCAGTTCTCATAGGAAGGTATGTGGATATAAAAAGGGAATTTGAGTATCTTGCAGAATACTTGATGTTCAGGAGCCGTTGTACGACGGGGAGAAGAAACTCTGCGTAATGATCAACGGCGATGTGTTTTAAGCACCTGTGGTGAGGGTAAATGTAGATACGCCCTATTTATCGGGAGCGTTATGTATGGAAAATCCGGTATACGACTTACTTGTGGGGAACATTCCAGGAGCATAGGAAGCGAGTGATCCGGATCGCAATTGGACCCCAGCAGGGGAAAGGAATGTTGACTCGAAAGAGGAACCAGTAGTTGAAAAAAACCATTTGATTTTAAAAAGGAACCAGCAGTGGAAACGTATGTTGATTCGAGAGAGGAACGAAGTGAGCCGATGCCAGGAGAGTCTGTATGTTTGCAAACTTCAGCTGACGTAAATTGTGCAGTAGTAATTCATGCGAGACATGTTTGTCTTCTTTCTGTAATTACACCGAACTTGTAATATGAATACTACTATCACAAAAAATAGATAAGCGAGCGAAAAATTAACAACTGTCAAACACGTTCCAAAAACGCCTTTTGAACGACTGCTAGTACCAATACGGTTCGTCGGATCCCAACAATATTGATGTCGTTTGAAAGTTTAAGCTTTCTGCTATTCAAGCATATAAATGGTTTCCTGATAATCATCGCTAAAATTAACTAAAAACGGACCTATAACCGGGCCCGTTCTGGTGTCTTAGACATTGCGAACGATGTTGTTTCGTTCACCAATCTACCGATTGAGGCACCACTATCTGATTTCATGGTATAAGCTCCAACCACTTTCAAACGGCTGCTAAAATGACATACGCAAAGTAGGCGTGACGTCACAGTCACGTATATCAACCAACCAACGCAACGAATTTTGACCCGTTGGGTGGCGTACGTTATTGTGACGTCACGCCGACGTAGATATATATCGGTTTCGCTGCGATCAAAGCACATCAATTTCGCCGCGGCTTAAAAATGGGTGGAGCTTATAACATGAAATCAAGAAATGGTGAAGTGTGCATGTCTTAACTTATGCAAATGAGGAAAACAGCGCCGCAATCGGAAGATTAGTGTACCCGCCGCGAACATCGTTCGGAACCGTACAGAACACCGAAAACGGCGTGATTGTAGGTCCGTTTATCGGTGTTCTTTAAACGGGTACCGGGAAATCTAGATGACGCTATGCCTATGTGCATCCTTTCAAATGATACCAAGATCGTCGGGACAGGACGAGCCGTGAGGTGCTAGCGACCGTAGAATTTCATGTTTTGGACGTGTTCTGAGTTATGAATTTTTCGCTCGCTTATCTATTTTTGCTATCACGTATTATAGCCGAAATACGTATATTAACCTCGTATATTTATGCATGTATGTAGACGGTCTTGGTATGCTATGTGGTGATTATTATTTTTAATGTGTAGCTGACCAGGTTGCGGTGTCGACGAAGCGTCAGCCACGCAAAACGTCAGCCGGGCAACGGTCGGGCCAAGCGTCAGCTGTGCGGGGCGCCGGCAGTGCGTCGGCAAAAGAGGACAACGCCAAGCAGCAAGAGTACACTAATTGTGCGGTACAGTGACGGGCGAAAAAAACTGTGTGTAGAACTGTGCATGTCGGGATGTGGGCCCGTATGCAAACTGGTTAGTCTACAGATATAGTTCGCGGCAGAACCTTCTATTATGTTTCTGTAAGATCACGGAGTGATATTTATTTTATGTTATATTAAATTATGTTCCATTCATTGTTATTGTTCGATTGTTACGCGGCCCGATATATATATGTTTTCTGCAGATTAGCTTAGTGGCGTCTTTCAGCATCTCTTTCAAACCTCTCTAGACATTGCTAGTATTCCCACTGCTTGGAAAACTACTGTCATCACCATTCTTAAAACAAACAAACAAAACAGTTAAACGACTTCAGACCAGTTGCTCTAACATCCCTTGTTATGAAAACCCTGGAAAAGCTAGTCAAGTCATTGATCCTGCCCATCACCGAGAGTCAATTAGACCCACTCCAGTTTGCGTACCGGGCTGGAAGAGGTGTTGAAGATGCGAAGTTATTCATTCTGAACAAAGTGTATACTCACCTTGAGAAGCCAACTGCACAAACCAAGATTCTCTTCGCCGACTTCTCATCGGCTTTTAATTTGATGCAGCCTCATATCTTGGCCCATAAACTCATTTCTGATTTTAATCGTGGAAACCAGCTTGTTGCCTGGATTGTTGATTTTTTGTCGTGTCGTCCCCAGTATGTTTGTGTGAATGGGAAGTTTTCTGACACGAGGTTGACACACACGGGCTCGCCTCAGGGTTGTTGTCTCTCACCCTCCCTATACATCTTGTACACTGACAGTTGTAGAAGTGCTCACGCAGACAGGTTTTTAGTTAAATTTGCTGATGACAGTGCCTTACTTTCACTTCTCTTTGGTTCTCAACAAGATCATGGCCCGGCACTATGGGATTTTGTTGAGTGGTGTGATGACTTATATTTAAAGTTTAATGTATGTAAGACCAAGAAGTTAGTAATATATTTCAGAAAACACAGTCAAAGTCATGAAAAAACCACCACTCATGATCAAGGGATTGAAATTTCGTTGTTATTATTTCAATTAGATATCTTGCACATATCTTCACAGTAATAATTAGTTCAACGATACTTATATGTCCGAATTTATTAACACATTGAAATAATGAAAAGTAACACTATGTCAATAAAGTGCAACTGTGTTTGTAGAGTAAGGAGCCACCCATAAAGCACGACACGTTATTTGTGGATATTTCTGAGACTCCCGACCATATTCATAACGCTGGAATGTAAACCCCCTAAAAATTATGTTTGTGTTGACTAAGACCCCCTCCAAAGACGCATACAGCTATAATAATTATAATATATAATATTCTTTGCTTGACTGTACAGATTCGTTTTATACGTTTATAAAAGTTATAAAAACAATAGTATATTAGTGTTTTTTATATTAAGTACAAATACTTAGGTACAGTGTTTGATAATAAACTTAGATGGGATGACAACACTGAAATAATCGTCAAGAAATGTCAGCAACGCCTGTATTTTCTTAGAAAATTTAACTCATTTTCTGTTGATAAAACAATTTTAAACCTGTTTTACAAGTCTTTTATTGAGAGTGTTCTTTGCTTTTCGTTTATCTGCTGGTATTTCAACCTGAGTGTTAAAAACAAGAACAGTTTACAGAAGTGTGTACGTGTCAGCTCAAAAATAATTGGAGAGACTCAGAGAGACATCCCTCAGTTTTGTGAACAACAGGTGCTTAGGAAGGCACGTTCTATTTTAGCCAATGATAGTCATGCTCTATATCCCATGTTTGAGACTCTGCCGTCGGGCCGCCGTTTTAGGTGCCCCTCGTGCAAAACAAACCGTAAGAAACTGTCTTTTATTCCAGTTGCAATCAGTCTTTTTAACGATGTGAAATGAATGTAGTGTTCTACATACTTAGAAGTTACAATGTGAAGAAATGCACTCCGTGTGTTCATGTGATAAATTAGTCTTTTTGTGACCATGATGAAGTGAGCCAGTAATAGGCTGTTACCTATGTTATATTTTAATATTTATATATATATATTTGTATACACTGCCCGTCCAAATGACACTGTAATTGCCCTTACAGGGATGAATAAAGTTGTATTGATTGATTGATTGATTGATTGATTGATTTTTTTCGTGCTAAGCGCCTAACCAATCCCAATGCAATTTTTCCAACAATTTGTTCGCACAGAAATGAAATTTGTCTTTGAGTGTTTAGCAAGATTTAACAAAATTGCCGTCCAGAGCTATAAGCTCCAGACGGCATGCGGGCAAGGAAAGCTTTGGCTTGTCGGGAGTCTAAAAATTTTCCACCTACGCCCTCGCTAGATAACAGTAAATTTTATTTTTGAACATATTCACACTACTAGCATTAACACGATCATCATATAATTTGTTCCAGTCATTTATTGTTCTCTGAGAAAATGAGTACATTTCGCATATCCAACCTACACTGTTCTTTGACTAATGCTGCCTTCTGGTTATACTGCCTTCTTTCAGTTTGAAGAAAATATTTCTGTCAATATCCTCATAACCATTCAATGTCTTAAAAACTTCTACTTGGTCTCCACTTAGTCTCCTTGTCTCTAATGTTGTCAACCCACATTCTAACAGGTATCTTTCATAACCAATATATTTTAGTTGAGGAATCAGCTTAGTTGCTCTTCGTTGCACTCTTTCTAGCTTATCTATGTCCATCTTACGATATGGCCTCCATGCTTGTATACAATATTCCAAACGTGGCCTAACTATTGCTTTGTACAGTCGTAAAATTAGCTGTTTCTCCTTATATGTGATATTTCTCCTAATTAGTCCTATAATTTGATTACTCTTTGAAATAGCAATTCCAAATTGCTCCGAAACTTTCATGTCAGCACTAACTGTTACTGGTAAGTCTTTTTCTTTTACAGTTTTACCTAATATAATATCCCCAATTATGTATTCTTTGTTCACATTTTACCTAATATAGTATCCCCAATTATGTATTCTTTGTTCACATTTCCATGTCCTATGTGGATGCATTTACACTTCCCAAAATTGAATAACATTTGCCATTTTTCAGACCATTTGACGAATTTGGCTAGATTATCATATAAAGTGGGTTTATCTGCATCTGTTGTAACTGTTCTGAACACTTTTGTATTGTCTGCGAATTCTGTAGTTTGCTTGATACATCATCATCCAAATAATTGATATATATCAAGAATAGTATAGGTCCCAACTCCGACCCCTGTGGAACTCCACCCAAAACTGGTTTCCAGTTTGAAATATCCCCCTCTACTACTAATATCTGTCTTCTGTCTGTCAACCATGCTTGTATCCAACTGATCACACCATACCCTATACCGTAGGATTTTAGTATAAGTAACGATCTTCGATGTGGCACTTCATGAAATACTTTCTGTAAATCTAAGTAGACAACATCCACTGGTGATCCATCATCTGTCCATTTTGTAATGTCTTCTAAAAAACATAAGAGATTGGTTAGACAAGAACTAGCTTTTAAGAACCCATGTTGAGATTTTTTTTTTCTTACAAGGAATTCCACATCTAGTAAGCGTTTCTACTAATTTGCATAAAACTGATGTTAAGCTCACTGCTCTGTAATTATCTGTCTTGCTCCTCGATCCCTTTTTAAATAATGGTGTAATGTTTGCTACTTTCCATTCTAGTGGAACGATTCCCTCTTTAAGTGACAAGTTAAATAATCTAGCAAGGGCTGTACTCATTTGGTCTACAATTTCTTTAAGCAGTTTTGGTGGTATCCTGTCAACTCCAGGTGATTTGTTTTCTTTCATCATCTTAATTTTCTTTGATATCTTTTCAGAAGTAACAAACAACTGCCCTAATTGATTTGATTCATCCCCCTCAAATAATGAGGTATGTGTCAATTTTATTTTTAAACATATTCACCCTACTAGCACCCACACAATCAGCAGATAATATGTTCCATTCATTTACAGTCCTTTGTGAAAATGAGAACTTTCTTATATCTAATCTACACTGCTCCTTTGCTAATGTAACTTCATGTCCTCTAGTCCTTCTATCTTTCTTAACTGAGAAAAAAATATTTCTATCAATACTTTCATAACCATTCATTATTTTAAACACTCCTATCTGATCTCCTCTCAATCTACTGGTCTCTAGTGTTGTTAAGCCGCATTGTTTAGGCGTATTTCGTAACTAACATCCCTCAGTTTTGGTATAATTTTAGTTGCTCTCCTCTGTACTCTTTCTAGAATATCTATGTCCTTCCTGCGAATGTGGCCTCCACGCTTGTATACAATATTCTAAATGAGGCCTAACTGTTGTTTTGTACAGCGGTATTATGAGCTCTTTTTCCGTATACATTATGTTTCGCCTAATTAATCCACGGATTTGATTTCCCTTTGAAGCTACAATTCCGCACTGCGCTGAAACCTTCATATCAGCACTGATGGTTAACCCTAAGTCCTTTTCTTTTACACTAGTACTTAGTACAATACCCCCCCCCCCCCCCCATTGTATATTCTACCTCTTCGTTCCCATGTCCTGCGTGGAGGCATTTACATTTCCCAAAATTGAACAGCATTTGCCACTTTTCAGACCATTTGACCAACTTGTCAAGATCATCTTGTAAATGTTGTCTATCTCCATCACTTTTAATCCCTCTAAACACTTGTATCATCTGCAAATTTCAACATCTTGCTTGTTATTTCATCATCCAAATCGTTGATATAAATTAAGAATAATATAGGTCCTAGTACTGATCCCTGTGGTACACCACTCAATACCGATTTCCAGTTTGAAGCCTCCCCATCAACTAATACGCGTTGTCTTCTGTCAATCAGCCATTTTTCTATCCAGTTTATTATACCATTTCGTATGCCATGGGCCTTTAGTTTAAGCAGTAATCTTTGATGTGGTATTTTTAGAAAGCTTTTTGAAAATCTAAGTAGACGATATCTACTGGTGATCCCTCGTCTACCCACTTAGTGATGTCTTCCAAAAAACAAGTTAAACTCGCTGGTCTATATTTAATTATATTATAACACATTCCATGTATCCTTTATAGCACTGTGCAGTTCTACACCATCTTCTTGCCTTACGTTAGGTCTACGATAAACTAGTCGTATTGTTAATGTTGACATGTGACGTATGACGTCATCGTACATGTGAGATAGTTCGTAATTCCAAACCAACAAAACGTCACTCGCCACATCGCTCATGTCAGCGAGAGTACACACGAGAAACAAAACGGCGACATCAGCAGAAGATTCAGCACCTAGAAGCAAAGAGAGACATAACTACAGAAGAGGATCTGACCTGAAAACAGCTGAAAAACTGTGTGATAAACCTGTCTGAATACAAACTGTCCGAGGATCTGAACAACACATTAGTGAAGGGGCTGAACTACACGGTAACATCGGATAAATTACCGACTGGGGAGTTCGTTGTAGCGGCAGAACAAGCAACACGGAGCTTGCCACAAGATCAAAAAGACTAGCTTCGTGCAGACATCGCAGGAGTTGTAAAGTCAGCTAAGGCTTCAAAACCGAACCTAGCCAGACAGGAAAGAACTGCTCTAAAAGTACAACAGAAGGAGAAATCAATCGCCATACTCCCTGCGGACAAAGGGAAGGACACATTACGGAAACGAAAGAATACCAGGAGAAAACGAAGGAAATGCTAAACGACTAATGGACGTATGAGACACTAAAGAAGGATCCGACCAGGAAGTACAAGGCAGATCTGCTCAGAGTGATAAATCCTTTGGAGAAGGAAGGGAAGACCATTACTGGTGTGTCTACCCAACGCTTCAAAAAGTACAACACATGTACAGCTCTCCAACAAATCCACAAGGAAGGCGTACCACTCCGACCAATACTGGAATACACACAGATCATAGCATACGGAGTGTCCAAAGACTTGGCCAATATACTACAACCGCTAGTAGGAAAACAGAACACCACACAGAGAACTCGCAAGAATTGGTGAAAGAGAACAAAGCTACAAGTGGAAGGTGGCGAAACGTTTGTGTCATACGATGTTGTGTCACAGTTCACGAAGACACCTATCAAAGAAGCATGTGAAGTAATCCGAAAGAGACTACAGAATGACACTCAAGGAGAGAACCAACCTAACAGTAGACAACATCATGGAGCTGTTGAAAAATGTATTGGGGACTACATACATTAGATTTAGAGGAGAAAGTTACCAGCAGAAGTTTGGTGTATGCATGGGTAGTCATGTACCCCCATTGTTGTGAACTTGTACATGGAGGATTTGGTGCAGAAAATCATTGCCACAGCATCAGATGATTGCCAACCAAGACATTTGAAGAGATATGTGGATGATGTTATCTGCCTAGTACACACAGGAATAGCAGATAAATTACTCCAACATGTGAACACTGTTGACCCTACGGGCAGCGTTATTTTCACAAGAGAAGAAGAAAAGAACAACAGCATGCCCTTCCTTGATGCTAAGTTCACCAGAATGGAAGATGGCAGCGTAAAGTCTGCAGTGTATCAGAGGAAGACACACACCGACCAATACCTGAACTTTGCGTCCCACCACCCCAAACACCAAAAGTTAGGAATTGTCAGAACCCTGAGAGACGATAACTTATGAAGAGTAGGGAAAGAAGTAAGAGGGGAAACACCTAAGAGGAGCCATGCAAGTTTGTGGCTATCCATCCTGGGCCTTGAAAAGCTGACAGATAGCAACAAGAAGAAAAGCAATGAAAAAAGAAAAAGGGCAAAACTTAGACAAGTAGTCATCCCATATGTGGAGGGAATCTTAGAGAGGGTACATCGAGTACTGAAGAAATATGGGGTAACAACAGCCATGTATGGTTGCTCTCCTCCATGTTCCCATGGTGCTGTAGGTAGCATCCCATACATATATATATATATTTATATATATATATATATATTATACATATATGTGCAGGGGTGGGGGTCCGGTACAATATTGCAGGGGTGGGGTCCGGTACAATATTGCCGAACCACTCGCTATGGTTTTTTTTCTATGATTGTGCGATAATTTAAAATTGCATTCTGATTCGTTTCGCACGTTGTTGGGTGATCTTTGCCACACACCTACATGTAAGTATATTGATGCGTATTTGTAAAATAGATATAAACAAATTACATTTTCCCTGATCACAAACGTGCATAGCATCTGCCGATTGGACCAACATTGTAGGGGTTCGGTCGCCAAAAATGTTGCTTAGCACTGGTAGATGATAGTCTTAAAAACTTGAGTTTTTTCCGTTTATGGGGCGAGTGGGTGGATCAATAGACAAGAGTGGTGAAGCATTTCGTGGGCTGGAGGTCTTCGGGTACACATTGCGTAAAAAGTTTTATTATGTTGGGTCTTCGAGCTGTCGATATCACACAACATCACCCTCAGGCGCCTGTTGGTACACCGTAAGGATAAAGTGGAGCCAGAAGAACTAGGCGAACTGGTGTAACAAATACCATGGAAGAACTATGTGCTGAATATATATGGGGAGACGAGAAGACTGTTCAAAAACGAGACTTGAGGAACATAGAAAGGTTGATGACAACACAAGGAAAGAGAAATACACGAGGAGCAACAAAAAAATCAACAAATCAAAGACCACGAACAACACAAAATCATATCATAGAGTGGGAGAGAGCGAAAATAGTGGACAAGGAAGACAACAGAAGAAAGCGGCAAATAAATGGAGCCATAGGGACCAGAAAGCCCAGGACTCCAATCAATCGAGACGAAGGGAATTATGAACTATCTCATATGTACGATGACGTCATACGTCACATGTGCTGATGAAATCAGTGTGTGACATCGACGAAGACTCTACAAGGTAAATTCACGTATTGGATATGCTTAACAGAACTAATTCGCATGTCAGTACATTGTGCAATTCTTATTCGGTTTGGTAAATAGTAACATTTTTAAGGAATTGCCATACTGCTACTATATTGACACTAATCTTTATGAGGGATCATTTCTTGAGGTGAAGTCAGCCACCCGATGTATTTGTATATTTCAGGTGCTGATAAATATATATTATACATATATATATATATATGAATATATATATAAACAGTCGCCAATCACTTGTTGTTATTTATAATACTCACATTCGTATTGTAAAATGAAAGCTTTTCAGCCTTTAGAACCTTAAGAGCCGACCGGCTATTACTTGTGTCGAGCATCTATCATAACATTTACGAATAAACTACACTTTTGTTCTTACGTTGTGATGATTCTAGTTAGGGTGTTCCTGTGGGAGTGTTGGAAATTATCCCGGTTGACGGGGGGTAGTGTTGGACATTTTCCAATTCGGGAGGTAGTTTTGGGGATATTCCTGGTCGACGGGTAACATATTGACCTGCAGTTCATTGCGTACAAGCGAGTTTGTTGAATATTACTAGTTGATTTCTGTTTCGCTACAGGTCTAAAAGTCTCCCCAGTGACGCTGTGCCAGGCGTTGCTGAGCAGAGTCCTATCATTCGACAGCACAATACGTTCAACACATTTGGCAAATCCCACACATTCATCAAGGCAGCCAAGAAAGCCAGGCAACAACTGTGTGACAAAGAATCGACCGAGGTCATCCTCAATAGTGAACAAGACCAAGCCTCCATTGCGAAGCTGACACAAACACAGGTGAATGTATCATTCGTAAAAGAGCTATATCATTCGGTTGTCCGTGCTTACTTGTTACGGAAGTAAGGCGTGTTAACTAATAAAAAGTAAACGTGCCTAATTGTATAGAATACAATTCTATGTATCTAATTTAGCTGGTAAATATACTTTCAATGGCCCGTACATCAGTGATTAGAAAGACTAATTAAAGATCACTTGGTGGATTTTCTTCTTAAACATAACTTGATAAACCCATCTCAACATGGGTTTTTTAAAGAGAGGTCATGCTTAACAAATATGTTATGTTTTTTTGGAAGACATCACTAAATGGGTAGATGAGGGATCACCAGTAGATATCGTATACTTAGATTTTCAAAAAGCTTTCGACAAATTACCACATCAAAGATTACTGCTTAAACTAAAGGCCCATGGCATAGGAAATGGTATAATAAACTGGATAGAAAAATGGCTGATTGACAGAAGAAAAACGCGTAGTAGTTGATGGGGAGGCTTCAAACTGGAAATCGGTATTGAGTGGGGTACCACAGGGATCAGTACTAGGACTTATATTATTCTTAATTGATATCAACGATTTGGATGATGAAATAACAAGCAAGATGTTGAAATTTGCGGATGATACAAAAGTGTTTAAAAGGATTAAAAGTGATGGAGATAGACAGCATTTACAAGATGATCTTGATAAGTTGATCAAATGGTCTGACAAGTGGCAAATGCTGTTCAATTTTGGGAAATGTAAATGCCTCCACGCAGGACATGGGAACGAAGAGGTATAATATACAATGGGGGGGGGGGGGTACTGTACTAAGTACTACTATAAAAGAAAAGGACTTAGGGTTAACCATTAGTGCTGATATGAAGGTTTCAGCGCAGTGCGGAATTGCAGCTTCAAAGGGAAATCAAATCCTTGGATTAATTAGGCGAAACATAACGTATAAGGAAAAAGAGCTCATAATACCGCTACACAAAACAATAGTTAGGCCTCATTTACAATACTATATTCAAACGTGGAGGCCATATCGCAGGAAGGACATAGATATGCTAGAAAGAGTACAAAGGAGAGCAACTAAAATGATACCAAAACTGAGGGATGTTAGTTACCAAATACGCCTAAACAATGCGGCTTAACAACACTAGAGACCAGGAGATTGAGAGGAGATCAGATAGAAGTGTTTAAAATAATGAATGGTTATGAAAATATTGATAGAAATATTTTTTCTCAGTTAAGAAAGATAGAAGGACTAGAGGATACAGAGTTACATTAGCAAATGAGCAGAGTAGATTAGATATAAGAAAGTTCTCATTTTCACAAAGGACTGTAAATGAATGGAACAGATTATCTGCTGATTGTGTGGGTGCTAGTAGCGTGAATATGTTCAAAAAATAAAATCGACACATACCTCAGAAGGGTGGGATACACATAGATAAAAGGATCGGGCTCTCGATAAGCCAAAAGGGCTCCTTGTCCACCTGCCACTTAGAGTTAATTCTCTGGGTGGCAATCTTGTTAAATCTTGTATTTGATTTACTGAAGTCTGTCACAAATTTGGCTCATGGATTGGCGGCAACAAATGTGACTGACTCGTGACAAAAGTCCAGGTGCAACAAGGACGTTATACAATAAACAAATGATCAAGAACAGTTGTGTTCTTTGTTACCAATTAATATAGTGGTGCTCCTTTAGTGGTCAATAATTACTTTCCGAATGTCCATGATTTATTTATAATTGCCATCTTACTTTTGCAGCGACTGTCTATGGCCGAGGAGTATGCTTTGCTGTGAACGCAAGCTACTCAGCAAACAACATGTTTTCGATTCCGGATGCTAACGGCTTGAAGCATGCGTACCAGACACGTGTTTTGACGGGGGCTTACACAACTGGCGACTCGTCATATCGAGTTGCGCCACAGAACCCAGCAATTCCTGGCTTTCCATTTGACTCGGTGGTAGACGACATTTCCAATTCTGACATATTTGTCATATTCTTAGATAACCAGGCTTACCCGCAGTACCTGATCACGTTCTCGTAGAAGTTGAAAGAAACGACAGCCGATGCTTGAATATTCAGATGTTGACGAGACCGCGTGTGACAGGTGTATACACTATTCTCGTTGTTATTATTTCAGTTAGATATCATGTCTTGCACATATCTTCATAGTAATAATTAGTTCAACGATACTTATGTGTCAGAATTTATTAACACACTGCAATAATGAAAAGTAACACTATGTCAATAAAGTGCAACTCTGTTTGTAGAGTAAGGAGCCACCCATAAAGCACGTCACGTTATTTGTGGATATTTCTGAGACTCCCGACCATCTTCATAACGCTGGAATGTAAACCCCCTAAAAATTATGTTTGTGTTGACTAAGACCCCCTCCAAAGACGCATACAGCTATAATAATTATAATATATAATATTCTTTGCTTGAATGTACAGATTCGTTTTATAGGTTTATAAAAGTTATAAAAACAATATTATGTTGTTGTTTTTTATTTTAGAATGCTGTTGAAATCTACCCAAAGATTGGCTGAGCAATTAATGCTATATGCCTGATATCGACTGATCGACAAGCCAAACTTTCAAAAATCGTTATGTATGGGTTACCCAGCGATCTCCCACCCCCTATGTGTGACGTACTTTGTAGATGACCCTTAGACATGTTCATCCATTGTATAAAATGGAAAGCAAATATTATAATGTCTACACTGAACACCGCAGTTGCCGATTAAAAACCAAAAACGTCTGTGCAGTAGTCAGATAGAATAGCATGATTTGTACAAGCTGCTGACTAAGTATACTAACTTTGGAACTATTCTGCCGATTGTTTGTGATAACAGTCACCGACTGTTGGAAATAACCCAGCTAGTGATCTGTGGTCTGTCGACAAATTAATTCCACTTCTCGCAATCTATTATTCTGAGTGATTGTGGATCTCGTACTATTTAACAACAATAACTCAACCTTGTCTCACTTTGTATCCGTGTGAAGGTGACTATGCAAGAGATACATTGTAACACATTGTAATGGTGATGATGCTGATGGTGCTGGTAGAGAGACAAATGTCAAGATTCCATGATTCCATGTGCCTTGCGAAAGAAATATTAATTTAATACTTAATACTAAACCACTGTGCTACAGTATATAATTCGCACATGTTATACATAAGGTAAATGTTCTATTTGAGTGAGAAGTTACTGTTGCGTTTATTATATATAAGGTAAATGTTTTATTTTAGTAAGAAGTTACAGTTGCATTTATTAACATATCATGGTCGAAATGTATCGTGCACTGTCTTACATTATGACGCTTGTGTAGTTCTGTCAGATGCTGCGGTATTAATGTTTCCTTTCCCATATAATCCTGCTAGATGCATTGTAGTGTATTGTGATGAAGATAATAATTATACAGTTGTCTACTGCATTCAACCAGTTAATATCATAATTTTTTTGTTTTAGCAGTCTTTATGATTATTACGTGGCGGTGCCTGCTGTTCGCTTTATTACGGGACTGACGTGGTTGCAATTGATACTTAGAAACAATAAAAGCTATCACCAACTGAAGGTTTCTTCATTTTTTCTGATAGACAAGCATCAACACAATCGAATTATTCAGATTCGAAATGAGTAGGCATTATTACAGTTGTCTTCAGAGAAGGGCAAGCATGGTTAAAGCGATAGTCTTCAACTGATGCCTAAATTGTTCTATATTTCCCCCTGGTGTAACACTAAGTGGGAGTGAATTCCAAAGAGTTGATGCAGCAACCACAAAGCCCTACCAAGCGTTCGTTTCTTTGTTAATGTCAACTTCGGGGACAAGGTGCGTGTGAATAGGGTGAGGTAGGTGATCTAAGGCAGTTGTGGGCATTAGGCCCCTTAATATAGCAATTGCTTAGATGAAAATCATCTTATAACCATTAACCAATGAATAGATTTTAGTGAGTGAGAAAAACAAGGAACCGAGTAATTGCCAGACACTGTTTTGCTCATGTTAAGTTATCGTAGTACTATGAAGAACTTACGAAAAAGGAAATTGCTATATGACTCCGCGCCCAAGTGGCACCCGTAATTTGGAGCTGTTTTCATGTGACTAACATCAGCCGTTAATTACAGACTATATAAGGGCATATTTTGATAATGATAATTGGAAGTTGAACGGTATACGCACCGTGTGCACATAAATAAAAAATCTTGTTATTAATTTCTGAAAGTTATATCTGTCGTCTGTACGCCAAGCAATGGCGTACTTAGGCTACCTTTGCGTATCACAAACATATTGCAAAAAGAACGAGGGGGTCAGACCGAATCTGTACGTGCGCTATATCCAACAGAATGAAGATCAGTCCTGAAACGTACGATAGACCATATAATATAGGTAGGATTACGATCCATGGCCTGTTTGTATACAGGCCAGGGATCGTTTTTCTAGAATGTTGTAACCCGTCCTACACGTGCAATTTGCAGAATAAGTTAGTTCGACAGTTTGGTATATATACCTGCCATGTCTCCCGGAAAATCCGGAAGTCTCCATTATTCTAGGTGTCTGCCGGTCCCCCAGAATACAGGCAAATCGTTACCAGTCCATGAAATGGTATCAAAAGAAGCGCAATTTTATGCTCTACAAGATGGCGAATAGTACTCTTTGATGATCTTTGGGGAACACTTTTTACAGAACGCTTAATTCAGCATTGTAATAGCCTTGTGTCGGCGGCATGACATTATTACTGTGTTTGCAATATACCAGTAGAGTTAATTGACATAAAAATCATAACATTTTTATTTGTCAATTAATAAAGGAAAATGAGTGTGATTTTCTAATTATTGTTTTATTTATCCAAAACACAGCTACAATTAAATAAAAATATGAGGGATACACATGGCATCTCCACATAGTGCTATCTAAGAGATTAATCTAAAATAGTAGGGCCATGACCAAGCAACATAGCAAACAAATAACAGGGAACACACTGGAATGGCATACATTATACATCTAAAATAGTCTCTAAAAGATGTTCGCGTCCTCAGGCATTTCGTCCTTTCCGGTTGCACTGGAGCAGCATTCTGACACTCTTCACCTCGACAGTCACGACAAGCAGTTACACAACTGAGCCCAATTTTCCGACAGGAACAACGATTTGTGCTGCAGGGATTTCGTGACGATACCTTACATTGCAGCACAAAAGATCATCGGGGGAAGGTTCCATGTCGGTCATAACAGGCGCTAATCTATCATTCTCCACCATCCACCCCCATTCGCACGGTTCCATTTGAGACACATTCAGACTCTTCCAAATCATAACCTGCAAATGCACTCTGAGGTTGTGTTGGAATGCAGCTCGTTCCGTCGGGGGAAGTCGCTCTGGTCGCATCGTGGAAGAGGTTGTTGCTGCAAGCTCCCTGTAACGAGCATGACGTAATTTGGTCAATGAGTCGTCTAGCTTTCCGCTATATCTATTGATGAAGATCCGTGTACCGGCTTCTCCGACAGCATCATTGGTCGCATCCTCCTGCGCAACTACTGCACACCATTGTCGCACTTCTTGCGATTTCTGGACAAGGTTTTGGATCCTGCATTTTCCGTGACCAAAAGGTATCGCACCCACCCCATGCGTGAATTACCAGAAGATGATGAAGAAAAGTCTGCCATAAGTATCCGACAGCTTCTCTGATAATAATGAGCTTCAAAGGTCTCTTCTGTGCTTTCTTGGATTGTGATCGTAAGCGTATATCAGCCATGTCTGTGTTCCAGTGAAAGAGCAGAAGAACAAGGACGTAAGTGTCATCAGCTATCACTGTGGCATGCTGGCCAGATGAAGCTAGGTCAAGGGCGCTCTCACTCTGAATCATCGTTGTGGTGATTCTACGCATGCATTTTTAACTGATATATAATTCTACCTTTCGTGGGGCAAACAGGGTGTATCCTTTGCCAAACTCATCCCGACTGATGTTGTTTCCCTCGTCTTGTAACATCTTTTCCGTTCCAGCAAATAGATTACTGTAACTTCTCACGTAGGAACCATCGTTGAAATTAGGCTGGGGTGGTTTCGCCGGAACTTGTTGCCCGTCGACGTACAAAGCGAGAAATTTCAAGTTGTTGTGTTTTACATGGAACGGATTCTTGGCGAATGTTCCATTGTAAGCGTCGTTGTCTACACAACACAAGACACACAAATAAACGTTTTCGTGAGTGTGCGACATGGCACCTTGCGGTATGGAAAACACCTTGCAATCGACTCTGTATTAGTCGAATTTTGGTCGCGGTCTTGGAAGAAGAGGTCGACGATTCGACTACAGGTAATATAGGTCTTCCCTTTTTGCAGACTCTTGTTTGCGTCGTCGGTGGCATCCATGTGTCCAACCATGTCTTTGTACCACAAGGCACTAGTCAGTTTACTCTTTTTTGCTTCTGATTCGCGACTCAGTAACGTTTCTATGTACGCACGATAAGGATAGGTATTCGAGGAAGGTGTGACGAGGGTACCGTTCAAAGACACGTCGACTGAACTAAGCAGAGAATGCATCCAATTATTTACTGGCCCAACGGGTGCAGCTTGATCGATGTCGTCCCCGTTTCCTTTGACTACTCGTGCTCGCACCAACAGGTAAGTATTGGCCACGTTCAGGTAATCGTCTCCCGATCCGGGTAATAAGAATTCGATAGGTCCACCCGTACCTATCGAGGCAACAGGTCGATGCTCGACCCATTGTGCGTGTTTGATGCTCGTTTGTGTCGTCGGTAAACTAAATAGGTCCAATTCGCTTTTGCTCCCTCACACAATAACTGGTGGACAAAAGCCATGACTAGCCGAATATGTCGTCTCGATGCGTCTTCTGTCGCTTGCGTCTCTTAGCGACACTGACCAGGGTTCTCGTCGGCTTGCGTTTTATAGCGCGATGAACGTTGCGTATGCCCGGAGGCCCACTGCTTCCCAACACTCTACTGATCATATCCTTTCCGGTTTCTTTCACACGCATCTTTGCAGATTTTGTAATGCTCTGTCCAGACAACACGTCGCCGGCCACACCCAAACCTGTCTTTAACGCTCCTTTTCCCAAAGCGATTTCGCCTATTTTTATGAGTGAGGCCACCGAATAAACTACCTAGAACGTGACCTCGTTGCACTTTGCCGCAACAAAGACGAGCAATCCGTCTCCGACTTGTCTGACGTAATAGTCTTCGTTGGAATGATTACAATTCATGTTTCAAAAATTGACGGTTTGCGTCGTCGAAAGTGAAGCGTTGCCGTCACTCTACCTCGCTCGAATGGTACGCGACGTCCCGTGTCGCCTCTTATATCGATCTCGATAGCCATAAATTCTTTGTGCAAGACGGGAACGTACTGTACATTGTCGAAACTTTTTGACACCACGTCTCCGTGTTTACCTTCTATCGGTACAATCCTCAAAAGAGGGACGATGCTGTCTCCGACCACACGTGATTCCACAACGTTGGTGTAGACGTACAGCGAATAAAAACCCTGCGCCATATCTACAACGGAATCGGTTTCTTTGCGGAAGGTGTACTCACCGCTATTTTGCGTAACATATACGCTGTGCAAGGTCACCCGCTGAGAAATGTCGCTGTAGCTAAATTTCGTCTTGATTCCGTCCTTTGACTTCCTCGCCAGTGCCTTGTTGATGATGTGCATCAGTACGACCGGACTGTAATGATACCCATTGCTGGGCAATGTCAGTTAAAAATCAGCCGTTTCATAGACGAATTAGGTAACAGGTAACCCAGGCATCTGCACAACAAAACCGTCCACAGATTAGAGTTTCCGTCTAATTTAGTCAGGTTGTAGATATGACCATTATAACGGTGTAGAGTATGACCATTTGGCAGAAGAAGACGATTTCCGATTTCGGGAACGTATTTCCAAACAACACCCAACGTCTGCTAGTAATTCCGGTAACTTCGAACTCTGTGTTTTCAAATCGAGCGTCCGTCGTATCTTCCATGACACGAATGACAACTCTACCGGTGTGTGATTTATCTAACCAGCTGTTAAACAAATCGGACTACCCTAACCATTTAACCAGCATCTGTGTCTTTCTTCCCGTTTGCGCTGCTGCAACACTTTCTCGATGATGGCTCTGGCTAAAGGGGGGTCCGCTTTAGCGAGGAGACAAAGGCACAACGCGTTTCTCTTTACTCGCGCCGACATGACGAATGACGAGTGTCACGGCGTGTTTCTATTTATATCTTCGGAAGGTAGGCGTACTGAAGTGTGTTTGGTTCCAGTACGCTATTAGTACGCAGGCGCAAGTGTTCCGGTGTGGTCTGTTTGAGGTCGACGAACAAATGCCCGTGTGGTACGGACATTGCGCCTCTGAAAGCTTCTTGCATGTACTTTATGCAACCCGGATACATCTGTTTGGCCAAGTTGACCACTTGTGTGTTGTCGCGAGGGTTCTTGAAGAGTACCATGTACTGTGCGTTTATACTTATAATGCGATTCTCTTTCCCTTTTGGAAATAAATTTTGTACTAAATACATTACGGACGTGTTGCAATGGTGATTCTTCTTCGTAAACAATTTGGTGACCCTCTCGTCCGTTTCCGACATGAGATCGTCGATAACTACCATGTTTCTCGTTTTAGGATCGAAAGACGACACATTGAGAATACCCTCGAAAAATTCTATGTTCATATGTATCGTAGAGAGCGTGGAATACAACGCCTGCCATTCACCGTGACACCACGTGATCTTTTCGGGCGGTGAGTTTACGAGTGTGGCAGAAACAACAAACGTCGTTTTACCACAGCATGCCGGCCAGGCGACGATACAGGTAAATGGATGAACTAACCTCGTGTCCATACTTTACGCAACTGACCAAAGTGACTAGGATGCACGGTATTTATACTACTTATACTATGATACTATGAAAAATGACACAAGATAAGGTTTGTACATTTTATTCGTGTACAACACAAACGTATTTACATGTCAGTCTCCATAACTGCAAGAACAAGAGACTGGACATGGTTTCGCCACTGCTCTGATACAGAGTCTTGCAACGAACTCTCGATAGTACACAATTGTTGGTATGTGATGTCGGATAGTTTAAAACCGGACTGTTGTAAAACAGTCAACCAGTCTTTAATCACTGCAGTTGAATTAATATCATCAAAGGTCTCATAAAAGCACAAGACAGGTTTATCTGCAGATCATCCTCCAGTACAAAAGTGTTTAGAAGGATTAAAAGTGATGGAGATAGACAGCATTTACAAGATGATCTTGACAGGTTGATCAATGGTCTAAAAAGTGGCAAATGCTGTTCAAGTTTGGGAAATGTAAATGCCTCCACACAGGACATGGGAACGAAGAAGTAGAATATACAATGGGGGGTACTGTACTAAGTACTACTGTAAAAGAAAAGGACTTAGGTTTAACCATTAGTGCTGATATGAAGGTCTCAGAGCAGTGTGGAATTGCAGCTTCAAAGGGAAATCAAATCCTTGGATTAATTAGGCGAAACATAACGTATAAGGAAAAAGAGCTAATAATACCGCTGTACAAAACAATAGTTAGGCCTCATTTAGAATATTGTATTCAAGCGTGGAGGCCATATCGCAGGAAGGACATAGATATGCTAGAAAGAGTGCAGAGGAGAGCAACTAAAATGATACCAAATCTGAGGGATCTTAGTTACGAAATACGCCTAAAAAAGGGGGTTTAACAACACTAGAGACCAGGAGATTGAGAGGAGATCAGATAGAAGTGTTTAAAATATTGAAGGGTTATGAAAATATTGATAGAAATATGTTTTTCTCAGTTAAGAAAGATAGAAGGACTAGAGGACATGAACTTGCATTAGCAAAGGAGCAGAGTAGATTGGATATAAGAAAGTTTTCATTTTCACAAAGGACTGTAAATGAATGGAACAGATTACCTGCTGATTGTGTGGGTGCTAGTAGCGTGAATATGTTTAAAAATAAAATCGACGCATACCTCAGACGGGCGGGATACACATAGATAAAAGGGTCGGACTCTCGATAAGCCAAAGGGCTTCCTTGTCCACCTGCCACCTAGAGTTAATTCTCTGGGTGGCAATCTTGTTAAATCTTGTTAAATTACTGCCAGAACAATTTGCTTTAATTTGTTTCGCCACTCCTCTGAAAACAGTTCTCACAACCAACTCCCGATAGTACATAAGTGATCGGACGTTAGGTCGGATAGCTTCAAACCTGTGTCTAACAAAACACTCAACCAGTCTTTCACCACTGCATTGAATTAATGACCTCCATAGCCTCGTCAAAGTGCATGTAAATTAGACCTTGACCTTTGACCTTTTATTTAACAACCAACGTAATCTTGTTTTGTATTGTTAATAACGTCAATTTTCACCACCGATGAGAACTGACGTGCAATAATAATACATTTATTCGTACTAAGAAATTGTACAATTCGACTAAATCAATGTATGTAAGTTACTGTGTACATAAAACAGTAAGCAATGAGCGCAGCTCGTCAATGGCTAAAATAGAAGAGCTACCCTCATTATCTATATTATGTAACACATATCTTGCAAATGAGACTCTACATACTAGTTCATCATCCAGCCCCTCCTGATAGTGGTCTTGAATCATACCATAACACTGATTATACTTCATTCGAAAGAATGGCATGGCATCAAGTTTGAATTTAGACATGATATAGTTAAAACTTTTAGACATGTATGACCTTGAAGGGCTAGATGAGAGAGCATTTTCAAACTGGAGTTACTGCATTTCAAGCAGCTATGCATAAATCGTACTATTCGATTTGTAATTTGAATTTGAATCGGTAAACGGTCTGCTAAATGTGGCACCATATTACAATGCGTGCAAACTGATAAATTAAACAGTTTTCTGATACCTTTGCGCCACGTAGTATAAAACATATCAAGATGTTTGTTTTTTTAAGTTCCACAGACATACACCATAGAAAGATGTAGAGTACGACATATATAATTGACGTTTTATGTTTATATTACAAAACCCAAAATTAGCAGATAATACATTTACACGCCATATTAAATCATGACACATATCTGGGAGTGGGAGTGTCAGGACCAATAATGTGGCCTAAATGCAACCTTTTTTTACTACGTTTCACTTTTAAACCATCAAAGTAAAATGGGCAGTCGGTACCACTGCCATATTTAATAAGTTGAAATTTTGCCGGGTTGAATTGTAAATCATATTCATATGCAAATTTTAGACATATATCACACATTTTGTTCGATGCATATATCGATGGAGCTACCAAAGATATATCATCAGCATAGCCAACAGCACCATAATACTTATGACCAATCATACAGCCAAAACCAGACATGCAGAGTCTTGTTAACATGTCATCATTGTAGATAGAAAATAAAATGGGGGACAACATCCCACCCTGCTTCACAACATTGGTAGTGGAGAAATGCAATGACATGGAATTGTTCCATGATACATTTAAATGTTGATTAGTGTACATATAAAGTAAACATCTGATTAAAAGGGGATTCATTCCTCTTTCCATCAGTAAGTTAAAAAGTTTAACATAATTTACTTTATCGAATGCTTTAGTACCATCTAGTAATAACACGTAAACATCCGATTTATTCTGCTGGAAATAGTTCACAGTTTCCATTAACGCAAATGTACATTTACCTGTAGAGCTTTGAGGTTTGAAACCAAACTGTAAATCACTTGTTTTAAAAGCATCAGAACTTTTTATCATTATAACCCAATCAAATATTTTCGACAGAGGGCTACTAAGAGCAATGGCTCGATAGTTATCAGAATTACTTGCTGATTTCCTTTTGTTTTTACCAGAGGTTGAATTGTTGATCTATTAAAACCATACGGAGTATACCATTGCTGTGAATAGAAAAAAACCCATGTCATTTGTTAGGTGCATGAATAAAGTGGTCGGTATATATAACGCCATATCCATCACATTTGTTACTCTTAACATGATTAATGCCATTCAAAACATCATCCACCGTAATAGCATTTTCACCTTCGTTACAATGTGCATCTACTTTATTATGTATGTTTTGTAGCAATGACGTCATATCTTCATCATTATAGGCTACTGAATTATATAAGACCTCATACTTAGTAGCAAAGTGTTTAGAAATATTTTCGTCTCCTGTCACTTCATCAACCATGTTGGGTAAGCATATTATTGTCCTTTGTAACTTTACCTACTTCTTTCCAGAAGTCCCTATTTTTATTTCCATGTAAAACTGTCGCCGTACTTTCTTTTTTAACATTATTTTGATTACGTTTAACAAAACGAACTGCTCTGTGATATTGAGAGTGTGAACTACGCGTGCTCATTCCAACCCGCTATTACCTTCGAAATTCCCTGTTTTGAAGTATGTGGAATGGAGTTTTGACAAGCTCTTATACAACAATCCATTATTGAATCATGAAATGTATGAATATCATAACAATGCGTTAACCTGCTAGGACAATGTTTATCGCGGCATTCTAGAGAATGCCATGGTATAGATATTTCGTCAGTCATTCTTTCTAAAACCTTGCTGTACTGACTTAAGTTACAGTCTGACGCTTCTTGCCATTTAGGTCTAGATATGTACCTTCTAGAAGAAGGTGAACAATAATTAACATCTAAACTCAAGGTAAGAACCAGTGACGAATGAAATGATAAATTGCACCATCGTGCATAGTATTATATTCTAACGTATGGTAAAAGAGTCCATTGTTTAACAGAAAATGATCAGTGACATGAGTACCATTGTCCACAGGACTAGTAAATGTATAACAAACATTATGTCCTTCAAAATCAATAAACGATTGTTTCACGTTCACATATGTAATTTAAATGTTTCATAAAGTTAGAAGACACACGATTGAAAGACGTGTTCATATCACCTCCAATAACGAAAGTGGAACAGTTTATGATATTACATGTACTCACAATTTCAATCAAAATATTGCAGTACAGATCATCATTAGATCTGGTATCACATGGCATATACACATTAAAAAATAATAATGACATGCTTTGCATAGTTATATTAACAGCACATATTCTATTAGAGTTCATGATGACTGGGAAGACACTACTGGTCAAGTAATTGTTCCACAAAATGGAACATCCACCATATCCTCTGCCATTTAAAAACATAGTGTTATGTATTCCAGAAACATCATGAAATAAAATGCTAACATTGTTATCACAGGGTATGTTTTTAATCCTATGAAACTGAGATTCCATTAACCAATGTTCCTGGAGTAACAAAAACATGTGCTTTGATGAGCTCTGAAACATATTCAGGCTTACCTGGACCAAAGCCAGTACAATTATAACTTGAAATAGTTAGGTTACTAGCTACTTACTTAAAAATCGTAGATTATGTCGGAAGATAATAAAATCAGAACGTGTTACGCGTGTTCTTAACGCGGAATACACGAATGCTGATGCCTTCTGGTCACACACCGCTGTCAAACAGCTTATCCCATTCTGTGAAAGGTACTGTTAATTTTAACGAGCTGGTTTTAGCCTCATTATGTGACACACACTTAACATTGAACACAGTAAAGCCCTTGCTTTTCACATAGGACTTCAAATCATCCGGCTTAACTTCTTTAGAGACCCGTGATACAAATATGTCTCTAGCCGATTGACCATTTCTGGCTGCCATGAATGTTTCTGAAGCGGTAGTCGTTCCATTAACTGTTGTTTTAGCCATGCGTCTCTTGTTCTTACGCCGAAGGTAGCGATGAATCTCGAATGAGTCACCTGCGCTCGAGTTGACATCAATGCGACCTTGCGTGTCAACATCGTTAACAACCAGTGCGGCACTGTCAACAACAGTAGTCGAGCCTACGGTCCTTGACTCGCTCGCGACTCGTGGTGCTTGCCGACTTACTCGTTTTACAGTACCAGAATCCACCTTTTTCTTCCTGAGTTTTCCAGACTGATCGCTGCTGGCCGCTGTTAATTTCACGGTCAGTTTCTTCTGCTGTTTGTCCGTAGCAGTATCCAGTGTCTCAGCGTAATACCGATTGGGGGTGGAAGCGGCTTTCTTTGTGAGTGTTGATATATCACCCTCCATTCGCAGACGTTTTTAGTGTTTGTGCTGACACTGTCACTAAGTTGTCGCAACTGGCTCTCTAACACTGCCAGCCGCTCCACTAGAGACGGCTTTAACAGCTCACCTGGCGAATATTTGGGCAATCGCACTCAAGGCAAATGGCTGGAAGCGGGCGATGGAAAAAGCGCTGCAAAGGCATGCCGTGCTATAAAGAGTTACCGGAAACTGCGGTGTGCCGTGCTGTAAAAATAAACAATTAGTGGAAGTTGCGGCGAAGAAAGGAGTCATATTTTTTTGACAAAAAACTTTCTACAACCGCTTCGTTTCAAAGGAAACCATGCATCCTCCATCTCAGTCAAAGCCAGCTGTGGCATCATCAGTTCATGAAACACCACCACACTTCAACAGTCTCATGACCGCTCACGCTTTGGTCTCAAGTTGAGGCCAAATGTACATGCGAAACATATCTTGCTTGTCTGGATGTTACTACGCCAAATACGTTCCAGCATATGTTTCCAGGCAGGACAGCGATACATATCATAATGTTCAAGGTTCATACTGCTACAGCTGACGCAGTTTCACTGCTGACACAGCCACAACTGACAACACAGCCACCACTAATGACGTAACCACCACTGATGTAACATAAAGCGATATTATTGATGATCCTGCAACTGTTCACCTCCATGTGTGAAAGATCATCAACTACGCAGAAAAAGTTATGTATGTAGATGATGACTTCATTTATGTAAGGCATGATAACACGTGGTACGTAGAGAGGGTAAAGGACACCATCTTTGTCAAAGACATCAGCGCGAGGCTGGTTCAAATAGGGAAAGCAAGATATAAAGAACGGGAAATGCTATACCAAGTAACATCACAAACCTCTGTCGGCAGTGCGTACGACAGTCTAGCCAACGACAACAATATGGATGGTGATGACACATTTGAACAATAAATGTTGTTATTCTTGAGGTGCCATTTGTGTTAAATATATAACGTCAACCCTTCATAAATAAACTGATAACATTTGATAAGGTGTGATATATGACGTGGAAGATGTGCAAACAAATAAGATCAACTTAAACAACAAGAAAATTATTAAACCGATCAATTTACATTACGCATAACGGTTTTTGTATTCTATGTACCAGAAAGCCATAACAAATATGTAATGTATAATATTATAGAGATAAGAGATGTCGCAAACGGACGAATCACACGAATCTGACATGTAACTTCAAACACCTCTCTATGGCAGGAACATGCTAATTAAGATGTCCCATGTTTTGTCTTCAAATCTTCAATATGTGTACTTTATCATATTAAACAATGAAAACCATATGTGAAACTCGCCGAATCGACAATGTGTCCATGCAGGTTTCGTGAGAATCGACCACATATGGTATGCGTACGTATTCGTGAATATTGTTACATGTATTTTCATACAGTATTAGAATACAAGCAAGAATATGCACTATTACAATTCATACTAACTGATACGAACAGTTATTTGTTTCAAGCCGACTTCGAATAACAATAGGTTCTGATCCGATGTTTTTGGACACTAGCACTAAATGGAGATGTGCGCGATAACACAGGTGATGTCCGGGGGTGTCCGGGGGCGGACACCGTCAGTTTTGCTTACACGAGCTTCAGTGGAGCTGTAGGTTTGGTTCACTTTGCGGATCCAGGGTTTCTGTTTAGGAGAGAATGCCTACCGTTTTGGTCCCACGGGGTGCATTTGGAGGTTTATTTGCGACCTTGAAAGGGTGTGCAGTATGAGGTTGGTTGGCGAGCCTTAAGAAGAGGTAGTTGGAGGATTTGTGATGAGCCTCAATGAGGTGATCTGTCACTGCGCCCCCATGTTGGTGAACTCCTAGATCCGCTTCCGATAAATAATGTCTTCCAAGTCTAATGAATATTGTATGATCACTATTTGTGAACATTGTGCATTTAATGTTTTCTTATGACAATTGTATAAACAAGATTTCTCTATGAAAATGCCACTAATTTTTTATTATTTTGCAGATATAATCACATCGTTTCCATACAAATCAGCATTAATTATAATTTCAATCGTGCATTTTTGAAGGGAAAAAACGGCATCCTTTTGGGGCATATGCATCTAAGAGTTGATAAAACTACAATCAAGAATATTATGCCAGCAGTTTACTAGAATAACCTTGTAGAAGACACGTAATTTAAATTGCACAGACAGCGAAATTGTGTAGAAAGTCTGACGTCACCAATACTTACTCTTCCCAAATTGCCCGTTGCCGAAATTGTTTTGGCGCTGTAACTATTAAAAAGTTACGTCTGCTTGGTGCACAGTATGGCATTATAACAGTTGTTACAAGAGTGACTCTGAAACAAAGGGAATACAAGAAACCAACACACGAGTTGCCATAGTCAGATCCATATCGAGGAAACTGGCACTCGACGCGTCATTGCAGCGTCATAGTGAAAGAAGCTGTAGACGCTTATTGGTCAATCGTGGGCTTGTCTCAATATGTCAGCCGTTGGGAACTGTGGGATTTCACTCGAATCACCCAATTAGAAAATGTATTCTTAATAAACAACAGGCGTGACATTGTTGATTGTAGTTGCAAATGGTTATATTGTATAACTCTTTTAGGTGTGATGTCGCGCACATTTGTCTTTTGTTTCCCTTTAAACAGTGCAAGGTATGTTTATATAGCGCGGCATCCAGGCCTTAAGACAGCTCAAAGCAATTCACATTTCACTCCCTTGCAGACCTGTTCAATCGAACACCATCTCGACTTCTGTCGGAAAGCATTTAACCACCCTGTAATTACAGCGGGAAGAGTATTCGTACACACACCGCTGTCTATAGCCAGGTACTCACAAACACTGCTGAACTGGAACAACGTGGAATGAACGAACTTGCCGATGGTTAAAAAAAGCAGCAAAATGATTCGAATCTAGAGCTTCTCGATTGAGAGTCGAATGCTAGTATTACTGTGCCACCGCGCACGATGGCTCCCTTGTCAGCGACATTAAGGCCTGTGTATGTTTTACTGGGAGTGTCGTGAACTCTACATGTCAGTTGCGTTTTCTTCAGCTACGGTAACTACAATATGTAGGATCTAAGGCTGTCTGTTGTTCTTGCACTAAATTGCTTCTGCACGGATACCGTTGATATCAATCGTTTCAACAACTATTTAGATTTGCTACTTAGTAGTCAATAAATAAGCATCACCAAAGTTAAACACACGCTCGAAGACAGGCCGCTTCCTGTCCAACACACTAATTCAGACTGATCGCCAATTGATGGGTTTGTTAAGATAAATCATTTATATTTAAACAATCATCCTCAAACCTCTACGTTTCCGAACGTTGTGATAAAAATTAATAGTGCACTATGCGACACCACTTTACGTGAAAAATGCTACCTTGACGGCGGTGATTTTTGCTTGGGAGACGTCTGGACGTGTGTACATCACACTGGCTTATTTCGCGTCACCAGCTAGGCATGTAATTGCTGTTCGTGCGGCTGATTCTTCCGAAAGATGACATCAACATAAGGATGTGATATGCTAGTTGATATATTAAAGTTCACACAAACTTGCTGACATTTTCAAATATTTCGTCAACTACTTCAATTATCGCCTTACGCCACGCCCAATTGTAGCACGCTTGCCGTTCCACCTCAGTGACTCCTGCCAATCATGTCCGCTGGTAGCCTGAATGACATAATACAGTCATGCTTCACGACAGAGCTGAAAGAATTGAAGAAAAGACAAGGCTCCCCAGACAGACAACAAACGATTCGAACGCGCGGCAAGTCGGCCATTTCCATTGATCCAGAGAACTACGTTGTTGACGTCATTGAGCAGATAGCCCCCATTCTGATCAAAATAATGACGGCTGCGGTGACCGTTGGTGTGGCCAGCATATTAGACTCATTAAAGGACAGAATTCGAGTCTTGGAAGAGAGGGTCGGCACTCTGGAGGATGAAGCTGACAAAAGGGAACAGTACACCAGGCGTCCCAACCTCAGAATACAGGGCATCCCGAAAACAAAAGACGAAACAACCAATGAACTCGTAATCACTACCTAGGCATAACGCATATAGGGGCTGACCAACTGGAGCGAAGCCATCGCCTCGGCCCGAAATCAGGTGATCGTGAACGACCGCGTAAATGTGCAATAATCGTTCGCTTTAGGAGCGAGGCAGTCTGGAACGAGGTTTATCGAGCACGGACTAAACTAAAGGAACACAATAACAGACACCGCGGAGAACAGATATTCGTGAATGAAGATCTAACCGCGAAACGTGCAGCACTCGCTTACAAAACACATCTACTCAAGAGGGAACACAAAGTCGCAGACTGCTGGACGTATGCGGGAAGAGTACTGGTCAAATCAAACGCATGTGTAATAAAGGAAATACAGACAATGAGGGATCTGAACATTTATTAGCCAGCTACAAAGCCGTATACATATAACAGACTGAACACAAAATCTTCCAGCGCGATTCTGGTATGCTTCTGCACAGGAACCTGAGTGAGGCGAGCCCGCCAAACAGCCCGTTCCTATTGACGCCCTTCAGACGACGAAGTATTTACATCATATGACGTCACACTGAACGCCTGGTGTGACCGAAGACGAAGATACTGACTTTACGGCTTCAGCGGCTCCATCTGGCAACAAACGAGACGATCGCGACCGCACCGTGTGGAATACTTACCGTGAGGGTTTTGAACATTACATTGTAATTAATGTAGCAACTTCACAGACAAATGGAAGACCAGCCATGCATTCTAATGCACTTTTTTTTCTTGTTCTTATATATATTTTGTTGTATTTGCCTACTGTTGGTATGACGATATATTCTACAAAATTAAAATTGCAAAAATAGTATCAATTTTCAAAAAGGATGACCCAACTCTATTACAAAATTACAGGCCTATTTCTCTCCTTCCAACTATTTCTAAAGTATTGTAGAAAATAATCCACAATCAGTTATCCGCTTATTTTATTGATTCTAAGCTATTTTATGATAATCAGTACGGATTTAGACCTAACTATTCAACAGAATATGCATCACTCGAACTAGTTGATAGAATAATTACTCAAATGGACAAAAATAAATCACTAATTAGTATTTTTCTTGACCTTTCCAAAGCCTCTGATACTATTGACCATTCGATACTACTAAACAAGTTAAGATTGTATGGCATAGATGGAACGACTCTTCTCTTACTCAAAAGTTATTTAAGCAACCGGAAGCATTACACCGAATTTGAAGATACTACATCCGATATGTTACCTATAAAAGTAGGTGTACCACAAGGTTCCATCTTTAGACCATTGTTATTTACTATATATGTAAATGATTTTTTACAAGCAAGCCAAATGTTTAACTTTATAATATAGGCTGATGATACCACTTTATTTAGCACCATTGACACGTTTAGTGATAATGCACGTCATAGAAATATAGACTGTAAAAAATAAATAACTCCTCAAAATAATTGAGTGGCTTAATATTAATAAGTTGTCACTAAATAAGAGTAAATCTAAATATATTACCTTCCAAATGCCAAGCAAACCTATACATAGTTTATTTCTAAAAATCGATAATATAAACATCGAGAGAGTTGAATAATTTAACTTCTTAAATTTAATTCTAGATACTAACTTAAATTGGAAAAAACACTGAAAAAATATCAAACAAGTGTTCCAAAATTATAGGAATATTGGAACACTTGTTTGATATTTGTTCAGTGTTTTTTCCAATTTAAGTTAGTATCTAGAATTAAATTTAAGAAGTTAAATTATTCAACTCTCTCGATGTTTATATTATCGATTTTTAGAAATAAACTATGTATAGGTTTGCTTGGCATTTGGAAGGTAATATATTTATATTTACTCTTATTTAGTGACAACTTATTAATATTAAGCCACTCAATTATTTGAAACATGTGCGACCTTTAGAAATAAACATGATTTTATATAATGCACTGCTACTATCTCATATTAATTATTGTATTATAACATGGGGATACCAAGGAAACAGATTAACGAAATTTCAAAAGAAAGAAGTGCGAATTATCACACTAAGCAAATACAATTCACATACAGAACCGCTTTTTAAAGAATTCAATATATTAAAAGTGGAAGACTTGCTAAAATTGTATTACAAATATAGAAACCAAAATTTACCAGTCTACTTATTAAATTGGCAGATAATTCCAAATGCCGGCACACAAATATGACACTCGGAGAGCAACTGACCTACACACAATCAGAGCTAATCATGAATTTCCTAAAAAGTGTCTTAAACATAACCTACCTCATGTTATAAATAATATCCCTGATTTAGTGAGACAAGATAGTGACCCATAGTTTGAGAGGATTCTCTAGTTATGCCAAACACCATAAGCTACAAATATACAACGCCAGGTGCAATATATTACAATGCTACATATGTCAACTAAATTAATGTAGTATAAATTAGTAATACAGTTAATACAACTACTAAATCTGTATACACCCGTAGTCGCTTGCATGACTACATGTACACATGCCTGTACAACACGTGCACAACACATTAGAAAGCACATTGCATCAATAAAACAACTACCATGCACATTATGTAAAAGAAAGACTATTAGAACTTTTAACATGTTTGACATAATCATCTTCTTGTTATAAAAAAAACTTAGGATTAGATACATTAAGAATATATATGAATATATTTTTTTTTCTTTCGTTTTTTGCAAAATGTATATTTTATTGACCACATACCTTCAGTTGTATTGCATTTTTCGCATTTCTATATTGTTATATATGCTAGTATGTGTGTGTGGTGTGTGTGTGTGTGTGTGTGGTGTGTGTGTGTGTGTGTGTGTGTGTGTGTGTGTGTGTGTGTGTGTGTGTGTGTGTGTGTGTGTGTGTGTGTGTGTGTGTGTGTGTGTGTGTGTGTGTGTGTGTGTGTGTGTGTGTGTGTGTGTGTGTGTGTGTGTGTGTGTGTGTGTGTGTGTGTGTGTGTGTGTGTGTGTGTGTGTGTGTGTGTGTGTGTGTGTGTGTGTGTGGGTGAATGTATTTACATAATTTGTATTTGTTTAATTGCTGTTGGGAAGAAATAAAAGTATCCTTATCCTTATCTGTTCCGCCATCAATAGACCAAAACATGAAACTGCTCCATTTTCACCATCACCACCAACAACACCCAATTGGTTAACCTTTAGACTCACCAAAAACATCCAATGGCACCCTTTCGTACCACTCACCAAATACCTTCAATTGAACCCTCTCGTATGACTCACCAAAACCGTCCAATTGCACCCTCCCGTATGACTCATCAAAAACGTCCAATTTCACCCTCTCGTATGACTCGCCAAAACCGTCCAATTTCACCCTCTTGTATGACTCACCAAAACCGTCCAATTGCACCTCTTGTATGACTCACCAAAAAACGTCCAATTGCACCCTCCCGTATGACTCAACAAAACCGTCCAATTGGCCTCCTTCAGGTTCACCAAAGACGACCAATAACACCCTTCAGTGTGACTGAACCAAACGCACTACTGCACCCCCGATGAGGCACACCAAAACCATCCCAGCAACACCCCACCAGTCTTATAACATTTCTTTCACGACGGCCATGATATGCCAACCAAAAAAACTATATTAATTAAAATGTTTATTAAGTTAAGCTCCATTCAACATTAATACAATTTCAACTGATTTTACTGGGGAGGGCAGAACTATCTCCTGAGATATTCATTGGGGTATAAATTATAGTTGCTCATTTTGCCACCCTGTTTCCGCGCCTGTCATAGGCGGATGCAGGGGATTAGGGACACGTGCTCCCTTAGGCTTTTGGGGTTTGGCCGCGCTAGTCGGGTGCTCGAATGGCAAATCCAACAGGTGGGTAGATCGTTGCAATGGCGTAAGTGAATCCTACACACCCCGTAGTTTGAAACGCGAATATACTTATTACATGTTATATGCCCACGCTAAAGTGGTGTGCACCCTAAACTTTTTGAATGTGCCCCCGTTGTGTGCCCCATAGATGTTTTGAATATGCCCCTTAGACGATTTGAATGTGCCCCCGTTATGTGCCCCCTAGACGTTTTGAATGTGCCCCGTTATGTGCCCCCTCCCTATCCGTTTTGAATGTGCCCCAGTTACGTGTCCCCAAGACGTTTTGAATGTGCCCCCGTTATCTGCCCCTTAGATGTTTAGAAATTATGAACGCCGCCGTGAACAATTTCCAAAAGCACCGCACCCCCCTCCCCACCCGTCTCACGATCCGACAGCGCAACGGCGGAGTGGCGACTGCGAAGTTGTGGTGAAGCTCCGCGGTAAATCTTCACCCCCCCCCCCCCCCCCCATACACACCCTCCCCTCGGTTTTCCGATGTCTCGATCCGACAGCGCGACGGCGGAGTAGTGCCGAAGCTCCGGCGAAAAATATTCAACATCTTTTGACATGTATATAATATATTAGTGATCCTTAGCAAAACGTAATAACTGTCTACATGTTTACCATTCTGTAATAGAAAACGGCATTGCCGGAATGAACAATGACCTCCTCTCGGCGAAACTTGGTTACGGGCTTGAATGGTTAGCCTGGTTAGGAAATAAAGTCCACAACAGAACTGTTGCAAAAAGCCTGCATTGGAGAGACATGACCGCCTACGTCTGCAGCAGACACAACTGACGACAACGACATTGGTGACGACGACAATTACCTTGATATGAGACTTTGGGTATTTACCTGACAGTTTTGTTTCCGTGCGCTGTGACTAACCAAAGAACGAAAAAGTATTTTATTGAAAGGAAATAAGCATGTTTCCTCATGAAGCATAGTAAGTCGTCATGGCAACGTATTATCAATTGCTTTTATTTCAGCAGTTCAACTTTGTACAGAATTGAATTGTCTGTGATAATGCAGCATGCACTGTTCTGTTGCTTTGACGTTCTTGCTGCGACACGGACGTTTCGGCGTCTTTCGGCTTCCTCCGCCAATTGAACAAAACACAGCACATACAAATAACAGACACGTAAGTCGAACAGACAAGCAACATTTCTCCCGTCTACAAACCACTACAAGCAGCAAGCCTGGATAGAAAACAGGCGAAACCAAACGACCGCACGCCTTTTTTAGGGGACGATTCAGCCGATTTGGCCTGGCTCTCATCCGACAATTACCATGGTCTCCCGATAATTGTCTCGTAAAAAAACTAAACAACACTGAACATATACCGCGTTCTGACACCGTGCGTCATGGTGATCCCACAAAGATGTAGACTGGACTGCTGGATACCGGCCGGATACCGGCCGAACGGTTTAGCGACTCTAGCGATCGTGGTGGCAACGGCGGATACATGTGTTCGCGACGGATTTGCCCTCATGGCCCGGGACGGTGTAGAGATCGTGATGCTACCGGCGGCGGCGACAGCGAATTTGCGACAGATTCTGCCCGTCGGTGATCGTGACGAAGTTGGATACGCGGAATTTTCCGGGTTGGCCAGAATTGGAATCGGGTACAGCGCAGATCTTGCGTTATCGGCATAATCAATCGACTGAGCGCGCAAGACGGCGGTAACGTGAGTCGTCTGTTCGCACGCATGAAAACGCAATAACAGCATTTCAATAACCACAATGCTTCCACGCAATCACATAATGTTGTAATATAAAATACGATGGAGATTTGAAATGGTTAGAAAAAACGAAAGTTTGTAAACGTACTGCTTACATTGTGATTCACGTGCGCTCGCGTCGTTCTGTCTGTTTACGTTCTATATATGATATATATGCATTGTAACGATACAGATGTTGAACGGCGAGCGGTCATTGCGAATGCCGACAAATGTTGCGCACTCTTCTATTAATTATAGACAAGTGTGTAACTGTTGCGGCAACCACTCGCTCACCTTTTAACATCAGAACTGCTCCGTCTCGACGCCAACTCCGATTATGAAGATCACAAATAAATGTTCCAACTATTGTGGTCACAATGCCAACTTTTCGTAACAAACGGATTCGTATTTATTACAAAAAGAAGTGTTTAATGAGTCGCGCACACGTTTCAACACATTGCACAGAGCTATACCGGAAATGACCCGGGAACGCAGCCAACGCGGTCGCGTGCTCTCACGGCACACCTCCTATGCGTAATATTCGCCCCTATATAAATGCAGTCGCGCGCCAAGAGACACTCTCCACTTCAAAACCCAATTCTGACAGTTCGTTGTCACTGCAGGACGTGGATAGTGTACGTCGCTCTAAGATATACAGTTTTGGTGAGTAATTTATACACTTCATAATAATAATAATAATAACTTTATTTATACACTAAAATACAAAGTAGAACTCTGTTCAGTAGTGTTGACAATAGTCGTTATAAATTACAAGAAATAAATATAATAATAATAATACAAGTAAAACATATAAATACAAAACTGAACTAGAGAAATTAAATCAAAGATTATATTGATGTAAATTATATTATATATCATCCGTAGTAAAAATAAGTATATATATATATATATATAAATACATAACTATATAAAACAACTATATAGTAAATTGCGAGATAAATATATTATAAATATATAGATATTAGTTAATTAATAAATAACTACAGTAATACATTATTAGTTTCAATTAAAATGTCAGATAAAAAATAAATATGTGGTATGACGACTAAAGTATAAAATTATGACGGCTAAACATTAAAAGCGAGTTTAAAATAGTGTGTTTTAAGACGAGCTTTAAATGTGTCTATGCACTGTATCAGTCGTAAATCTTCCGGCAACGCATTCCAGAGGGTCGGTCCTGCGCACGAGAACGAGCGACGGCCGTACCGCTCAAGGTTGTGCCGCGGTACAGTTAATAGTCCACAGTCAGTTGATCGAAGTGCGCGGCGCGGCACGTATGGTGAAATCAATGACGCGAGGTAGGCCGGCGTCTTGTCGTGAAGGGCGGTGAACACAAGCACAAGTAACTTATACTGAATGCGCCATTTCACCGGCAACCAGTGCAGGCTATTCAGTGCTGCAGTGATGCTCTGTTGATCGCCCCGCCTAATACGTAATACGACTCTGGCCGCAGAGTCTTGTACCATCTCAAGGCGGTGGAGTAACCGGTCGGATATTCCGTACAACATAGCATTCCCATAGTCTATTCTTGAAGTAACAAGAGCATGTACGAGACACTTGGTTGTTCCGGTCGTTAGTGTGTCGCGTATACGTGGGATTCGGTGCAGGTGGTAATATGCACTCCGGCACGCATTTGCTACTTGTGCCGCCATCGAGAGGTCGGCATCAATAGTAAAACCGAGATCTCTGACGACAGCAGGTGTTGGCCCTAGCTGACCGCAGACATCGACATGTGTTAGTGTTATTGGCGCGCAGAGGGTGGAGGATTTGATGACAATGGCCTGCGATTTAGACCGGTTGAGTATTAACCCATTGTCGCAGAGCCAGTCGTTGACATCTCGAAGACAGGCCTCCATACGCGCGAGTGCTTCTGCGTGATCGGTTGGTGGAAAGTCGACGTACAGTTGAGTGTCGTCAGCGTATATATGATGTTGTGTACCGTGTTGTTGGAGAATTTTCGCTAGTGGCGCAATGTAAACATTAAATAGTATCGGTCCAAGGACCGACCCTTATGGAACACCGGTCTTTATGACACTGATCTCCGATGTTTCTTTTTTGACGCGTACCACAGACGTTCGGCCATGCAGGTAGGACGCTAGTCAAGCATGTGCTGCACCACAGATGCCATAGCTTTGCAGGCGTTGCAACAGAATAGCGTGGTCAAGTGTGTCGAATGCAGCAGAAAGGTCAAGTAGCACCAGAAGTACACATCGACGTGCATCAGTCGACTGCGCTACATCGTTGTGGATGCGCAGAAGCGCTGTCTCGGCGCTATGACGTGGGCGATATGCGCTCTGGTAGACTCGATATACGCCGTTTCCCTCGAGGAAGTGCTGTAGTTGTCGTGCTATGAAACGCTCTGCTGTCTTCGCTACAAACGATATGTTCGAGATGGGGCGATAGTTAGAGAGTACATTGACGTCATCGTTATGTTTCTTCAGTACTGGTATCACAACAGCGTGCTTCATCGCCTATGGAACCACGGAAGAGGATATAGACGCATTGATTACATGTGTTACCATCGGAGAGAGAGCATCAACATGTCTCTTGAGGAGTGACGATGGGAGTGGATCAAGTTCGCATGACTTGGCAGCGGATGTCAACACTATCTTTTTGACATCTGTCGGCGACGCAGCCTCAAAGTACATCAGTGGAGACATGACATCTATTGCTAGGTCGACAACTGGCTGCCGAGGCAGATTGCACAGGAGCGCATTAATCTTCTCGGTGAAGCTTCTTTGAAAGCTAGACACAAGTTCAGTGTCGGTTGCATGAGACCCTTCAGGTAGCGACTTGTTACCGTCTCGGCCAAGCAGGGTGTTGGCAGTCTTATATGTCCGTCGCATGTTGCCGCCAGCTGCTGTGATCTCGGACTGGTAATACTGCGACCGTGCCATCCTCAGTGCCTTCCGATAAGTGTTGCGCAGATCCGTGTATATGTGACGTTGGACTGTCAGACCAGATCGCCGCCAGTGGCGTTCAGCACGGCGTAACGTTTCGCCTCGGCAAGCTCGCCGGTATGCCATGGAGTCATCGGCCTCACCGTGACAGTCCGTGTGACGAGTGGGGCATGGTCGTCTACGACCGTGCGTAGACAGGAGTCATACCGTGCGAGAATGGCGACCGGGTCCAAATCAGGAGCACGGAAATCAGAAGCCGCCAGATCAGCTGCAAACCGAGTTGGGTCGCCATATCGCGTGTTAAAATCGCCACACACAATAGTCTCACTAGGATGGGCCGAGGCGATAAGCAACACCTTCCCAACATCATCCAGGAAGGAGCGGAAGTCGGATGATAGCGGTCGGTAGACGACTATGACGCGCGTGGTGCAGCCAATACGGATGTTCCGCAAAATAACATGAAACACCTCACTGGCATATGTGTCAACTTCGGAAAGCGAAACGAGCTGCAGTGTTTTTTTTAAAACAGAACACCTACACCACCACCACCACGAGCTCCAATACGCGGCTGATGGACTAGCGTGAAGTCATCTCCACACAATTCAGACTCAACAACCGTTTCGTCATCTCCCAGCCAGGTTTCCGTCAAGGCGACAAGGTCCAGTTCGCGCTCATCAATGTAATCGCACACGAGCAACGCTTTGTTTCGAATTGATCTGGCATTGATCAAGGCGAACTTCGTATGAATGTCACCGTGTGGCATAACAGGGGCGGCTCTTAGAGTTACCAGATTCGCACTGACACTGTGTTGCCGATATACAATTCGTGAAGGATCTTCATGGAATGCACTGTTAAATAATTGCATTTATTACGTAAAAAATTACGATTTCTGCTAGCTCTGCAAGGGAAGGATACACACGTGTAGCTGAACATAATTATGCCTTCATTATGCTCCCCTTCATAATTCATTGTTCATGAAAATGATCACAACAGGCGCGGTACGACGTTTTGTGGTAACGTTAACTGCGACTCTTCTCCATGCTTATGACGATGATATTATTGTGTTTTGCAGTCGTAGTATCCACGTGGCATATTTTTTTGCTGTCTTAATTCCCACGTCACACGTCGGTTTGCGATCGTAACTTCAATGACCTTAAAATATTCTCTTTTACTTTATCAATATATATTTTTGCAATGATCTGTGCACTTTACTTGTTATAATGTTAGCATAATAAGAACATTTCTTTGCAGGACGCATTCACATACCTTTGTTACTTATCGCCCCCAGGCATGTGTACTCATAATATACCCGAGGAGCTTGCCATGTCGCGTACACACACACACGCACACGCACACGCACACGCACACGCACACGCACACGCACACGCACACGCACACGCACACGCACACGCACACACACACACACACGGTATCTGTTCTGGTGTAATGTAAGTACTCTGCAAAACTCATTACATGTTTCATTCATCAGGATGGCCGATTCACTACTTCACAATTGCATGAGTTAATTGTGAATGACGAGGCATTCGGTGACATTATGTGGCGCATAACATCTACAGACGTTCTACTTATTGATGAGATATCTATGGTATGTGTTCGGGCATATTACACATTTATGCGATCAATTTATTTTTTTGAAAATGTACGTAATTACAAAAATAGCAATATTCCTTATGTCGTTGATTTCTAAATGTGCATCATCATGTGGCTTGCATGTTTAAAGTTGTTGTAAAGTTTTTAAATTCGTAACTGATAAGACATACTCTTGGACAACTTTGACACACACACACACACACACACACACACACACACACACACACACACACACACACACACACACACACACACACACACACACACACACACACACACACACCCTCGCGCGCGCTCGCGCGCACACACACACACATATATTCATAATATATGTACACACAAATAATAATAAGACGTTTTATTTTCCAACATGACGATAATATATATATATACAATGCTTGTGGCACATATAAATACGTATTATGTCAGAAAAAGGGGTATACTGAAGAAAGTTCTTATAGTTGTATACCCCTGAATATATATATATATATATATATATATATATACATATACATATATATATATATATATATATATATATATATATATATATATATATATATACATTTCATTTGTGTATTTATGTATTTTCAGAATCTATTTCCTAGTAATTTTGTAAGTAGAATGGTCGCGCTAGTGCACTGTCAGTCGTAGGCAGAGATTGTTTTACGTAATCACTTCACGCGCCATACGGAAGCACTCGGTTTCTGCCTCATCGTGTTCAAAATCATCAATGTGCGACAATTCGCAACGCATTCACTGTATAAACTCTGTTTGTTAACTTTCCTGTGGTGATTATGGTGAATAGTTGCTTACAATTTCGCCCGATAAATTTAAATATTACGGTTGTTTACATCACCGTCACCGATATAGTGCACTGTAGTCACGTGGTCTGCGTTCGCTGTCAAAATATCTGTCACAAACCTGTTTGCCTCGTTTTAATTTGAGACAAATAACATTGTTGCAAGTTTGTATATGTCCTTTGCTTATTGTGTCCGATATATCTGACTAAAGATATATTTAATATGAGATCCAGCTATATAATCGTAATGAGGCAGAAACTCAGATAGGGCAGTAATCGAGTAGGTGACTATAGTTTTTACGGGCCATTCTAATGTTATTTAGAGTATAAAAGATTAACTGGGGATAGCTACAGATTGGATAGATATCGATGATTCAAGATATAGGGTAGAGTAAGAGGGTAAATATTGTTGTTTTTATCGTACCTAAAAATAATTGTTTGGTATTTATATATGTAATAAAATGACACGTGACATACTTTCATAAGGCTATAATTACACCAACTGGTGGCTTGCAGTGACTTCTATCAATTGCCGCCAGTCCCCGATATGGGACATGGGGATGTTGAGGATTTTCCCTTCAGGTCTAAATTCTTCCAGTCAATGCATCACGTGAATTTGACAACTGTCAAGGGACAGCACTGCGGAAGCTTCATAGAAGCTGTTAGCGAAGTGGCGACCGGTAACGTGAGTGCTTTGTTTTATTTGTATATCGTTGGAGCGCATTGGCTCCACTGAAGTATCGCACTCTCAAACTAGATACATCCCATTATATTGCCGTTTCGAACCTTGAGCAAATTCGTGTACTCTACGTTGCTCTACTTCAGTGATGTCTATGAATGAGTACATAGCTATATACACTGGTGGATATTTGTGTACGTTCACTTTTCGCGCATTAATTGCAACGTGGCTGCATGCTTCCCCAGATAAGTAGGGATAGTTTTCCATTGAACAGGTGTGGCAGGGAGTAAAGTGTACAGCACTGAGCATTCGTGAGGACTGGGCTATATGTGAAGTGGCTTTAAAAAATACAATCGTCTCCACAACGTCTTATATATCAATATTTTTTTCTCAATTCATCACTACATCCTTCGACCTTCAGTTGTGTAATAACTTATTCCGTGTATTTGCCAAACAGGTCAATGAGGCCACCGAACGTACACTGGCCTCGTTATCATGGCCGGTACCAACAATAAATATTACGGTTGTTTGTCGTCGAGCTGTGCATCTATATGCAACAAACCTTGATGTCGACATGCACAATCACGACTGCCTCGAGGCAATGGATAAAGAAATACACGTATATCACTCCAGAAATACCGGTATGTCGTGTATACAATAGTTACATGTACTTGCGCATTTGAACAGTGTTTGCGACCTTTACGTACAATCACACGTTACAATCACATGTATGTTGTCGATAGTTAAAATAAATGTAGCATAATGTACGTATATATGTATATATAATATATATGACCTTGGTGTCTGACCGGAAAACAGAACCCCACACCCCAACTACATTATGGTGTGTATTCATTTCCTGTACAACCGGGTGTACGTGTTGTTTAATTGTATAACAATAGAATTGTTATTAATTTATTGCCGCAGGTGATGCATCATTCCTGCGACGGATGTTGACGCCGGCCGACTTATATCTGAAGGTTAATGCACCAGTGATTATAACTTGTAACGTTTCTAACCGCTTGGTGAACGGCATGCAAGCTGTAGTTCAGCAAACATGCTCCGAATACGTTACAATAAGAACACAAGATGGGCGCATAGGAAAGTTACGCAAGGCAGCGTTTGTTAGCTACTCCCCAATAACACAGAAACTGGCTGCGACCCGGTAGCAGATTCCTCTGAGGCTTGCATTCGCTATGACGATTCACAAGTGTCAAGGCAAGTAATTCCATCAGTAATAGTCATTACATGTTGTTTCTTAATACACTCACTACACTATTTGTATAACAGCTCCTGTGCCACATGACAGCTGCGCACCTCCTGTATCTCTTTTTCTCTGCATCTCCACATATATGATTTTCTCTCACGAGCACATGCACAGTGGTACGTTGACATTTCTGTATTTATGATGTATTATTTTAGCCACACTTGCTAATGACGATGTAAGGATGTTCCAAAGACATGCTATAGAAAACAGCATGTGGATATTTGACACCGACATGGCATAACGTCGTAAGTCCTACAAACGTCGCATTTGTTCCTGTAAGGTGCAGTTATAAAAGTGCAACATTTATCATGTTTTCAAAGCTCTATAATACATGCTTATTTTCATTCAGGCCTAACACTTCGACGCACTGTTGTGCACGCAGAGAAGGTGTTTGCACCAGGCCAGCTAGGGGTCGCAATAAGCCGGGTGCGGGATCATGCTGACCTTCAAATCATTGGCTTCACAAGGCAAGCGTGTCTGGCCCACAACAGTTGTGTTACTGAATTCTACGCACGCACGCCGCTTGCAGTGCACCAAGACGTAAGCTGTTGTCCGCATGCCATCGGAGGTTTGTGTTATTCCTTCCGATGTATTATTGGACAGTTCATGTTATTACATCATACAACGATTTGCCATGAAACGTCGTTTTATTATAAACATTTCATACGAAAAATGTAACAGTATTATAATGTTAAACCTATATTAATCATATATACATATATACATGTACATACATACACAACACTTATACGTGTTTAAATTTGATTTCATACCCGTTTCCATACAATACTATGATTAGTACGTTTTGTGTATTCGTTCAGCTGAGAAAGTGACAGATGAACATCGTGTTGTGGAAGCTGCGATCACATCATTACACATGGTTGCGCTCACACCTGACTGTGGACAACTGCCAGATGAGCATCCTGTTGTGGAGGCTGCGATCACATCATAACTCACAGCTGCGCACACGACGGACGGTGCAAACGACTGTGTATTAGATACAGATAGCATGGATTACGGTGAGTTACAACATGTTTGTAATAGTTGGAACATGTATAAATATTCACAAGTATGCAGCTAATCGTTTGAATATATTGTAATCATGGATATAAAAATGTTGACGTGTTGCGAGTTAATACCACCTTTTTCATCAGCATTTAAAAAGACACTGCAGTTGGCAGTTCATGTATGCTTACGTCAATTATTCACCATTGTCTTTCTTGGTTTTAGATGACGTTTTACATGCTCAGTTCGCAACACAACACATTTTACAAACAGTTAACACAACAATGCCCACAAGTACTTACAACCAAAAACAACGGCATGCAGCATTACAACAACTCGATAAAGACAAACTATACAATTACACTCACATTGTGTACTCGCATTTCACACAGCTGCGCAAATTCCTCACCTCCAGAAGAAAAATCGAGACAAAACACCGAACAGAATTCATGAGATCCTGCAATGATTTCTTCAGGGTGTGTACGTATTGAAATTTGGATGTTTATAACATAAGAGTAAACATTGCATAAGAAATATTGTACTTTTCCTATATTGCTGTAATAATTATATATAAGGGTATATATATATATATATATATATATATATGTATACGTGTGTGTATATATATATATATATATATATATATATATATATATATATATATATATATATATATATACGTATATACAAATAATACGTATTCGCATTTCACACAGCTTAGAAAATCCCTCACCTCCAAAAGAAAAATCGAGTCAAAACACCGAACAGAATTCATGAGATCATGCACTGATTTCTTCAGGGTGTGTACGTATTGAAATATGGATGTTTATAACATAAGAATAAATATTGCATAAGAAATATTGTATTTGTTTCTATATTGCTGTAATAATGATATGTAAGTTTATATAAATATTACGTACTTTGTCTACATTGTAATGTACAAATGAAAGATATTTCCTGTTAAGGTTTGTGTTGGAACACACATGAATACTCTCTGTGGAGCTACCATGACGTCATGGCAACACGCGGCAGCTGCGTAAGTCCTCAACGAAATACGTGCGTACGTCATCTGCGACCACAGTCCACAAGAGGACACTCCACAAGAGCCTGAGCAGACAACATCTACGGCGTCCCCACCCAGCAACATGACAGACGCAGGGCTAGGTCAACTGAGGTACCTTGGTGGGAGATGTATAGCCATGATGCAGTATAACACCGTGACCCGCCTCAGACGCCATATGCATATCAACATTACTGTTTATAGGTATGCAAAAGCCAAGCTGAATGTGTTGCGTCATCTTATCACAGGGGAAGGACAGCTACGAGCAATGACAACAGTCCTTCTTCACTGGATGTCACCATGAGCAAACAAAACGTCAACCGATCGCTGCTGAATATAAGCGATGATGCACTACACTTCTTCATCACTCTGTATAATGCTGTCCGCCGTCTGCAAGGTCTGGACGCTTTAGCGGAGCACGGGGCCAGTGCCCTCAATGAAGTTAGACATAAAGTCCTTGCAGACGGTGACATTACAAAGTCGTTTATGACGTGCATGCCACATGGCGGCGACGTCGATATGATCAACGTTATTTTTTTCAGAATGTGTTGGCCGCTATCTTGCCGTAAGCAATAATCAATTTCGCAAGGCATTGGTGCACGAACTGCGAAAACAAAAACATCAGCACACAGACTAGAAATACAAAAGGCAACAACAACGACTTCAGGGAAACAGCCCCCGGCGAAGACGACCAAACGCATGGACATTTATGCAACATGTGTGGAGGCCGCTACAAAACATGTAAGCATTACATGTACGCTGTCATTAGTAATCGCATTCCAACATGTACTAATTATTTTATTAATCCATACATAACAGTCATATACATGTAGTATTGTGTACACGTATAACATACGACTATTAATAATTGTGTAAGCACGATATGTCGGTATGAATATAAGCAACGTAAAAATATTACTCAATATAGCAAAAAGTATTTCCTTGTAGTAATACTTGTCTTAGTTATTGCTTAGCACAAACTTGGATACTGTACGACGTATGTCAACGATGGCTGCACCGCTCATGCAGCCAGCTGACTGCAGAAAGGTGGTTAGCGCACGCCAGCAAAGAAGACCTGCCGTTCGCGTGTCCAAAGTGTGTTGACAGCGATTCAGAGTGAACTGTACGTTAACATAATGTATGGACGTAAGAGGGAAATGCATGTGTTTACGACGAGTTTTTTTTAGAAATTATGAAGAAAAGCATCAACTTGATTAACATTATTTTTAGGGCTAACTTTACATGTTTATCACATTTCTTGCATTTACATTTATGATCGTTTGCCTCGTTTATTCAAAGGATGGTTGCAAGAACAATGGTAAGGAACAGCTCCTTTTAAACCAGCATTTGATTTTTTTAAATCTTTTCTTACTGCTTCTCCCGAGCAACACTGAATTAACGCCTTTGGAATATTGGAGGTATGTCGGATTTGTATTGGCGCCATGTTTTTGTGATCTTTGCTGTGAACGCAAACTCGTACAGCAAAACATAATATTCTCCCTGGTTTCGTGGGACATGAGATCACTTTTTAGGGGGGTGTCGACATCTGCACGGGCAAGGACTTCCTTTTCCAAGTTAGAAAAGAATGACATTGTTGTTTCTAGAGTACAGAATATGCTGTCAGCTAGGTGAAGGACAGGAGAATAATTGTTTACGAAAGATATCAAATCACTAGTAATGGAAAGAAATGTCAAAGTACCGGTAAGAAGTTTTCGTTGTCCTTCACCTAGACTGTCAGCATAGTTTTTCATCAGGGACCGCATGGCGCTGTTCAGGCATTCTTCTGCTAGGTGATTTCTCATTTTGGAGACAATGGTAAGGAAAATATGTTCTTTTGTTAACTTGTGGTGCAGACGGGTCATCTCTGGATTACACGTTATATCCCAGTTAAAAGCAGAGCGCCAGTGGTCCCAGATGATTGGAAATCCTTGCCAGTGCAGGTGTCTAGGGCTAAACGATGTAGTTCCACTGTTAAAAACGTTATTACGTAAACGTTTGATGAAATGTTTAACGTCCATTCCTAAAACAATTGTTTTACCCAAAACTTGTAAGTTGTCAATTGTCATATTGACGTCCAGTGGTTTAAGTGGATGAAACAACAGCTTTAGGAATGACCGGTTAGCGCTGGCGCCATCAAACAAGCAAAAATTAACATGAAAATCATAATCGAAGAGGCGGCTAATACCTTTCCAGAATAATAGAACAAGATGGTGCGCTTGCACACCGACGGTAGCGAAGTGGGCAAATGGGAACACAAATCCTGTGAATCCCAAAAACTCTGGAGAACATGCGACGCTAACAATATGTTGTTGTTATTTCCCTTACTTTCATGCACACCGTGTAATTGATCTAAGGTGTTGGCTTCCCTTTCCAGGTCGACTACCCCCGACAGTCTCCTTTCGACATCCCGAGAATCCAGTTGCAGATCTTGCTGTATGGACATTTCATCGAAGATGAGTCCGTCAGGTCTCCCACTCCCAGGAACGTGTTTGTCAGTTGTGGTTATGTCCATCCACTCGAAGACATCAGGCAGGAAACCTATGGACAGCTAATTTGGTTTGCCTACATTGCCAGTGATGTTAGCAAGGTTCTCCTTTTAAATCATGTGCGTTCGATATGAAATTCACGTTTGTCATGATGGGTGAATAGTTTACGAAAATGGAAAGGGTTACCGTGTGGTGGTCATTTCAATGTGTCATCACGGTAATTATGCTGGAGCAGGATATGAAGGGACATCACAGGTATACGTAAATATGACCATTATAATGATATAATAACCATACATTGCTGTATATATCTTTTTCTGCACACTACTGCCACAGTGAAGACAACAGCTACTCATGAAGTTGCACGCAGTGTGGACTGAGCAGAGTAAATGTAAGCATTGTTTTTTATGCAAAAACTTCATAGTGTAATGCACCCACCTGGTCGTTGATCGATGGAGTTCTTGTAATACTGGAGCAGTCTAACCGACGGAAGAAGTAACGCGCCAGTATCGGTCGCATCTTTATAAGGCTGCGGGTGATCGGTTCCAAAGACCGAGGGCTCCCATCGTCGTCCCTGTGGGGACACGGTGCTGTTTTTCACCATCGATGTTATCACATCGATGCACTCATCGCCGAGGTTGGGGGCTTGCCTTTGTAGGATTTCTTTAACGTCGATGTTACGCAATACACATAAAAGTGCAGTATTGATGCACTGGTGGCATATGTGCAAACGTTAACGGTATTTATGTGTGATATTCATGATGTGTTATGAATATTTTATAACAGAATGTAATCGTGAAGTACTATTATGGATTTCATGACTGGAGATATTGCATGATGAAGCAACATTTCTGTCACATATGTACAGTCAAAAGATTTAATGTACAATTGACAGCAATATGTCATGAAATAAGGTATTATCCACCTGTGCTGTGTCAACTTTGGACGTCGCGCGAACTCGGTCGTAATACATGTGTCTGCAGTACTCGCAGAATGTTCCCTTGTTAAGAAGTGGCATCACAACAGGGCAGCGAACATGCTTCATGTATTGCACACCATTGTGCACGCGCATGGTTGTTGATGTGCTTGTGATTAGTGTGACACTGCCAACCTGCACTCCGTCACAGAGTTGAATGACACTGAGGAATGTTGATAGTGCACAAATGGCTTGTGCAGTGATGACATCGGGGAATCCCCATTGGTCTAATGGGACGATATCGTCCCTGATGTTCACTTTATAGATGTCACCAACTATGATAAGAATACATGGCGTATTGCTCAAGTGTGACAGGACTTTACAGTGCATGTTATTGCCGACAGGTGCCCAACCTTTGCGCAAGAGGACCTCACCCAGGTCTTCTGTGGACGGCGCTGGTTGTCGCTTCGCTAAGCTCAGAGCTGGGACGTAACGAAGTACAAGTACTTCGTTACTGTACTTGAGTAGAAAAATTTACTTTTCGTGAGTAACGAAGTACATTTTTTTAGGAGTGCTTTTACTTGTAACGAAATACAAATGTGTGTACTTTTCATATATGTAACGAAGTATCCATAATTTATGCGTTAACAATTTGGAGCTCCAAAACTATTAGTAACGAACGTTAATGCCTGAAGCTCGGAACTGGTTTCCGCCAGCATATATCTATAAATAGATATCAGCCGCAGCAACAACTCGTAGTCTTTTCTGATTGGCCTATCATTGCCATTACTAGGCATGATCACCAGGTGGCGTGAACATTGCCAAGATTATATGATGTCATTCGCGTTCAAAGATTTATCATGGTAGGATCAGCCGAAAACGATCATTTGCAGCATTCATGGCCATACTTATTCAGTATGTTTGAAATTAAGTCAGTTCACGGAGCTTCTGTTAAGTTGATCTGTTTGTTGTGTATGTCGATATGCCAGATCTGTTGATCACCTTCAAACCTTCCTCACACACGTGGTCGGTAAATTATTAGTGTTAGACCTACGCAGGTATTCTTGCCTAATTTTTGCTGTGCAAATATATCACACCATAACACGTCGTTATGCGTACAAAAGGTGCAAGTGCACTTAATATGAACAAAACAATGTCCTTAGATGTAAGTTCGAGCTATTAGTGACCTGAATGACGTCCCGAATTGCATTAGTGAAAAACGCACATCGAAATTCACACGTTATCGCCCCAAAACATTCCCTTCGCTGTGGCAATTTAAACTGCTAATGGTTACTCAGATTTATCTTAATAATAAACTAAATATTGTTAGGACCTATAAATGTTGTTTATATGTATTCTTGGTTCATGTATTCAATATTTTGTCTCACATATTCACCCCCAGGCCTGGACGTAGACAATATTTAGTGTTCACTGTACACACTACTGAATATGGTATTACTATTATTTTATTTCTTTTGTCACTGTCTTGCATAGTATGTATAGTTTGTTTGAGGAGCCAGCCTGTCACTGTATCCTGCTGAGGATCCAGTCCTGTTCAATAAAGTGTTTGTTTTGCACACTGCTGAATTGACTTGTTTGTTTGCGGTGGGTGACCATGTCAATTTTTTTTAAGAAAAGTACTTTTGAATTTACTTCATGTACATTTGTTTACTTTTTACTTGTACTTCAAGTACATTTTTCAAAAAGTACTTTTACTTGAGTAGCTTTTTCCAAAGTTACTTGTACTTTTACTCAAGTACAAAATAAATGTACTTGTTACAGCTCTGGCTAAGCCACTGTATACACCTGGGAAACACACATCATGTACTTATGAGTAGTAATTTATGTTTGTTGTGTGTATAGTATATGTATGCATCAGGGCGTTTTTTTTATTAAATTTTCGCTGGGGGCTAATGTCTTAAAAGGACACTTCTAATGGCTAAAAAGGGCAATTTACGCATACATTAATGATTATGTTCATAACCCTTAGGCATGTATGATAGCTTAACATAATGTATTATTATCTTTGTATCCACATAGTTGTGGGGCCTCCAGTGACGAGTGACGACTGCATCTTGGTATGAAAATAAATGTTACACATTTATCTTAGAAACATGTTTTATTACAACCAATACATGCAGTAGTCATAGAAAAATGAGACGTATCTTGCAAGTCAGAACTTTCGACAGTTGTCTCAATTTAACTAGGGTCATAGTATGCGGTGCCGACACTATTCAGTGCCACCGTGAGTTTCTCGTCTGGTGCGGTGATTATCGACCAAGAGGTTGTGGTGGCTCACGATCCTTTCGGTCTGCATAGAGAGTGGACTCATACAAGCCAGATATGTCAACACCTTCTGAACTGAACCTGTTGTGACTGGCAGAAATTGGCGCAGTCTGACAGTCAACTTACAACCAAGATAACAGCCATCAGGCATGAATGGCACATTCATCTTGTTTTCCCACTGGTCGGCTGCCTTGTCTGCAAAGTCAGATGCCTCATCTGAGAAAAGGCGCGTGAAGACGCGCACATATTGCTCAATGAATGATCTAAGACTGCGTGACACGACTAACTCCTTCATGTCTTTAATGACGTCCTCCTGCTCCGGGTGCATGCGTTCAGACAGGTATTCGTACGATGCTTGCACGATCTCCAACCTGATTGCTCGTCTGTCGCAACGGTTTGAATAAACGAACTGGTGATTACAGTTTCGTTGTGTTAGGTCCTCTTTTGTGTTACCGGTTGGAAAACTCACTTTCTCTTCCCTTCTTCCCGGGAATGGTCCTCCCCGCATTAGGTTCAACTTCTTGATTGCAGCATCAGTCGTAGTGAGAAGATCGCTGATGATCAAATCACTCATTTGCACCTTCTTCTGAAGTGTATCAAATATCTCCAGGATGTCGCCCATCAGGGCGGTGATCAACGCTTGTTGGTGGTTCCAGCTTCTCAAGAACGCTTTGGCATCAGCCTTTTCATTTCTGTAGCTGGTACTTTCTGGCGCCTGCATCTGTTCCCACACCATAATGCAAACTGAAAGGTTGTTCAGCACAGTATCCACCAGCTGCAGCTCGTGCTGGGCAAACCTGACATCGTGGTGCCAAATTGTTTGACATTCCCAACATCTTCATCCGTCTCGGCGTTCGGAGGAATTGTACGAGTCCCAGCATATTGAACATCTAACCAGCTTCGTGTCTTTATCTCCTGTCAGATCCAGAGCTTTGTTCACCGCTTCAAGTAGTCCAGGGGCAACGTTCTTCTCTGGCGAAAGCATGACAACTGCTACTTGGAGTTGTTTTATTATACCCCAGTGCTAATTAAATCAAACACACTAAAATGAATAAAAGTAAGCCCTACAAGGGGCTGGATTGGGAGAATGGGGGCACACTGGGGGGGGAGTTGGTCTGACTGGGGTTGGGGGGGCAAATGAAAGGGCTGGGGGGCAGTGTACGTTAAAAACGCCCTGGTATGCATAGTATTCCTTTGACCGATATAAAGTGGGGTACCATTTGTACGTAATTATTTCGTAGTTATGCAACAAAGAATGTTATTCAGTTACACCGATGTGTGTACCAACAAAATACTTTAATACATCATGTATGTTGAGTTATGTTCAGTTTACGAATTACGGACTGTACGTTATATTGTATGAGCATCGCGTCATCACCACGAACAGTGATCATATCAGATGTGTATAAAGAACGTATGGTACGCTTTTGTGTGCATACTAGCGATGTTTCACATATTTGTAGAAAATGTACAGGTAGGCATGGGAAAATTTTAAACAGGTACTATAGAAAGTGCATTAACTGTAGTAGTCTTTCGCATTCCATCGGGTCCTTTTGTCCTGTGTATCAAACGGCTTAGTTTCACCTTTGGGAAAAGACGTCTAAGCAACATCTTAAAAAACTGAAATGAAACACACGTGTAATGTTAATGTATTATAAAATATATGTGTAACATTGCAAACAGGCCTGACAGTTATTACATGTAAAACATTGTGGGAATTGTTATGTAGTGCTTCTCATGTCAGCACAATCATACTAACATACGTCCATTCCCAGACACACACAGACTGTACCTCCATTATAGATACATTCATCTAAATACTTACCATTGCGTGTCTGTCTTCTTCAGCTGCAGTGCTCTCGTTGGTCTCGAGTCTATATTTGGCGGAGATAGATCGTAGAAATTGGTGGTGCAGAAAAGTTGATAAACAAGTGGAATTACTGATTGATAAGTATTATTCTTGCCTTAATATCATTCATAAAGTTGCAGTAAACATATATTGAGTAGCTGTTCTGCTTAAAGTTAGTTAGTTAAAGTATTTTAGAACACCTTGGTATAGTGAGTTATAATAGGGTAACTTAGCCTTCGATAAGTTGTAAACAAGATTTAACAAACCTGATTATGTGGTAGAATATATAGGAGATAAAGTAACAACCATCAAACTACTTACATAAGATAATATCTGTGTAAGCCAGTACTTGCTAGATATTTTTATTAGGTAGCATTGTTGTTAAAAATAAGCAACGGCGATAGTCGGGCGGCGTAACCTAAATAAATAAAGCAGCCTAACGTAACGTAATTGATTGTATTTAAATTAGGTCACTACCGGTAATGTTAGCGTTCGTGATACAATAAACAGTCGGCTGTGTAATTGAAGTTTGTAACATAAAGTGTGCTGTAGTACACAGGAAACAGTATTTATAAAGACTAAGTTAATTAAGATATTAAATAAATTCTGATATGGATATGACGCCTTGCAAGCGGCAAGTCAAGGCAAAGCGACACTTGGTGTGCGATCACTGCCACAGCTGGGAAGATTTTGCATTGTCCGGCTGTGGGAAATCATGGGCAGAAACCACGGAGGAAGGATTGTTGGAAGGTGGAGTGTCTGCAGAAGGAGATAGTTAGGTTGACAAATATTGTGAAGGGAATGGAGATGGGAATTAGAAAGGAGACAGGTCGAACGGAGAGAGACGACACGGAGAGAGGTGAGAATACTGCAAGACTGAAGGAGAATAGCAGTGGCAAGAAAACTTAGAAAAGGAGATTGAGAGGAGGGAAGGTGATTGGAGGGGAAGAAATTGGAAAATCGACGACAGAAAACGTGATAAGCGTGAAGGTGACACGGGAGAAAGTGACCGTAGAGAAGGAGGGAGGGAAAATGGGACGGGAGAGGGGAGAAGAAAATGAGATGGGAGGAAAGATGAAGGGACGAAAGGAAGTGAGAGCAAATGTGATAGAAGAGAAGTCAAAAAAAGGAACGGTGACAGGAGGAAAGGCGACAAGAGAAAAAGCGACAGGAAAGAATGCATCGGAAGAGAATGTGACAGGAGAGAAGACGACAGGGGGAAAAGACAACTACCAGAAAGATGCAAACCGAAGAAGGAGCTACTCGAAGGAAGTGGTTGAGGGGCAATGAGGAAAGAGAGGGTGTTTATGGGCGGCTCCATTATGAGAAAGACGGAGAAGACATTGAGCGAGGGGAAGGACGTAGTTGTTTGTCTACCGGGGGCTAGGATTGAACATGTGACTGACAGGGTAGAGAAGGTATTGGGACATGGCAAGGGAGGGTCTATACTGGTACATGTAGGAACAAATAATGCTGACAGGGAGGGAACAACTGGGATACTAAAGAAGTATAGACAGTTAGTGAGGAAGCTAAGGAAGACAAAAGTTGAACACATAATTCTGTCAGGAATGTTGCCAGTAATGGGAGGAAGGAGGGCAACGTATAGAAACTGCAAGAGGATGGCGATCAACGCACTAGTTGAGCAGATGTGTGAACAAGAGGGGGTGGGATTCACATATTTATGGGGATACTTTGTTGGGAGGGAAGATATGTACATGGGAGATGGCCTCCATCTTAGTGGAAAGAGGGCAGCAGTTTTCTCAGAGAACCTGCTGCGATCTGTTGACAGTGGTACAGGTTGCAAGTAGTAGTATAATCCATCAGGAGGGGTATCCAGTGGTGGGATTTGGTTATTTTTGAGCGATACTAGGGAGGTTTCGAAAGCCGCCCCCCTGAGTGAAGTGAGTAGTCACGTGACCGCATGTGAATGGACTATATCACTAGTCGTCTGCTGTCAGTAGAGAAGTAACCAGACACCGCGCAGCTAGCCGAAACGACAAGAGGGCAGGCAAAGTCATAGATAAGGAAGGCTACAACATGTATATAACAGCGTGGTGGGATATAGAAGTGAATCCTGGTAAGTCGTCCAATGTCGTATCGTGTAAAATGAAGGAAAGATCAAAGGGGAATTAGTCTTTGAAAGGAAAGTATATGTATGTATGTATGTATGTATGTATTTTTGAACTAATGTATCTTAAGGTAATAACCAACAAACACCACACTTTGAAAGTTGAATAGTTGTATTAACATCAGCGATCGATTACATCAACGAAACCATCATCTTCATCGTCTGTCTCCGGACACCAATTTTTGACATCCCCCTGTGTGTATGTATGTATGTATATATGTATGTATGTATGTATGTATGTATGTATGTATGTATGTATGTATGTATGTATGTATGTATGTATGTTATGCAAACACACTGTATGTAAAGTTTTGCTGTATGGACAGTTTTAAACTATAAACCCATATCAGTCATGTTGTGTTGTGCGTGCGTAATTGGCGCCTCTTATTAGAGGGGTGCGTGTGTGTTATTGCATGTAAACATGTATGTGCGTGTTTGACAAAACGAACAACAATGACATATTATAAAGTTTTAACATGTTTTTTTAATCTTCAATTTGTGTATTCTATCTCAGCCGTTCCTGGTAGAATGCAATTACCATCTGAGGACAGATGATGTTCGCCTGCCGAGCAAACACGAGATCCATCTCGTCACTGTCTTTCCTGCAAGGCACAACATACATACACACATACACACATACATGATGGATCTGTTATGAGTTTGATCTGTCATACATTGACTATACACAAAGATACATTGACTACACACAAAGATGGTACATATTGACACGTAGCAAGAGGAAAAGTACATTATAACATACATTGACTATACACAAAGATGGTACATATTGACAATGTAAATGTATGTCTGTCATGAAGAATGGTGGTACGTATAATATTCTAGAATCGATTCTATTATGATGCAACATTGCTTGTTGCTTAAATAGATCCACTATAGTGTTATCGTTGTTGAATCTATCTTGCAGACAATCAACGGTTACATACCATTTCATAAGGAAGATCACTTCCCCGTTATGGTATGTCGCTCCGACGATTTTCTCTGGTTGAAGGCCCCGGTCGAAGGCCTGAGGTATGTTGTCTTCCTCCTATATCAAGGCACATTACGATTCATGACGCTACATCATCTCGTTTATAAGCAGACGTGACTCAACAATCTTACGTAGATAGTATACCACAAACATATTGTAATAACTTACCTGTAGCATATCAAATCCGTCTTATACCAAACTTAGATTTAGTGTAGTGACTGATGACATCTTATATACAGACACATTGTATAGAAACTGTTAAAGTACAAGTTATATCAGCAAAGAGTCGCGTGACATGTAAGCGCTGGCAATTACCGAACATCCTCTAACCCGAGCACATGATGCGGCGTCCAAATATCAGGACGATAACAATGCGTAAGCGCGGCTTATCAGAAAACAGACGACAATGAACGAGGACAGACCCTTGGAAAAAACACATGGCCGTGTGGAAGAGATAAGTGGCATGTGTGTGTGTGTGTGTGCGTGCGTGCGTGCGTGCGTGCGTGCGTGCGTGCGTGCGTGTGTGTGTGTGTGTGTGTGTGTGTGTGTGTGTGTGTGTGTGTGTGTGTGTGTGTGTGTGTGTGTGTGTGTAGTCACGTGAATGAATGTAGTGTCACCTGGTAGAGTGTATTGGAGGTAATACCTCTCCTTATTGTATCTTCAACTGTCCACATACCTTCTGCATCTCCCACTTGCATCTCGCTCAGTACCTCCTTACTGTATCTTCAACTATCCACATACCTTCTGCATCTCCCGCTTGCATCTCGCTCTGTACCTCCTTACTGTATCTTCAACTGTCCACATACCTTCTGCATCTCCCACTTGCATGTCGCTCTGTACCTCCTTACTGTATCTTCAACTGTCCTCATACCTTCTGCATCTCCCGCTTGCATGTCGCTATGTACCTCCTTACTGTATCTTCAACTGTCCACATACCTTCTGCATCTCCCACTTGCATGTCGCTCTGTACCTCCTTACTGTATCTTCAACTGTCCTCATACCTTCTGCATCTCCCGCTTGCATGTCGCTATGTACCTCCTTACTGTATCTTCAACTGTCCTCATACCTTCTGCATCTGCCGCTTGCATGTCGCTCTGTACCTCCTTACTGTATCTTCAACTGTCCACATACCTTCTGCATCTCCCGCTTGCATGTCGCTCTGTACCTCCTTTCTGTATCTTCAACTGTCCACATACCATCTGCATCTCCCGCTTGCACCTTGCTTTGTACCTCCTTACTGTATCTTCAACTGTCCACATACCCTTCTGCATCTCCCGCTTGCATGCATCCTCACAAGCCAAGGGTGGTAGTTGACTACACTACCCCTGACAGATATCCTCACAAGTTAGGGGTGGTAGTTGCCTACACTACCCTGGCAGACATCCTCACAAGTCAGGGGTGGTAGTTGCCTACAATACCCCTGACATATATCCTCATAATTCAGAGGTGATAGTTGACTACACTACCCCCTGGCAGACATCCTCACAAGCCAGGGGTGGTAGGTGATTACACTACCCCTGGCAGACATCCTCACAAGTCAGGGGTGGTAGTTGCCTACACTACCCCTGGCAGACATCCTCATTATCTACCTCCTTACTGTATGTTCAACTGTCCACATACCTTCTGCATCTCCCGCTTCCAGCTTGCTCTGTATCTCCTTACTCTTCTGCGGCGGCGAAGGCGGGTGGGGACGGCGGTAGATGGTAGAGCCACATAACTTACGACGTCTCTCACAACCAGACCCTGGCGTGTTCCTCTACCCGGTAGGTGGTGGAGCTACATAACTTACGACTTCTCTCACAACTAGACCTGACGTATTCTTCTACCTGATAGGTGGTAGAGCTGCAGAACTTACGACATCTCTGACAACCAGACGCTGGCGTGTTCCTATGTGGACAGTTGAATAAAGAGTAAGGAGGTACAGAGCGAGATGCAAGCGGGAGATGCAGAAGGTAAGTGGACAGTTGCAGATACAGTAAGGAGGTACAGAGCGAGATGCAAGCGGGAGAGGCAGAAGGTATGTGGACAGTTGATGATAGAGTAAGGAGGTACTGAGCGACATGCAAGCGGGAGATACAGAAGGTATGTGGACAGTTGAAGATACAGCATGGAGATACAGAGCTAGCTGCAAGCGGGAGATGCAGAAGGTATGTGGACAGTTGAACATACAGTAAGGAGGTAGAGAATGAGGATGTCTGCCAGGGGTAGTGTAGGCAACTACCACCCCTGACTTGTGAGGATGTCTGCCAGGGGGTAGTGTAGTCAACTATCACCTCTGATTTATGGGGATATCTGTCAGGGGTAATGTAGGCAACTACCACCCCTGACTTATGAGGATGTCTGCCAGGGTAGTGTAGGCAACTAATACTCCTGACTTGTGAGGATGTCTGCCAGGGTAGTGTAGGCATCTACCACCCCTTACTTGTGAGGATGTCGGTCAGGGGTAGTGGAGTCAACTACCACCCTTGGCTTGTGAGGATGTCTGCCAGGGGTAGTGTAGGCAACTCCCACCCATGGCTTGTGGGGATGTCAACCAGGGGTAGTGTAGGCAACTACCACCCCTGACTTGTGAGGATGTCTGCCAGGGGTAGTGTAGTCAAAAACCACCCCTGGCTTGTGGGGATGTCAGCCAGGGGTAGAGTAGTCAAATACCACCCTTGGCTTGTGAGGATGTCTGCCAGGGTGAGTTTAGTCAAATACGACCACTGGCTTGTGAGAATGTCTGTCAGGGGTAGTGTATTCAACTACCGTCCCTGACATGTAAGGATGTCTGCGAGGGGGAGTTTAGTCAAATACCACCACTGGCTTGTGAGAATGTCTGTCAGGGGTAGTGTATTCAACTACCACCCCTGACTTATGACGATGTCTGCCAGGGTAGTGTAGGCAACTACCACCCCTGGCTTGTGGGGATGTCTGCCAGGGGTAGTGTAGTCAACTATCACCCTTGGCTTTTGAGGATGTCTGCCAGGGTTAGTGTAGGCAACTACCACCCTTGATTTGTGGGGATGTCAGCCAGGGGTAGTTTTAGCAACTACCACCCCTGGCTTGTGAGGATGTCTGCCACGGGTAGTGTAGTCATATACCTCCCCTGGCTTGTGGGGATATCAGCCATGGGTAGTGTAGTCAATTACCACCCCCGGCTTGTTAGGATGACTGTCAGGGGTAGTGTAGTCAACTATCCTGACAGGGGTAGTGTAGTCAACTAACACCACTGGCTTATGAGGATGTCTGCCAGGGGTTAGTGTAGTCAACTAACACCACTGGCTTATGAGGATGTCTGTCAGGGGTAGTGTAGTCCACTTCCACCCCTGGCTTGTTGGGATGTCTGTCAGGGGTAGTGTAGTCAACTACCACCCCTGACTTGTGGGGATGTCAGCCAGGGGTAGTGTAGGCAACTACCACCCCTGACTTGTGGGGATGCATGCAAGCGGGAGATGCAGAAGGTATGTGGACAGTTGAAGATACAGTAAGGAGGTTCAGAGCAACATGCAAGCGGCTGATGCAGAAGGTATGAGGACAGTTGAAGATACAGTAAGGAGGTACATAGCGACGTGCAAGCGGGAGATGCAGAAGGTATGTGGACAGTTGAACATACAGTAAGGAGGTACAGAGCAAGATGCAAGCGGGAGATGCAGAAGGTATGTGGACAGTTGAACATACAGTAAGGAGGTACAGAGCGACATGCAAGCGGCTGATGCAGAAGGTATGAGGACAGTTGAAGATACAGTAAGGAGGTACATAGCGACATGCAAGCGGGAGATGCAGAAGGTATGAGGACAGTTGAAGATACAGTAAGGAGGTACAGAGCGACATGCAAGCGGGAGATGCAGAAGATATGTGGACAGTTGAAGATACACTAAGGAGGTACAGAGCAAGATGCAAGCGGGAGATGCAGAAGGTATGTGGACAGTTGAAGATACAGTAAGGAGGTTCAGAGCGACATGCAAGCGGCTGATGCAGAAGGTATGAGGACAGTTGAAGATACAGTAAGGAGGTACATAGCGACATGCAAGCGGGAGATGCAGAAGGTATGAGGACAGTTGAAGATACAGTAAGGAGGTACAGAGCGACATGCAAGCGGGAGATGCAGAAGATATGTGGACAGTTGAAGATACACTAAGGAGGTACAGAGCAAGATGCAAGCGGGAGATGCAGAAGGTATGTGGGCAGTTGAAGATACAGTAAGGAGGTACAGAGCGAGATGCAAGCGGGAGATGCAGAAGGTATGTGGGCAGTTGAAGATACAGTAAGGAGGTACTGAGCGACATGAAAGCGGGAGATGCAGAAGGTATGTGGACAGTTGAAGATACAGTAAGGAGAGGTATTACCTCCAATACACTCTACCAGGTGACACTACATTCATTCACGTGACTACACAGACACACACACACACACACACACACACACACACACACACGCACGCACGCACGCACGCACGCACGCACGCACACACGCACATGCCACTTATCTCTTCCACACGGCCATGTGTTTTTTCCAAGGGTCTGTCCTCGGTCATTGTCGTCTGTTTTCTGATAAGCCGCGCTTACGCATTGTTATCGTCCTGATATTTGGACGCCGCATCATGTGCTCGGGTTAGAGGATGTTCGGTAATTGCCAGCGCTTACATGTCACGCGACTCTTTGCTGATATAACTTGTACTTTAACAGTTTCTATACAATGTGTCTGTATATAAAATGTCATCAGTCACTACACTAAATCTAAGTTTGGAATAAGACGGATTTGATATGCTACAGGTAAGTTATTACAATATGTTTGTGGTATACTATCTACGTAAGATTGTTGAGTCACGTCTGCTTATAAACGAGATGATGTAGCGTCATGAATCGTAATGTGCCTTGATATAGGAGGAAGACAACATACCTCAGGGCTTCGACCGGGGCCTTCAACCAGAGAAAATCGTCGGAGCGACGTTCCATAACGGGGAAGTGATCTTCCTTATGAAATGGTATGTAACCGTTGATTATCTGCAAGATAGATTCAACAACAATAACACTATAGTGGATCTATTTAAGCAACAAGCAATGTTGCATCGTAATAGAATCGATTCTAGAATATTATACGTACCACCATTCTTCATGACAGACATACATTTACATTGTCAATATGTACCATCTTTGTGTATAGTCAATGTATGTTATAATGTACTTTTCCTCTTGTTACGTGTCAATATGTACCATCTTTGTGTGTAGTCAATGTATCTTTGTGTATAGTCAATGTATGACAGATCAAACTCATAAGAGATCCATCATGTATGTGTGTATGTGTGTATGTGTGTATGTGTGTATGTGTGTATGTGTGTATGTGTGTATGTGTGTATGTGTGTATGTGTGTATGTATGTTGTGCTTTGCAGGAAAGACAGTGACGAGATGGATCTCGTGTGTGCTCGGCAGGCGAACATCATCTGTCCTCAGATGGTAATTCCATTCTACCAGGAACGGCTGAGATGGAATACACAAATTGAAGATTACAAAAACATGTTAAAACTTTATAATATGTCATTGTTGTTCGTTTTGTCAAACACGCACATACATGTTTACATGCAATAACACACACGCACCCCTCTAATAAGAGGCGCCAATTACGCACGCACAACACAGCATGACTAATATGGGTTTATAGTTTAAAACTTTCCATACAGCAAAACTTTACATACAGTGTGTCTGCATAACATACATACATACATACATACATACATACATACATATACTTTCGTTTCAAAGACTAATTCCCCTTTGATCTTTCCTTCATTTTACACGATACGACATTGGACGACTTACTAGGATTCACTTCTATATCCCACCACGCTGTTATATACATGCTGCAGCCTTCCTTATCTTTGACCTTGCCTGCCCTCTTGTCGTTTCGGCTAGCTGCGCGGTGTCTGGTTACTTCTCTACCGACAGCAGACGACTAGTGACATAGTCCATTCACATGCGGTCACGTGACTACTCACTTCACTCAGGGGGGCGGCTTTCGAAACCTCCCTAGTATCGCTAAAATTGACCAAATCCCACCACTGGATACCCCTCCAGATGGACTATACTATTACTGTTGCATCTATTTAAACTAGATTCGCGGGGGGGGGGCTCATAAAAAAGCGTGAAACTGGAGGCATAGATAAAGACAGCACAAATAAATCAGCTAAGAACAGTTTGGAAAACTCTTCTGAAGCTGGATATAAAAGTGTTTGTTTAAACGCAAGGAGTATAGTAAACAAAGGAAATGAACTAAACATTATGGTAGAAGATATTGACCCTCACATAATAGGTATAACCGAATCCTGGACCACCACCGATATATCAGATGCCGAATTGGGACTGACAGGATATGTAATGTTTAGGAAAGATAGAATAGGAAAAGGGGAGGAGGAGTTATTTTATATATTAAAGAATCTATCAGGCTTATTGAAATAAAATTAGAAAGAGAAGCACATTGCGAAGAAGCTGTTTGGTGTAACATAGTTACAGGAAACTCAACGTTAACAGTTGAGTTAGTTTATCGAAGTCCAAACATAAGCATAGAAGAGAATGAAAAAATACAAAACGCTGTAAGGGAAGTAAGCAATCGAGACTGTATTATTATGGGCGATTTTAACCACGGGCATAGAGAATGGAAATCTCTACAGAGTATGGGGAGTGAGGACCACAAGTTTTTAGTTTTAGTTCAAGATACTTTCCTTTCTCAACATGTGCTAGAACCAACCAGGGATGAGAATGTGTTAAACATAGTTTTGTCCTCACAGAATTAATTAGTTGACAATGTCAAGATATGTTAGCCACTTGGGAGTAGTGATCACAACCAGATACATTTTACCATCAGAATAAAATCAGAAATGAATAGTAAAAAGCAGTATAGGAGAAATTTCCACAAAGGAAGGTATAAGGACATGAGGAAATATTAGCAAAGATAGACTGGAATAACACACTTAAAAATAGGACAGCAAGAGAATGCTGGAATATATTAAAGAGTGAAATTAAGTGCATAGTTGATAAATTTGTACCCTTAAAAAAACAAGGGAAACGGTCCAAAAAGAAACACTTATCGAAAGAAGCCATTAGAAAAATTAAGTATAAACAAATGATGAGGAAGTCATATAGATGTACTGGAAATGATGAAGACTACAACAGTTATAAAGAAGCACTTAACCAAGCTACAGCTGAAATTTGAAATTCAAAGATAAGCTATGAACAACAATTAGCTAGTAATATAAAACATGACAGCAAGAGTTTTTTTATGCGTATGTTCGAAGCAAACAGAAAGTTCAAGATAAGGTCGGTCATTTAGAAGATAGTACAGGAAATATAATATCAAAGGGATTCTTAATGGCAGAAGACCTGAATGAGTACTTTAGTTCATTGTTTACTAGGGAAAATATTAGTTCACTGCCAGTACCAGAGGCTAAGTTCAAGGGGTCAGATTCAGACTATTTAGGACAATTAATTGTAACCCCGGAAATGGTAGCTAAGAAAATAAGGGCTATGAAGGATAATAAATCACCTGGAGTGGATGGGATTCCGCCCAAACTACTATTGGAAATTGTAGAACAAATTAGTGTACCGCTTGCAACAGTTTTCAATTTGTCATTAGAAGAGGGAGTGGTTCCTTTAGAATGGAAAGAGGCAAACATTATACCGTCATTTAAAAAAGGTTCGAGAAACAAGTCAGAGAACTATAGACCAGTGAGTTTAACATCAGTGATTTACAAATTATTAGAAAGACTAATTAAAGATCACATGGTGGATTTTCTTGTTAAACATAACTTGATAAACCCATCTCAGCGTGGTTTTTTTTAAAGCGAGGTCACGCTTAACAAATATGTTATGATTTTTGGAAGTCATCACTATGTGGGTAGACGAGGGATCACCAGTAGATATCGTCTACTTAGATTTTCAAAAAGCTTTCGACAAAGTACCACACCAAAGATTACTGCTTAAACTAAAGGCCCATGGCATAGGAAATGGTATAATAAACTGGATAGAAAAATGGCTGATTGACAGAAGACAACGTGTAGTAGTTGATGGGGAGGCTTCAAACTGGAAATCGGTATTGAGTGGGGTACCACAGGGATCAGTACTAGGACCTATATTATTCTTAATATATATCAACGATTTGGATGATGAATTAACAGGCAAGGTGTTGAAATTTGCAGATGATACAAAAGTGTTTAGAAGGATTAAAAGTGATGGAGATAGACAACATTTACAAGATGATCTTGACAAATTGATCAAATGGTCTGAAAAGTGGCAAATGCTGTTCAATTTTGGGAAATGTAAATGCCTCCACGCAGGACATGGGAACGAAGATGTAGAATACACAATGGGGGGGGGGGGGTACTGTACTAAGTACTACTGTAAAAGAAAAGGACGCGTGGAGGCCATATCGCAGGAAGGACATAGATATGCTAGAAAGAGTACAGAGGAGAGCAACTAAAATGATACCAAAACTGAAGGATCTTAGTTAAGAAATACGCCTAAAAAATGCGGCTTAACAACACTAGAGACTAGGAGTTTGAGAGGAGATCAGTTAAGAAAGATAGAAGGACTAGAGGACATGAAGTTACATTAGCAAAGGAGCAGTGTAGATTAGATATAAGAAAGTTCTCATTTTCACAAAGGACTGTAAATGAATGGAACAAATTATCTGCTGATTGTGTGGGTGCTAGTAGCGTGAACATGTTTAAAAATAAAATCGACACATACCTCAAAAGGGCGGGATACACATAAATAAAAGGGTCGGACTCTCGATAAGCCAAATGTCTTCCTTGTCCACCTGCCACCTAGAGTTAATTCTCTGAGTGGCAATCTTGTTAAAAAAAAAATTAAATAATGGTTGACGACGTCCTTTGTTTTAATTTGCCCATCCTCTTCCATGTAATTGTCCAACAACCTACACAATAAACACATTTGTAATAGCTTTTACGTATGTTTTATTGGTAAAATAAATTATTGATAATATACATTTTACATTGACACTTTGAAATACGACCTCAAACTAATGGGCTACATGGAATTTTAGTAACAATATAATACGCATCGCAACTGGGGGTTCAGTCACATTACTTACACGATAGGGTTGGCTGCATCAACTGTAGCACCCAATATATTCGCAAGACGGTGCAATTTGTAATTGGACTTATTATTATTATTATTCCATGACGTGTGAAATCACTCACCAAAATGTCATCTCTTGTGGCGTCCTCATTGCAAGCAGGGTCTTGTACAAAGACAAAATTGTTACGCGAACCACGCCGTCTTCTTTTGTGACAACACACCTTCCCACGTTATTCAAGTATCTAACAACAAGCGTCTCTTGGCGCGCGACTTTATATATCACTTATGATCACACACGAACGATAAAACCTCTCCAGATCACTAACACACATATTAGATGAAACATTCTTCTTCTTCCGTTAAGTGGCCACAATCAATATTTGATTGATTATTCTGCTACTATTCTGGGGATCTGGCATTTGAAAAGAAAAACCTACCTCCTGCAAACTATATAAAAATACACCCTACTAATAAACTCTAACTATAAATTAAATTAATATAAACATTATTTTATGCGCACATAAACGCACTACATATTAAAATATATCCTCTTTATTTCGCCACTCCCGTCCATGTAGTTGTCTAAGAACCTACAAACCACAACAAATGTCCAATCATTACAGTGAGTAACCCGAGTCATCATCTCAATTCAAGCATGGTAGTATATTTAGCATGCATTTTGCTGAATCATTTGTAAATGTTTCAATTTTGTTCTTGACTATTGAAATATATACATATATATATATATATATATATATATTTGTATATATATATACATACATACATATGTACATATATGTATATATATATATATATATATATATATATATATATATATATATATGTATCCCAGATTATAAAACACTACATTTAACAATATTTCCACTGCATTATTATTGTTTTATGTTTTCCGTAGTTATTACAGCTCACCAAAATGTTGCGTATTCTGATGAATTCATTGCTGTTGTTTTTTTCTGGCTGATACAGAAGTGAAATGCACGATCACGCTTACACGTCAATCGTCGCCGGTAGGAGCTCTCCAATGGGGACGCTGTATGTATTTCGCCGGGTAGAATATTTTCAAAAAGGTGTGTCGCGTTTCGTTTTTGATTGAAACTTCACGCGACCATACGCGAGTCTTCTTTTTTGGTCGTATCGGATTTGTGCCGTGATTAATAACCACTTTCGATAATACGTACAATGTTATGTTGAGTAAAGACAGGTACTGTGGAAGTTTGTTCATTTGGGCATATGGTTGTGTTCGTGAAATGTTCGTTTGCGAACGCCGACAAATGTTGCGCACTCTTCTATTATAATAACTATATTGTACAGTTAGTCCAGACATTTTAGCATATGACCTGCCACAAATTGCAACAGAAAGTTTTTCAACGATTTTATATTTATAAATATATTTTATGCGATAACCAACACAAGCCCATTGTAGTTTGAGAATTGAAATTGGCCAAAGGATGACGTTTTTATTGGAAAGTGGATTGCTTCTAATGCAGCCACTTTTGGGCATAAAGATAGTAGGAATGTGGTGTCTAACATACAAACCAGATGGGAAACTGAACCCTTGTACAGCCCCATCAAAGTTTCTCAGGCACACATTCCTACAACATGACGACAATAATCAGACATACATTATGTGTCACTATAGAGGTATAAAACCACTATGAATATAAACCTAAGCAAACAATACAAACATTCCACCACCAATAGACACATGCAATTACAAAAAGGTGGGGCCATTCCGCCCATCCTGTATAAACATAAGGACAAATATATACCGTTTGTAAAACAAAAAGCCTGTCGACGCACCAAAACCCAACACATTCAAGAATTTGGGATATGCCCTGTGTTCACTCCGAAATGTAGGAAAGCGTTGCGACATTTTCCAACTTCTTTTTCTACCAACTGTGTACAATAGTTGTTTAACTAAACGTGCCTAGGCAAAAAGGTCGGGAGGAGGGCGGATTTAGAAGTATCAGGATATACACGACATGACACACAGATACCTAACGCAGAAGTGGCGGCGTAACCGCTAATCCAAATCGTAGGCTGGGGCCTAATCCTGACATGTCATGATTGGCTGAAGGCGCTGGGCGGTTTTATTAAGCCAAACAGCTGGAAGTAATTATCGCCTCAGCCAATTATCTCAATACCCGCACTAGGTCTGTCCTGGCCATTGCATGAAATACAGTATGCTCTGCGTTCATACCTTCATTTATGCAATAACCAGCACAAGCCCATTGTAGTTTGAGAATTGAAATTGGCCAAAGGATGACGTTTTTTATTGGAAAGTGGATTGCTTCTAATGCAGCCACTTTTGGGCATAAAGATAGTAGGAATGTGGTGTCTAGCATGCAAACCAGATGGGAAACTGAACCCTTGTACAGCCCCATCAAAGTTTCTCAGGCACACATTCCTACAACATGACGACAATATACAGACATACATTATGTGTCACTATAGAGGTATAAAACCACTATGAATATAAACCTAAGCAAACAATACAAACATTCCACCACCAATATACACATGCAATTACAAAAAGGTGGGGCCATTCCGCCACTAGGTCACCAAGAGGAACCTGTGACCACCCCACCGTATGAAACACATCAAACCTTTGACCCAAAGATACTTATGCAAGTCGGATATACTTCCTAAAAACATCCGATGTGCACCTGCCTGCTTCCCTGATTTGTGCGTCAGATTTCACTCACAAAGCTGCTGCTGTAGCTGCACCAATGCGAAGACTGTGACCTTTAAATGAACTAGTTTAGTAGCCACAAAAGCTGACGAGCCGTTTAAGGGACACGTCAAATTCACACCGCAACATAGGCGAACCGTGTACACAAACAGGATACCCTGTACTGGGCCCCTGGCATGAATGAATTCCCTTACCACCGCTGCTTGGTGGATGACAGAACCTTGTAAGCATTCAGCCCTTACCTGCAGAGATTGTGGGCCTTGTCGTGCACTATGCTTAAAACGACCCAGGGACACTGTAATAAGGTCACCAGATAGCATAACATCTCCTAAATGTAAACACCTTTGAACACTGCGCCTTGCCCTCGGTACCATTTCTCCTTTTCGCAGGTATGCTCTAAATGCAAGGACAATCACGGCCCGTAGCACAGTACATTTGTACTCTACAGAGAACACAGTTGAGAGAGCTTGTACTAAGCGAGTGAGGATGGGTAGTGTGTGACAGGCAGGCGGACATCACGCAAAGAACTCAAATTTCGTGCAATAACTTGTGCACAATCAAACTAGTAGTTGGATCGGAAATCTTGTGAACATATGCCACTGCTGAAACGATAGAAACGATAGATGCTGGGGCTATCCCTCCAGCATGCATGTGTGCCACTAAAAGCATAATCATTTCCATCGAGATTGGCAGACAAGGATACATGCTCAGTGACTGAAAAAACACTACCAACTTACCCATGCCCGCTCATAACAAGACTTAAAGATTCACCATAGCCGACTGGGAGACACAAAAGCTGAGGAGCCGTTTAAGGGACACGTCGAATTCACTCCGCTGCATAGACGAACCATCCAGGTACGCAAACAGGATACCATGTACTGGGCCCCTGGCATGAATAAATTCCCTTAACACTGCTGCTTAGTAAATGACAGAATAGTATAAACATTCACCCTTTTCTTGCAGAGAGTATGGGCGTTGTTGTGCACTGTGTTTAAAACAACCAAAGGATACTCTCCTAAATACGAACTTCCTTTGAATTCAACAGCAGGATGCAGCTTCTGGTGGGTGGGTTAGGAATGTGTTGAAGCAATTATTAGCCTCTCCAATGGTGTATCCCAACAATTAGTAACCGGCTTGCTAATTATGCAGTGTTTCACTGAGCAGATATGCGCTGAAGCTATCAAATGATTAGCATACTGATCATTTCCTCTTATGTAAACACCGGTTCAGTAATGGTATGTACATTGTGTACACATCCCTTGCTGTTACCACATACACGGTTTGAATAACATGCAAACAAACCCAAGTTTTGGACATTTGCAGCAATATGTGTAATAAAAGGGGTAACTAAACTATTATCGATTACTTTCAGATCTACTACTATTACTTTTGATAAAAGCTCATCTATTACTATGACATGAGAAACGATATATTACCTATTAAAATCAGTATTACCTATACTGTTACACAATGTCTGATCATAGGTCCTGCGTTGCATACCTAAAGTCCTCTACCTGTAACATAAAATATGTTGTATGTACCCTTGGTTAAGGCATCGCATTGGTACTGCCCCAACTCCAGTCAAATGTCTGTTGCTGGACTGAAACCACGTGCAACTGCCATAAGTGTAGCAGGATGGATTGCTGTTACAAAGGCAAGTGTCCTGTGCAGCAGCTTCTCAAAAGTTGCCATATTGTGTTCTATATCCTGCTCCAACAAATGCCAAATGTATAATTGCATTCGACTAACTGTTCACCACTACCTGGAGTATGAGAGTATTGTCATGGCTCCTGTGTCGAGCATTCACTGGCGTAGACGGAAGAGTTCTCGTTGTCGCAGCAGCGATCTGCCAATGTCCCTATCAGGCAGCCAAACATGTCCAAGTGTATATTGTCGAGTGTAACCGATCCTGCCTCTGACTCGGATGTTGGCTGACTCAAGGATGAATTTCAGGAGAAATTCTACAATAATAAATGCACAATAGGACAGTACTCGAACTACAGAGAACTTCACTGCACGATAATCAACAATCTTGTACTGGTCACATTTGTGAAGCATATTAAGCATGTCTGAAAACCCAGAAACTTGACCATGACGCCAACAAAATGCATGGCAGTAAGAAATGTGTGTGTTGGCATATGTGGGTGTTGTTAATGTTGGTATCTGTACCATCTGTACAACAGTATATTTTACTCTTGTATGTTTATATTTGTAACTGTACGTGCTGCACAGTAACACCATTTTTGTGCGAGGATCAATAAAGCACATTCTTTATCTTTAATCATATTATTTCACATGCCTCCAGCAACGCATGACGGAAATCATATTATTTCACATGCATCTAGCAACGCATAACAATAATCTTATTATTTCACAAGCCTCCTTCAAAGCATGGTGGTAATCATATTATTTCACATGCCTCCAGCAACGCATGGTGGTAATCATATTATGACACATGCCTCCAGCAACGCATGACGGAAATCATATTATTTCACATGCCTCTAGCAACGCATAACAATAATCTTATTAGTTCACAAGCCTCCTTCAAAGCATGGTGGTAATTATATTATGACACATGCATCCAGCAACGCATGGTGGTAATCATATTATGACACATGCCTCCAGCAACGCATGGCGGAAATCATATTATTTCACATGCCTCTAGCAACGCATAACAATAATCTTATTATTTCACAAGCCTCCTTCAAAGCATGGTGGTAATTATATTATGACACATGCATCCAGCAGAACATGGCGGTAATCATATTATTTCACATGCCTCCAGCAACCCATGGCGGGAATCATATTATTTCATATGCCTTCAGTAACGCATGGCGGGAATCATATCATTTCACATGCCTCCAGTAACGCATGGCGGTAATCATATTATTTCACATGCCTCCAGCAACGCATGGCGGGAATCATATTATTTCACATGCCTCCAGCAAAGCATGACGGTAATCATATTATTTCCAATAACGCATGGCGGTAATCATATTATTTCACATGCCTCCAATAACGCATGGCGGGAATCTTATTATTTCATATGCCTCCAGTACGCATGGCTGTAATAATATTATTTCACATGCCTCCAGTAACGCATGGCGGTAATTATTATTATTTGTATTAGTAGTTTTACTTAAGTTATACCTATTATCATTCTTATAGGAAAATTGTTTATGGCGAACGGCCAATAGACGTTAATTTGGCAAACGGCCATGATATGTTATTTGTGGCGAACGGCCGTGAACACTGAATACTTGGCAAATGGCCATGATCAGTAATTTGTATTAATGGCGAACGGCCAATAGACGGTAGTTTGGCAAATGGCCATCAAGTAATTGTTTGGCAAACGGCCGTGAACACTTAATACATGACATGCTAAGTATTGTTATTAATGGCGAATGGCCAAGAGACGCACATTTGGCAAATGACCATGATATGTTATTTGTGGCGAACGGCCGTGAACACTGAATACTTGGCAAATGGCCATGATAAGTATTTTTTATTAATGGCGAACGGCCAAGAGACAGTAGTTTGACAAATGGCCATCAAGTAATTGTTTATGGCAAACGGCCGTGAACAATTAATACATGACAATGCGAAGTATTGTTATTAATGGCGAACGGCCAAGAGACCTACATTTGGCAAACGGCCATGATATGTTTTATTTTTGGCAAACAGCCGTAATCAGTCAATACTTGACAAACGGCCATAACAAGTATTTTTGATTACTGGCAAACGGCCAAGACACGTTGATTTGGCAAATGGTCACAATATGTTATCTTCAGCGACTGGCCATGAACTTGGCAACCGGCTGTGATTAGTATTTTATTGGTATTAATGGCGAACGGCCAAGTTGCAGTAATTTGGTAAACAACCATGATATAAATTAATTAATTACCTGTTGTCATTTACTTAAGATTTTAATTAAAGTGGTATTGAAATGTTTAATTCATAATCATTTACATGTTATTAATGGCGAACGGCCTAGAAGTTAATTTTGGCTCAAGGCCATGATAAGTAATATTTACAGCCAATAGGCGAGTAATTAATAACTGGCAAACGTCCATAACCTTTGCTGGCATTAATAGTCGTCAACAATAAGAGGTGAAAAACAGTCACGGGTCTCTTACAATATGGACACTAGCCAATTTAATCATGTCAAGCAAACACCAGTTTTGCCAATCACCTTTCAGAAATGAAACATGTCAAAGCCGCATAAACTTTGTGAAATTGGCAAACCGTATATCAATATTAACTGCGCAAGTAGTACTGGGACATGCACTAATATCACCGAGGTACTAATTCTTGCATGCACTCATAAAGTTAATATTGGCAAACGGTCGCTGACATTTCCAATGAGGCACCGAGCAGCCAGCGGTCGCTAGGGGCGCTGCGCACGCTTCGGTTAAGCCGGATTATCAGCCAGATTATAGTGGCATAAAGTATAATATCATATAATACAGTTACTAAATTCCACCATGTCTCGATCTGATGGATATGGGACATGGAACATGAAAGAGTTGAAAGAGGAGCTGAAGAAGAGAAATGCTAGAGTTTCTGGTCGAAAAGCCGAGTTAATCGAAAGGTAAGTTACGACCGAGCGATAATATGTTGATTCTAAGTTATATACGTTTCTCCCATAAACGTTATTTTTAACTGTTATAATTGTGCTAGTTTATTCATCGGACCACGTGTATTAGCAACATTCATTTAGATTATTTGATGAATAGAGTTGTTATATGCTGTAGTCATCTGTGAAAATACAAATAAAAACAACCGATGCCTGGTTCGCCTCTTCCGACATACGCCACCTGCGTTAGTAAAGTTTAATATGGTTCTGCATGTTTCTCTCTCTGTAATTTTCTTCAGTCCCTTATATTTTTGTAAGGCGTAGTTCAGTATTAATTGTTTTATACTTGGCAAGAATTATAAAAAGTGTTTTATTTCCCATACAGACTTGAGGCCTACGACAGGAATTATAACTTTACTGGTGGTGCCAACTTCACTGCAGACCAACATGATTTTAAGATGATCGTGCCAGCCCACACTTGCTTCAAAGATGTCACTAGCAGTGCGGTGTCTGCTGTTAATCATCTCTCATGTAGAGCTGCTACAGCTTTCCTAGAACTGTCTGATGCTTCCCTCTCTTCTGGTCACAGATTGTGTGATGCAAGGTATGTTAGTCAGTTACAAAAATAGTTTGCATTAACTAACACTTGACTATCTTGAAGAAATTAACACTGTGTGTGTTGTCGTTACTACAAGCATTGTAGTTTTTTTATGAAGTGGTAATTGTTGTTAGTACGTAGCTTTATATACATATTGGTGTATCAGGTATATGAAGCCTTTCATTTTGTTACAGATTTCTACGCTTCCTTCGATGGGCACATGATGATGACACCACATTCTACATGGGACAGTGTCGGGCGGAGATGCGTCGCACTACTTGCTATCATTGCTATGCTGGCGTTGATGTCAATGGTGAAGTGCTTGAGACAGAATGTGAATGTGCAGCTGGTATGGGACCTAATGCACACTGTAAGCATATCCAGGCAGTCCTGCTTGCCATCATTGATTTTACTGGATGTAAACAGCCGAAACTAGAACTAAGTTGCACTGACGTCTTGCAATCGTTTCACCGGCCACGTCGACCTCACACTGGATCACCAGTCAAGGCTAGCAGGCTGAAACTAACAAAGGAGACACAGGCGCTCAATTTTGATCCGCGCCCACAAAAGTATCGCAAGCTTGCCTCCTATCAAGATTATGTAAAAAATCTGACACTGAACTTTGCTGCCAGTACTGGTGATCAAATGCCACTGTTACAGAGACTGAGGCCAGCCAACATGTATGCAGTTGAACATGACCATCATTACTTAGCCAAGCCACTGTCAAGCATATTCCTTGACAAGATAAACATCACAACTATATCCGTGGAGAAGGCAGATGAAATTGAGAAAAGAACAGAAGGCCAGGGCAAAAGTGCAGAATGGAAGGAGGAGAGGAGAAACAGAATGCAATCGTCAAGATTTGGGCGCATCATGAAATGTGTGTCTCAGGAGGCAAAAGAAAACCTTGCAAAGGATATGATTGATGGAAAAGATTTTGTCAGCAAACAAACAAGTCATGGGAATCAACTAGAACCAGAGGCTATCTCCAGATATGAAAACATGTTTCATGTCAAAGTAACTAAATGTGGTATTGTTGTATCAGTAGACAAGCCGTATTTAGGTTCTTCACCAGATGGACTAGTGGGTGACGACACAGTGGTGGAGGTAAAGTGCCCATACAGTGCAAGAAATAAGCTTGTCACACCGCTGACTGTGCCTTACCTAAAGCAACATGGTACTGAACTTAAACTTGACTCAAAGCATGATTATTACGCACAAGTGCAGGCCCAGATGTGGGTAACAGATAGAAGCATGTGTCACTTTGTGGTTCATACATTTAAAGACACAAAGGTGTGCATGGTCCCAGTGGATAACTCATTTATTCAAATCATGTTACAATGTCTGGATACTTTTTTTGAAAATGTATTCAAACCAATGTATCTTAAGAAACATTTTTATAAAGACCTGTGACACAACAGATGGATGACTGACAAGAGCATGCAATTGCACATGCAGTGGTAGCCAAAACATTATGGTCAATAATATTTCTTCAGGGTAAATAAGTACTGTCATACTTAGACATGAAAGTAAACTCATGTTGTACAATTTTTGTTATTTGTTTTACTTGGTATTTAAGCTACAACTAATGGGCAACCTACTTTGAACTTCCAGGTAAATTAATGTAAGATCTTGTATCAACAACAGCTATGGTGGCCGTGATATGTATTTGTCTCGGTTTAGTTTAGTCATTACTAGTGACATTAAGCATTTGTGGGTACGATACATGTCCTAAAATTACATAGCATAAAACACACAAAGCATATCTCACTGCCCAGTTTTGTTTCTGTAGCATTCATGGGGCTGCTGAGGATTTTGTATGTTTTTGCTAGTCCAATAATCCTCTCAATGTGGACCCTCTTACTTGCTACCTTTCTGTCCTTCAGGAGCACTTTGCTTTGAAACTGATTTCTCTTCTTGAGAAAAGTTGGCATGTTTATTCCAATGTCATAAGGAGCAAACAGATCTTGGACGTTGAAGCCTTTGTCGACCATTATTTCATCCTTGGGGTCACAAACCGTCATCAGGTCGCTCCTCTCCACTAGGGCCCTGTCACTTGCGGCACCACCATATGAGTCCGGAATGTATGTGACCAGTCCACCTGGGGAAGCTCCAACTATAATTTTGAGCGTGTTTCTGTTTTTGTAGGTGGAGTAGGTAGCTTGTTGTGCTGATGGGTCCTTTGGCTTTTTAACAGGATACTCCATCCCATCTAGGATTATTCTTGTTTTGGGGTAGAGTTTCTTGAATTCCCTTGGAATATAGAAGCGTGTCATTTCTTGATCTGGCCAGATGTCCACTTCCTGCCATTGGTAGTACATGAAGTTGACCCAGGTAATGAAGATGTTTGCCACTGAATATTCGGAGATGTTGAATAACAATGACAGTTCCTTGTTGGGCATATGTCTCCTGAGTTTGATCAGACTCAAGAATAATTGATTCTCCACACTCAGACTTTTCGGAGTTCTCCACCTGTACTCCAGTTCATAGGCTGCTGGACCAAGAGTAGCCAATACATATTTGAATTTACCGTAGCTCTCCAGTCCAGTATAATAGTGGATGGCATCATCTCTATCCTGGAAACGTTCGATGCATATTGGAGGCCATTCAGGAGTCTGTGTCTGGCACGCTGCAAAGGAAGAGGCTGACGTTGCTGGTTCAGGTGCTACTTCTTTGTCCTGGGTTTCAACAACCTCTTCGAAGAGGCCCTCGAATGACAGGTCTGGCTCTTGCTCTCGGAGCTGTACGCGTCTCTGTACTCTCGCATTCCTCTGAACAGCAACAGGAGATGGTGCTGCAGTCCACATAAAGATGGTGGGAATGGCTTCTCGCTTCAAGTATCGGTGAACTGGAGTTGTTCCTGAAAGCAAAAGTAGTAATACATGAATTAAAAAAACAACAATTGCCTGCTTACATGAGGTACATTGTAATATTATAGTCATAAACTGTTCGTGCACATCACAATCCATTACATATGCATAATTTATTTTTATATTAACTAAAATTATATCCTAATATGAATGCTAAATCTTCAGGGGATTCAGCAGTGCAGAAATAATACAATGCAGTATTACCACGCATATTACTATTAATACAGACAGTAAAACTTATTAAAATCCGTTGTCATATTTTATTTGTTTTGTTTAATTGTTCTTAAAGATATGTCGAGAAGAACAAATAACAGCCACACGCAAGAACGTCATACTGTAAATACACAAAACAGTCCCAGCTGTCATCTGCGACACAAGGCTTCGTGTTTGTGATGTGACGTGTATACAGCGTGTTTACATGGGTGAATGCTTCCGTTATAAATTAGTATAAGAATTATTTTGTGCTAAGTATTCTGATCAGTAACCATGTAGTCAACATTTCCATGCAGTATTTGTAACATATGCAAACGCATAATATATAAGAAAAAAGCTTTCACATTACCATGACTAGTCACTTTCTTGTAGTCGGATTCCACAAAATGGCAACGACAAACCAAGCTCGTGTTTGTCGGCTGCCATTTGTCCCTCCGTATGGCGATTATCCACTTTTTTCTTAGAGTACCATCCTTCGAAAACTGATGTCCCCCTTTACCATTACACTGCGGGACGCAACAGCCGGTTCTCGGCATTTTATTAGCAGCTAAAGTTGACAACCACACAGTTCGCTTACTTGTCAACGAAGCGCTAAGGACGATGGGTAATTAGTATAACCGGAGTGGGCGCAGCGCCGTCTAGCGATCAAAAAATACGCTCGGTTTCTCATTGCAACGGCAATCTTTATAACTTGGAGTCACAATTTACCCGTCATGCTATGCCCAGGGACAAACACAACCAGTGAACCGTAACTACTCGGCTTACGGCTTTAAAATGTGCCCCACGGATGTTATGATACAAGCAAAGATTCCCGATGTCAGTAAAGTGAACACCTTCAGATCGTAAACTATTCGCTTGGTTGTTCTATATATACTTATGTCGCCAGCAAAACAGGCCCCGGCTCCGGTTACATTCCGTTTTGAACAGAGAAATTACCGCTGCCACTCGAGCTAGCGGACCCATTTTCGAAATCAAAATGGCGCCACCTTCGCCGGCGCTCGATTTGGCACAGACATTCTTGCTTAACTCCTCTTGCCAACAATTCGTCGGCAAAGACACATAGCCGTGATCTAACGGACTGTGGAGTAGGAGAACATGTTCTGCCTAAATCATTGCCACCCCGCAAAACAATTACAATGTCAGGTTGTATCGCCGAAATCTGCGCCATGGCATAGGCATAACATTTGGTTGCCGAAAAGATAGATACGGTCCGGCCGCTTGCTTCTACGGCCCGACCTGCTTTTCGAAGTGCGCAATTAACCCAGGGGAACTAGCGGACTCGACAAACTCGCCCAACCATTATGCATGAGAATGTCGGATAATAAGTATTTCAAGATCAGAAATCGCAGCCGACATGATTACGGCCGACGCCATTTCTGATCGTCACAAGACTTTAAGACAAAGGAAAACCACGAAGGCAAATATTAAACGAGCGATACTCATCACCGGCGCTCGAACGGTCTTCCTTTCGCGTTTTGGTAGACGTCAACGAAGTGTAACTGTATCTGCGTTTAAATCTAATTGATCTATAGGGTATACAAACAGTCATAAATCAAGATTTAGAAGTATCAGGATATACACGACAGGACACACAGATACGTAACGCGGAAGTGGCGGCTTAACCGCTAATCCAAATCGTAGGCTGGGGCCTAATCCTGACATGTCATGATTGGCTGAAGGCGCTGGGCGGTTTTATTAAGCCAAACAGCTGGAAGTAATTATCGCCTCAGCCAATTACCTCAATACCCGCACTAGGCCTGTCCTGGCCATTGCATAAAATACAGTATGCTCTGCGTTCATACCTTCATATGTGTAACATACTAAAAATAGAAATAAATCGTGGGTGGGAAAAACCCCCAAAAACGCATAAAACCAAATGGCCATCATGTATAATACAAATCGCCACAATTCGCATCTTCATGAAATGTTTCATGTGACGATGTTGTTCCAATTGTTTCATAATCTGAGTCTTGTTCTGTTACATCATATGGGCATTTTTCTTTTGAATTGGCATGTTGACGACATACAGATACTTCAAAGGATTACGATGCAATAAGTGTGTTGTCAGCTGCATCAACAAGAAGATGTGTTCGTACTGCGCGCGATATGAGTTTCCCTGTCACGATCTATTCAACTGCTTTAGGGGCGTACTCAAGTTCCATTAGTTCCTTTAGTCCTCAACCATCAGATGTCCAATGCACCAAAGAAAACTCATTTATGTGTGAAAACCACCAAGGTGCAAGGTAATTCTATGCAGGTCACTTCCTACAGGTTCGCTGATTATAGTCGGTGCTATTGAAAGTGACTATATTTGCCTTTCAATTGATCCGAGTGGTTATTATCCTGGTCCCAAAATATTCCTCGAGCTTTGCTCTCATAAGAGTTTTTCCATATGGTTCACTTTCTGAGCCGGTCATAAATATCAGCATTTTGCTAACCAGATCATTGATAGTTATTTCCTCATCATCATTTTCTTCCAGAAATTTGACAACCTTGATGAATGCATTTGTTTTTTCTTCGTCAGTTGGTCGTCCGATTTTCTTCTTCTTCGGAACACGTACGTCGCTGTCAGACTTCTTTTTGATATCTTTCATTGTCCGGAAATGTATGCTGCATGCTTGATGGTACATGACATCAGCAGCAGGAAAATCATGCATATGTAACAGCCTTGCTTGCGCGGAGTCGGACCATGAATCATGTCTTTCACGACATGTCGATAAAACATTATTTTTGAAGGCGATGGTTTGTATTGGAACAATGTCCGATTTGTTTGTCTTCCTACCACCGTTGGCTTCTTGGCCACAGAAAACACAGTTTTTGTAAAAACTGAACTGTCCTTCTGCCGATCATAGGACACACGCATTAGTGTCTATCCCCGCATTTGTATCCACTTTAGTTACTCGGCGAATTTCATTATTATTACAGTAACTGAGTCTGCAATAGCGGTGGACTTGTTGTCCAGGTACAGTGATTATATTATCTTTCCTTTGTTCGCTGGCTGTATTAATGCTTTCACTCCCTTTTTCATCCAGGGTAACTTTTGCTGAATCACCACAGTCAATTTTTTATATATTGCACAATACTACGTCAGGGTTACTTCCATCTCTGAAAAAAATCAATGGCCAGGCTTGATATAATGCAGCCTGGTAACCGATGATAACAGGAATGCAACTGCTGCAGAGCACGGAACACAAAAAATGACTGCTCCCACGTTTACGTAATAATCAAATTGTCATACCTTAGTTAAGTCATATATTAACAGTTTATGCAATGTTTAGCTCACAGCATTATCTATTATTGTTTACATTGCTAGGCAACCGCCAACGTCATTTTCAAATTTATTCTGCTGCTACGTTTCCTTTACTTTTTCATTGTCACAGCTTCATTCATTTAAATTATTTAATTTAACAATATCTTGATTATACAGCGGTATACAGTCTCCACTCAATATTCAGATAAGTATACAAATGTTTATTTTTTGGCTTTGTTTGTTATTGTTTACATATATAGCATATGTATTATATATTATCACCAACAGAACGGCTAATGTAATAACTTATTCCAGTTTCGTCTGCATATGCGAAGCGACTCGACCGAACGACGCAAACCATTTCTGGTAGCTCTTAGACTTTTTCAAATTTTGCATGCGTGGACGATTTTAATATTTACAAATCAGTAGCATGTATGTTCTTATAAGATATAACATCAACTTTCAATAACAGTGTATGACCAGTTTATCAACTTACCTCACCGGGAATAGGTACCTACATATAACATAGCACGATTTGGCCGTGGCTCCGGGGGGCATCTTAACATTCAAAGGGATAATGTTGTGTTTCATTTATTTTCAAAATATTCATACTAAACTACTATTACCCAATACCCGGCTGATTCAATGCACATGATAATGTTTCTAACAGATCAGCAGATGTCAAATATGTAAGAAAAAGATGATCTGTACATCTAAACTACAGGTGCCCTTATAATGATTAGTAGTGTATTATGACGATTTGGGGGTCTACATTTTTTTTGTATTTTGGGGGGTTTGCCCTCATATGATTCATTTCTATTTTTTATATGTCATAGTGGATACATAACTGAGTATGTTCCACACAACGTACTTTCTGTTGCAATTAGTGGCAGATTGAGCCTTTTTTGGCCGTAAAATGACTGGACTAAGTATATACATTGCACAAACGACTCAAGCGCTCGTGATTATGAAGGCAGCGTCGAAATGGCGTGATGTATTCTATCGCCCAGAATGTTCCGACGTCGCTTCTTCATAGCCACTATTTTCAACCGCTTTCAGTAAACATCTTCAATCTGCTGCATCGCGCTCAGTCTTCTTCAAACGTTCAGGCTCACAGAACAAGTGACGTCACGGAATGTTTGCCTTTGGCCGCTCAAGTTCTACGTCTGCTCGGTTTGCGTTGGCGCGTGCAACTGCCAACCCTAACCTTCAAACACAGCGTTACGTCACATTTGTTTCTCGCATCTGATTGAACGGTTGAAACCTACTCCGCGAAGCACGGACTCAACCAAGCTGCCTGCACGGGGGGGGGGGGGCGACGAGCGCTCGAGCAGTTTATTCAATGCCCAACGTGTGTATAAAACCTATTAGAATATTAATAGATCGTTTGTTGGAAGAGGGTTTTTGGTCGTCGGGGCCTGTCGCAGACATTTTTCATAGAAGGGCTCGCAAATGGTAGGCATGGTATGACTTCAACCCTAGCAGTACTTTGGAGGGTGGAAGTTGCTTTACATTCGGGTTTCTCTTTCACCAGGATAGTTCACAGCTAACCGCCGCTAATATGTAAAATCCTCCGATGACACCCTACCGCTCTGTTACGCTGGGCACTACATCCTACAACTACCCTCGTCATGATCAGTGGACTTGCCCACGATGTCAGAACGCATATTCATGTTATTACGTATGTGCTTACGTGTTTAATTTAATCAACAATGCACCGCGAGAAAACGCGGGTCAGTAAAACTCACACGTTATCATTAATTTTTTGTCGATTAAAAATAGTTGCCCCACTCTCCCCTCCCTCCCGCCCTCCCCTCTCTCCCACCCTCCCCCTCCCTTCCACACACCCCACCTCTCTCCTTATCCCTCTCCGTTCTTAGACGCTTATTGAACACTTTAATGGTACCTAATTTATAGCGACGCATATATTGGGACTTGGCTTGGGACACTCTCCAAACAACGACTCATTTCCGGTCGCAAGCTCTTTCCAATTTTACTATCGGGGAACTCGCGACCGAAAGGGAGCCTGTGCTTGGAGCTTAGGCTTGGGATTAACGACACGATTCGGGGAGCGACCTGATAGACACGCGGCGGAGAAGTGTTTATGAAGATGCACTGGCCAACAGTTACTGACAGCTCTGTGCACGAGTATCTGGACCTAATAAATAGAACACGCTTATGGACAGGCAGCCAATGCAGGTCTCGGAGCACAAGAGTGATGCTGACATGCTTGGGCACACACACGACGATTCTGTCATATTTGAGTTACTGTAGACAATGCCTGGCTAAATCATTGAATATTGCGCCATGCCTTAGGGAATTACTTACGGTGTTTGCGTATTAAGAGGAATTGAGCCTTGACCCATTTGACTCTGGGAAAAGACTTTTGCTATAATAAACTTCAATCCTTTATATGCTTGCTGTCTGGCTCCCGTTCCGAGATTCTACACATGCCACTGGTAACAGTCTAACATCTATGAGTATGTGTGACTGGCGCGTTGGCTATCCTCTTCCTAGTCGTTCTCGGCAGGAACTTGTTCTGGCTGATAGGATGAAGGAGGGTCTAGCAGGGTCGGGTGGCGACGCGGCCGGGCGACAGTTGATGTTTTGGCAGACATGCCCACCCAACTGTCTAAGTCGAGTTGCCTACAATAGTGCTTTTCAACCGGTGTGCCGCGGCACACTGTGTGCCTTGACAAAGATACTAGTGTGTCGCGGAATTAGAAACGAAGTGTCCCATGTGTTGCGATATATTATCAAAGAACGTGATATTTCCGAGAAAAAAACACTTTTCTGTTAGACCCTCAGTTTCGTTGGCAGGAACATTAGTTGGCTCAAGTGGTTGCTGGAGCAGTCATAAATCATAATTCCTAATCAAAATCTACGAAAAAATTTCTGACAGGGCGCCGGAAGCCATCCACAGTGTTAATAGATTAGTAGCGAAAGCATCAAAATATTGCATAGGCCTACACTTCAACTTGTGATGACTCAAACGACTGATATGATTAGCCAATCGGCGCAGGTCTGGCGGCGACTTTAAAGGAATAAAAACAAAAAGACAAATAAAACACTGTGTTGACGAAGTGGGTGCATACGGTTGTGGTCGATGTTAGAAATCGTTATCTTCTTAAAACTTCCTCCGGCGATTCACAGCTCTGTCTTTGAGAGTCTGATGTGCAATTCACCAAAAGGGAAATGGACACTCTCTCCATGGATTCGTCTCCTTGGCTAGACCCAGGCAATGCTACGTGTCAATCGTGTTTATGATCCTTACATACACGGTGAGTCATCTTTTTTTAATTGTAGATGCAAACGTTAAACGTCTTTTTATTCAAGACAGATGCAGGTTTCTCACGGGAGCCGAGTGGAAGGTTGGGTCGTCAATTATCACTTGATTGCTTGTGGGAACAGTTATAATCGAACACAATCTCGACTTCTCTGCGAAACATCCAGCCACGCTGCAATTAATGCGCGAAAGATTATTCGTACACAAATATCCACCACTGTCTATAACCAGGTACTCGTTCATACAGCTGAGTGATCTGGAGCAACGTAGAGTGAACGAACTTTACCAAGGTTCGACACCGCAGCACAGGATTCGAACCCGGGTTTTCTCGGTCGAGAGTCCGGAGCTCTAGCCACTGCATTAACAACTGCATGTAGATGTGGTAACATTTGGCTTCGTGTGCCGCGAGGACCGAGCAACTTCGAAAATGTGCCGTTAAACCAGAAAAGTTGAGAAGCACTGTGGTATACGACATACTTGCCCGAATTACCGGAGTCTTCCATGTCTGATGATATCTGAGATTTTTTGTGCACTCGGCAGTGATTTCATTACATGTTTATTGAATGTTCGTTGAAACATATTATGAAACAAACAAATGAAAACAAGTCCAATCAAAAATTAATTCATGCGTGCAATTCACGAAAGTAATTGTACGTAATGACATAAAAATAAATACATTGAGTAAGAGTAAATGTGAAGTGGTAAACTTAATAAATAATAATGACATATATGGCAGGAAATCCGTTCGTGGTTTGAGCCGGGTGACATCTAAGACCCTACAACAGATCTGCAAGACTACATGTATGATATATTATGTAACACTAGCGGAATTGTGTCATGCAAACGGTTGCATAGAGGCCTACTACTGTTATGTCAGTCGCCAAACGCATAGGGTAGCTAGAGCCATACCCAGTCAACCAACTGGACGGGTTAGTAAAGTTACCCATCGCAGTTTGCTCTGGGCCATTGCCGTGTCCACACAGACATACATCCAGTTCTCTCGGCTCCATATTACGATTATCAATATATAAACCCCGGACTAATTTCGAAAACAATCCAAATTTACGAACCATCCCAATGGGCCCGCCAGATTACAAACAAAATGTCAGCCCCAAACGTACAAAAGTAACGGAGATGTAGGTCCACAGACAGACAGAAAAACAGACAGAGAACCGTAGTTTTCTAGTATAGATCTATGCATTTAAACTTTTTTTGGTAATATGTCGCGTGATGATTTTTGACGTTCGATAACGTGTTAGTAACTAGATAAAAAAAGTTAATTAGCTCAAACAAGTTTCTGTGTCAGAATTTGTAGAGTGACTGATTACTAGGGGCAGCTTACCACGTGTGACTAACCTAATATTGCAAAGCAGACGAAATAATGCAGCGTTGGTTGCTTGAGTACAGTGTTGCTGTTATAAATGGCTGGCTGGACACGTCTCTCCGTCTCCCCAACAGGCACCCTTTTTCTCCCTGTCTTTATCTATCTCTCTCCCTGTCTTCTCTCTCCTCTCTCTTCTCTCTCATCTCTTCTCACTCCTCTCTCTTCCATCTCATCTCTTCTCTCTCCTCTCTCTTCTCTCTCTTCTCTCTCACCTCTTCTCTCTTCTCTCTCATCTCTTCTCTCTCCTCTCTCTCCTCTCTCCACTCTCTTCTCTCTCATCTCTTCTCACTCCTCTCTCTTCTCTCTCATCTCTTCTCTCTCCTCTCTCTCCTCTCTCATATCTTCTCTCTCTTCTCTCTGCTCTCTCATCTCTTCTCTCTCCTCTCTCTCCTCTCCCATCTCTTCTCTCTCTTCTCTCTCATCTCTTCTCACTCCTCTCTCTTCTCTCTCATCTCTCTTCTCTCTTCTCTCTCATCTCTTCTCACTCCTCCCTCTCCTCTCTCATCTCTTCTCTTTCTTCTCTCTGCTCTCTCATCTCTTCTCTCTTCTCTCTCCTCTCTCTTATCTCTAATCTCTTCTTACTCCTGTCTCTTCTCTCTCATCTCTTCTCTCTCCTCTCCCTCCTCTCTCATCTCTTCTCTCTCCTCTCTCTTCTCTCTCATCTCTTCTCACTCCTGTCTCTTCTCTCTCATCTCTTCTCTCTCCTCTCCCTCCTCTCTCATATCTTCTCTCTCTTCTCTCTGCTCTCTCCTCTCTTCTCTCTCCTCTCTCTTCTCTCTCTTCTCTTCTCACTCCTCTCTCATCTCTTCTCTCTCTTCTCTCTTCTCTCTTCTCTCTCATCTCTCCTCTCTCCTCTCTCTCCCCTCTATCATCTCTTCTCTCTCTTCTCTCTTCTCTCTTCTCTCTTCTCTCTTCTCTCTTCTCTCTTCTCTCTTCTCTCTTCTCTCTTCTCTCTCATCTCTTCTCTCTCCTCTCTCTTCTCTCTCATCTCTTCTCTCTCCTCTCTCATCTCTTCTCTCTCCTCTCTCTTCTCTCTCATCTCTTCTCTCTCCTCTCTCGTCTCTCTCATCTCTTCTCTCTACTCTCTCTTCTTTTCATCTCTTCTCTCTCCTCTCTCTTCTCTCTCATATCTTCTCTCTCTTCTCTCCTCTCTCTCATCTCTTCTGTCTCCTCTCTCATCTCTTCTCACTCCTCTCTCTCATCTTTTCTCTCTCCTCTCTCTTCTCTCTCATCCCTTCTCTCTCCTCTCTCTTCTCTCTCGTCTCTTCTCTCTCATCACTTCTCTCTCCTCTCTCTTCTCTCTCATCTTTCCTCTCTCCTCTCTCTTCTCTCTCATCTCTTCTCTCTCATTTCTTCTCTCTCATCTCTTCTCTCTCATCTATTCTCTTTCATCTTTTCTCTCTCAACTAATCTCTTTCATATCTTCTCTCTCATCTCTTCTCTCTCATCTCTTCTCTTTCATCTCTTCTCTCTCATCTCTTCTCTCTGTTCTCTCTTCTCTCTCATCTCTTCTCTCTCTTCTCTTCTCTCTCATCTCTTCTCTTTCATCTCTTCTCTCTCATCTCTTCTCTCTGCTCTCTCTTCTCTCTCATCTCTTCTCTCTCCTCTCTCTCTTCTCTCTCATCTCTTCTCTCTCATCTCTTCTCTCTCATCTATTCTCTTTCATCTCTTCTCTCTCATCTATTCTCTTTCATCTCTTCTCTCTCATCTCTTCTCTATCATCTCTTCTCTCTTCTCTCTTCTCTCTTCTCTCTCATCTCTTCTCTCTCCTCTCTCTCCTCTCTCTTCTCTCTCATCTCTTCTCTCTCCTCTCTCATCTCTTCTCTCTCCTCTCTCTTCTCTCTCATCTCTTCTCTCTCCTCTCTCGTCTCTCTCATCTCTTCTCTCTACTCTCTCTTCTTTTCATCTCTTCTCTCTCCTCTCTCTTCTCTCTCATATCTTCTCTCTCTTCTCTCCTCTCTCTCATCTCTTCTGTCTCCTCTCTCATCTCTTCTCACTCCTCTCTCTCATCTTTTCTCTCTCCTCTCTCTTCTCTCTCATCCCTTCTCTCTCCTCTCTCTTCTCTCTCGTCTCTTCTCTCTCATCACTTCTCTCTCCTCTCTCTTCTCTCTCATCTTTCCTCTCTCCTCTCTCTTCTCTCTCATCTCTTCTCTCTCATTTCTTCTCTCTCATCTCTTCTCTCTCATCTATTCTCTTTCATCTTTTCTCTCTCAACTAATCTCTTTCATATCTTCTCTCTCATCTCTTCTCTCTCATCTCTTCTCTTTCATCTCTTCTCTCTCATCTCTTCTCTCTGCTCTCTCTTCTCTCTCATCTCTTCTCTCTCTTCTCTTCTCTCTCATCTCTTCTCTTTCATCTCTTCTCTCTGCTCTCTCTTCTCTCTCATCTCTTCTCTCTCCTCTCTCTCTTCTCTCTCATCTCTTCTCTCTCATCTCTTCTCTCTCATCTATTCTCTTTCATCTCTTCTCTCTCATCTATTCTCTTTCATCTCTTCTCTCTCATCTCTTCTCTATAATCTCTTCTCTCTTATCTCTTCTCTTTCATCTCTTCTCTCTCATCTCTTCTCACTCCTCTCTTATGTTTTCTCTCCCGAGTCCCAAGTAATTGTATACAAAGTTGCTTCCTGTTTTTTAGTGTTTGATAAACTCATATTCGTGATGATCAAACCTGCAATCGTGTTTGGTATGTTTACTGACTAGCAAATACACCAGACCTTTTCACTGTTGGGGGATAATAAGTACACAACCTAACGAGCGATAAATAACACGTTGTAAACTTCCGTCTTCCTTCCATTGTGCACCGCCCCTGCAACGAAATATGGAAGACCAAGAGGAGGACGGGATGACTTTACAATATGATTACCTATAAAAAGCAAAACTACCCTATTCGTGCAACCAACAAAGCGATGCCTCCTCGGTGTGCAACGCAATACTAGCTGATGTAAGCCAACGGGAAGTCGGACCGACGATAACTAACATTATCACCAACAGAAATAGCTATACAAGATTGAACAAGACTGCCACCCAGAGAATTAACTCTAGGTGGCAGGTGGACAAGGAAGTCCTTTGGCTTATCGAGAGTCCAACCCTTTTATCTATGTGTATCCCGCCCTCCTGAGGTACGTGTCGATTTTATTTCTAAACATATTCACGCTACTAGCAACCACACAATCAGCTGATAATCTGTTCCATTCATTTACAGTCCTTTGTGAAAGTAGGAACTTTCTTATATATAATCTATACTGCTGTTTTGCTAATGTAATTTCATGTCATCTAGTCCTATCTTTCTTAACTGAGAAAAACATATTTCTATCAATATTTTCGTAACCATTCAGTATTTTAAACACTTTTATCTGATCTCCTCTCAATCTCCTGGTCTCTAGTGTTGTTAAACCACATTCTCTTAGGCGAATTTCATAACAAAGATCCCTCAGTTTTGATATCATTTTAGTCGCTCTCCTCTGTACTCTTTCTAGCATATCTATGTTCTTCTTGCGATATGGCCTCCACGCTTGTATACAATATTCTAAATGCGGCCTCACTATTGTTTTGTACAGCGGTATTATTAGTTCTTTTTCCTTATACGCTATATTTCGCCTAATTAATCCAAGGATTTGATTTCCCTTTGAAGCTGCAATTCCGCACTGCTCTGAAACCTTCATATCAGCACTAATGGTTAACCCTAAGTCCTTTTCTTTTATAGTAGTACTTAGTACAGTACCCCCCATTGTATATTCTACATCTTCGTTCCCATGTCCTGTGTGGAGGCATTTACATTTCCCAAAATTGAACAACATTTGCCACTTTTCAGACCATTTGATCAACCTGTCAAGATCATCTTGTAAATGCTGTCTATCTCTATCACTTTTAATCTTTCTAAACACTTTTGTATCATCCGCAAATTTCAACACCTTGCTTGTTATATCATCATCCAAATCGTTGATATATATATATTAAGAATAATATAGGGCCTAGTACTGATCCCTGTGGTACCCCACGCAATACCAATTTCCAGTTTGAAGCCTCCCTATCAACTACTACACGTTGTCTTCTGTCAATCAGCCATTTTTCTATGCAGTTTATTATACCATTTCCTATGCCATGGGCCTTTAGTTTAAGCAGTAATCTTTGATGTGGAACTTTGTCGAAAGCTAAATCACTAATAATAATTATAAACTTCTATAGCGTCAATATCCCCTAGAATCTGAGCTCAGAGGCGCGACATGCAAGAATCATAGGGAAAAATCCTTAACATGGACAAGCAAGATTCGTCATCGGAGCAAGAGACCGCCGTAAGTTAGGGTGGGAATGCGATTTCAAATAAATAAGTCTTGAGTTTTTACGAAAGTCATAGTTTCAGATGATTTTAAAGTAATAGGGAGTTAGTTGATTCCCGATTGTCGGTGCAGCTACAGAAATGCATTGTCAACTGTGGTATTCAATGCAGGTGCTGTCATAGGCGTCGTAAATCCATCGGTCATCCTTTTGGGCCGTCCGGCATCCCACCTCCGTGAGGCCGCTGGTCAAGTCTGGGCCGCTGTTTTTCCCAAAGCAGGAGAGTATTTTAAGGTTGTATGTTCAGTGGATATTTATCCCAACTAATAGCGCCATCGACACACAACCGGCTGCGTTCGCCATCAAAAACACAAATCACAGCAATCACAGTTTCATGAATACATTAAAATTAAAATTAAAAAATTAAAATTTCAACAATGAATGTTAAATATATAAGTCACTAATACTATTTTACTGAAAAAATCTCGAGTTGACATTTGACATTGCCTGCGGGGTGCACCGGTTCATCGATGAATACCTCACTTATCGATCTGCTGGACTCGCCATCTTCTGCTGAAACTTCATCTATTACACCATCAGACCGTGCCCGTTCCAGCTCTTGGCTCCAAAAATCTCTGTAGCCTCTTAAAAGTATGTAGCAGCTATTTTGCCTATCGCATACTTTTCATTACTTGTATTTGGAATGACGTCCGCAGCAGCCCTCGCCACCAGGATTTAGACACAATAATGTGGGCATAAAAAAATTGTTTTTAGCCTAAAGGGGCGTACCCAGGGTTTCCAAACTGGTATCACCATGTACAGTGCAGGCCGAAGCATGGATGCTTTTGGTATGTGTCTTGTCGGAAAGCATTTTGGTGGTGAATTTGTGTCAAGTGTAAAACTTTCAGCCAGACCCTCAGCTCCTGTCTCTCGGACTGGCATCGGAACACGAGGTAGCGGTGGTGGTGGTCCGGTGCGGATCCAGAGAGTGTAGTCTAGGGGGTTGTTGTATATGTTGTATTGGTATACTGATTATGACATGCCTTGCTTTACTATTTTCAGTTTTTGTATTTCAGTTATTTCGGTACCATCCTTACTTTACCGATGTTCGTTGTCGCTGTTGACTCCCGCCCAAATAAACATGTGCTTGTGCCAAATTGGAGTACGTTTTAAAAGTCGCTGACCTCCGAACACGACATAATGGCGACGAGGATGAAGTTTAGATCGTCTAGTACCTAGACATCAATACACTGAATATAATATGTTTCACGCACCTACGCTGAAATGGAACACAAAGGTTTGGCACCGTTTTCGATTGACCCAATTGACAGGTGTAGCGCGCATTGGGAGCGCTGGGTTCGTCGTTTTGACAATTTCATTGTTGCCAAAAACGATGGGCGAAAGAGAGCTGTGATGTGTCATTATGCAAACGACGCCGTATTTGAACTGAGTGAAATAGTAGGCGTTCTCGCAGATGATAATTTAAAACAAACAAAGGCAAAACTCATTGCTTATTTCACGCCTAGCGCAATGAAGAATACGAAATATTCACGTTTAAACAAGCGCAGCAGAAAGCTGGGGAAACACTTGATCAGTTTCATGCAAGACTACAACAGTTAGCGAAGAACGAAGAACTAATTTCCTAGACAAGAACCGCGACATTAAGGTGGCTCTTGTGGCAAAGACATGCTTGTTTTGAATTAATCATTTCAAATAAAAGTTTTGAAGATATACTAACAATATTTTCTCAGACTCTGCCTAAGAAATCAAGAAATACTACAGTCCAAAAGGAATTAAGTTTCTAGGTTGTTTATTGACACATTTAAAACAATTAAAAATACGTCAAAAATCACCTGAAAATTGCATTTTATTTCATTTTGAGAAATACCCTGAAAGAAAAATGTGCATGTTTGTAAGCAAAAATATATTGTTGGCATTCATGCAGGTTTGTTTTGTGAACAAATGCATATTAAGCGTGCTACAGCTTCATAAAAATGTTACAACACTGTTAAAGACAGCCAAAACTTGAAGTGTATTTTTGGCACAACCCCTTCACTGATCGTAAATTAATCCCGTGCGCACATGTAAGGACAGCTTGCATGCCAAGTTATAGCTTCGTAATTATTACAGTTAAAAAAAAAATTACATTAAGTAATGCTTCCTGGTTGTCATTGATAACAGACCTGTCACAAGATAGGCGGGTTTGGCATAAAATGTGACGTTTTTTCATTGGCAAGCAGTTTATTTTAATACAAATTGATTGTGGAAATAAACATTCATTCATTCATTCATAAACACTCATTCATTCATTCAGTTGACGGAGACATCTGTTTTTGAAATATCCCCGTGTTTTCCCGCCAACTAGGTCCTGCAATCTGTATTTGCAATGACTAAATGTCGAACGACTTCGTGTTTATGACTGGCCTAAGGCCACACGTGCTTGTATGTGTTTTGGCGGCACCTGATTGGTCAGGGGTCAACCCCGGGTTTACTGACAAATGGCGGTGTTGTTGAGCGTGGAACGGCGTTCGTGTAGCGTAATATACGGTATGGAGTCGGAGACCAGTATAGACGAACCGCTATTTTGTATACTGTCGATTATGTTAATGATGTGTCGAGTTGGTCGAGTGAAATGTGAACCGGTATTGTATGGCAAGCAGAACAACAACAAAGCGTTTCATACCGTTGTTTATTGTAAGAATATGAACAATGAAACAAGCAAACGTAACATGTCTAGAAGTGGTAGCGAGTTCGTAACTTTGTGCAGTATGGCACTGTGATTGTTGCCGCTACTCGCTAACAATACGAATTGCAAATGGCCACGTCGAGCATTCCGCCGACCCCTGAATATAAACGACAAATATGCGTGTAGTCAATGGAAGTCAGACCGCAAATCATGTACTAGATATGAAGTGGCAACGGGAATAAATGACGCTACTCAGCGAAAACGAGTATATGCACCCTGCTGTGTGTGATAGGCGACGAAGCTATGAAAGTCTTCGATACATTCCACTTTGCCCAGGAGGAAAGCGAAGACAACATAGAATACGTCCTGAGAAAGTTCGAAGAATACTGCAGTCCTACACAAAACACCATTTATGAACGATATAAATGTCAGTGTAGAAATCGGAGGCAGGTGAGACAGCATTACAGTACGTGACAGAACAACGACATGCTGCCGAAACGTGTGAGTTTTAGCGCATTACAGCAAATCAGATAATCAGAGACCGTTTTGTGCAGGGTCTACACGATGCAAAGGTAAGAAAAAGAGTGTTAAGGGAGAAAGACCTCACACTTGAGAGAGCTCAAGAGATGGTTCAAGCGGCCGAAGCAACCACAGAACAGACACAAGTGATGTCGGGAGAACAGTCAGTCTGTGCTATGAGGAAAAAATGCAAGTGTCCGAGGCCAATGGAACAAGGCACGTGGATGCTACAAACAGGGACGTCAATCAGAGAATACCCATGACAGGGATTCGAAAAAGAGAGACTGCAAGTATTGCTCATACAAACACGAAGGAAACAAATGTCCAGCATATGGAAAACAGTGTCGCAAGTGCGGCAAGCTCAACCACTTTGACAGCAAATGTAAGCTGAGACATGTGAAGCAAGTTGAGGCTTCAGAGTCGAACCATAAATACAAAGTTGGAACATTGTCAGTAGGGAAGAAACATCCAGCAGTAATAACTATGAAAGTTGATGACAATGACGTGCCAGTGCCATTCCAGATAGACAGTAACTCAGAATGTTGTGTGCTGCCACGACATGAGTACGTTAGAGTAACTGGAGACAGATCGCTGACCAAGCTGAGGCTGTGAAAACCGTTATTGTGATGTATAACGGAACACGCAGAAAATCTCTAAGCTACACGCAGAAAATCTCTAAGGACACATCACGCCAGTCTTATTCGTAAGTAAGCCGGGCTGCTGGCCGCCCGGCATTAATGCCGAGTACGAGTCGATACGACGTATATGGTGCAGGGGTCATGTTCTAGATAGACTTCCTGTTGGTTACAGACTAAGAAAAATGCAGTGTATTTTTGAGAAGTGATTAAACAAAAATTCACACGCTGTGACATAAGTGCATTTGAGTAGGCAGATTTTCATGTGTGATTGTAGAAGGTGTTAATAATAATAATAATAAACTTTATTTATACACCATCAAATCCGGGACTAATGACCCCCGTTCACGGGTGTTTACAAATTGCCAATCATATAAGAAGCATAAAAACACTTAAGAGAATAAATAAGAAATAAATTAAATTAGCAAACAATATCCTAGTATATAGTGTATGCATATATATATATAAGCCTAAGTATTTTAAAATTACGGGTAAATGCAATGATAAAATAAACGATTAGCAAAAGTGCTGAACAGCTGAACCTACTGGACAAAATATATATATAATACAAATATATATATAAATAAATACAAAATAAAAGCCTAATTTACATTAAATAATTTGATTAGATACTAAAATGTGATTCTGAGATAAATAAGACTAAAAATGTATTAAAACTATATGCATGAATAAAGCAAAGGTTAAATGATGTCTGGTTATATTAGTTTGAGAACAGAAATGTCTTCAATAATTTTCCAAACTGTCTAGTGTTCTCAATCGCGCGTAGTTCCAGAGGCAGAGAGTTCCACAATGTCGGCCCAGCACATGCAAATGCCCGGCGACCATAACGTTCTAGGGTTACGCGTGGAACATTCAAAAGCAGACCACCGCCAGAGCGTTGACTGTAAAATGGTGGATTGTTAGATGATTTGAATAAGCGGAAGGATTTTTGGTAGCAATTTGCGTGACCTGTTTGCGGAGTAATGCTTGCCGGCATTTATAAATATTGACGGGTGTCACACATACAGGCATTTTACGACAGATGGAAGTATGCAATTTTTGTTAAAATCTATCAGCATATCAATGAGATAATGATAACAGCAGGTAAGAAGTTTAAGACATTTTGAAGGTCACGTTTTGTTATAATCAGACAAAACGTTAACATGGTCGTCAATGGGAAAACCATCTGTGTATTGACCCCTGCAGCTGCGGTGACAACTGTGGCGCCACACAGCGGGTAAAACAACAAACTTGCACTGTTGCTCCATCTAGCGAACAATAATAGCTCGATTACCGGGAAAACAACTAGTTTCGGAGAAACTGAACGCGTACGCCTTCCGTTAATTGGGACGCCAATGCTATAGTTGGATATTGTGAAATCTAATATGTGATCCTAATCTAAAATACTTAGTTGCTGGCAGGGAGAACGAACGCGGCAGCCGTTTCCAGCAATACGTAGACCCACCTTCGTACAGGTGATATGACTACGCCAACCTACCCGGAAGTATGGCGATCCTGAAAGTCAAACTCACAGTGTCAAACACGGGGTGTGTAAGAGCGACACAGAGTTGTTGGCATCCGAGAGAGAGAGAGATGGCAGAATACTCCGCTGGTATGTTCTTACAACATTTTGTTAGCAAGCCGTGCATGATTTTTAAACATGTACATTATAATAATTACCGGTGGTATATCCAATTAAACGTAGCTATAAAGCACATGCTGTGGCAAATAACGGCTAGGATGCCATTTCAGTATAGTCGTCACGGATATTTAATTTAATTGTAATTTGAAAGGGTTAACCGCACTCACGCACCTCACACACCGACACTTCGACACCGGGAGACACGCCCTCCTTTTCACATGCCCTTTCGCCCACACGCCTACACACACACACACACACACACACACACACACACACACACACACACAAACATATACATGCCCTTTCGCTCACACGTCCATATGCCCTTTCACACACACGTCCATTATGCTCTTTTGCCCACACGCCCGTATGCCCTTTCACTCACACTCCACAAACCCTTTCACCCACGTGCCCACATGCCCTTTCACCCACACGCCCACATGCACTTTCACTCACATGCCCTTTCGCCCACTCGCTCACATGCCCTTTCGCCCATACGCCCACATGCCCTTTCACACACACATCCATTATGCTCTTTTGCCCACACATCCACATGCCCTTTTGCCCACACGCCCGTATGCCCTTTCACCCACACTTCACAAACCCTTTCACCCACGTGCCCACATGCCCTTTCACCCACACGCCCACATGCACTTTCACCCACATGCCCATTCACTCACATGCCCTTTCGCCCACTCGCTCACATGCCCTTTCGCCCATACGCCCACATGCATCTGGATATCTAGTCTAGATATATAATCATGATTGATGTGTGAGCTGCAGTACGTGGGGCGTGAGCAGGTTACAGCGTAATAATAAAATGGTTATAATCCGTTACACCAGTTGCACTGATTGTAAGGGATACTGCTATAGTTCACCGTTAAAAGGTGTATGATTATTTAGTTACATGATGCAATGTAATCAGTTACGAGTACAATTCATGTAAGCGTAGTTAGTGGTTATATGGACCATTATATTGACTACCCCTTATATATGAGCTCGTCTTTCTGTAGGTGAATGGAACCGTTTTTTTTAACAATTGATCATATTTGTGATTGCTAAACTAATAGGCCGGATGCCCAGTATCATAAATGTGTGTAGAAAACAATTTTCGTTCCAAAACTCTGGGGCAACTTGTTCTTTACACAAATAAGTAGCTCACATCTCCGGGCACCTAGGGTAACAGGTTCTTCACGAGGTATCGGCCATTTTTTGGTAACATGAGAAAAATGCACATGAGCAAAATACGTGTGACTGACCAAAAATAAGGGGTAGAGGAAAAACAACAGTTTATATCTGGAGAATAAACTGTCATACATTAATACGTTACCACTCATGGGAATCGTCAATACCATATCTTTATCATGGTGTAACAAAATGTTCGCAAAATCGAATAATGACGTCACAACAGGACATTTTATGACATGAACATTACAAATGTGAAAATTTGTGCCACCATCATCGTTTGCATCAATATATCGTACACTTAGAATGCAGTGATTCAGAAATGCTGTATAACTTCCTAATGCATAATAGTTGGCAAAGTTTTTCTGAAAAAATTATAGTCAAAATCGGTAGAGTGAGACAACACTGCTAGTTAAAGTTTGCTCCTTTAAAAAGTACATATTGGGCAGACTGTACAATTGAAGTATCAAAACTAACATGATGTTACTACGAATGTGATATAAGGACGTGGTTGATATACATAATATATTCCGGTTAACTGTACATCTATGATCTAATGATTACTTATGTTTATTTCGATTGTTAGGCAGCTGTATAGTGGTATGTTGGGCGAGAACAAAATTAGGGTGGGTGGGGAAACGGTCTACATTTGACAACTGGACTGTGATATCATAATAACAAGTGACGATTAGTTAAATTTGCATTTATAAGAGCTTTATTGTGAGTAAATAAAAATATAGTCTAACTCTGCAAATGACTACAACAGATGGCATATGATGACATCACTATTTCCTTTCTTTGAAAATCTGCCTCCACCGTTTTAGCATCACTTTTACAGAACGGTTACCATAGAGTGATTCAGTTATCCTACATATACTCCAGCTGGGACCGATTTCATGAAGCGTACTTAAAGTTACGCAACTACTTAGCGTCACGTGTTTGCGTAAACTCCTATGTTCGCTTATAGTAAAAAAATCACGTCATTTACTAAGACAATCATCTTGAACAGTCGAGGCTATATTTGGCGGAGATAGATCGTAGAAATTGGTGGTGCAGAAAAGTTGATAAACAAGTGGAATTACTGATTGATAAGTATTATTCTTGCCTTAATATCATTCATAAAGTTGCAGTAAACATATATTGAGTAGCTGTTCTGCTTAAAGTTAGTTAGTTAAAGTATTTTAGAACACCTTGGTATAGTGAGTTATAATAGGGTAACTTAGCCTTCGATAAGTTGTAAACAAGATTTAACAAACCTGATTATGTGGTAGAATACATAGGAGATAAAGTAACAACCATCAAACTACTTACATAAGATAATATCTGTGTAAGCCAGTACTTGCTAGATATTTTATTAGGTAGCATTGTTGTTAAAATTAAGCAAGGGCGATAGTCGGGCGGCGTAACCTAAATAAAGCAGCCTAACGTAATGTAATTGATTGTATTTAAATTAGATCACTACCGGTAATGCTAGCGTTCGTGATAGAATAAATAGTCGGCTGTGTAATTGAAATCTGTAACATCAAGTGTGCTGTAGTACACAGGAAATAGTCTTTATAAAGACTAAGTTAGTTAAGTTATTAAATCAATTCTGATAGGGATATGGCGCCTTGCAAGCGGCAAGTCAAGGCAAAGCGACACTTGGTGTGCGATCACTGCCACAGCTGGGTAGATTTTGCATTGTCCGGCTGTGGGAAGTCATGGGCAGAAACCATGGAGGAAGGATTCACCTTTCAGTGCATTGGGTGTTGGAAGGTGGAGTGTCTGCAGAAGGAGATAGTTAGGGTGACAGATATTGTGAAGGGAATGGAGATGGGAATTAGAAAGGAGACAGGTCGAATGGAGAGAGACGACAGGGAGAGAAATGAGAATACTGCAAGACTGAAGGAGAATAGCAGTGGCAAGATAACTGAGGAAGGAGATTGAGAGGAGGGAAGGTGATTGGAGGGGAAGAAATTGGTAAATCGACGACAGAAAACGTGACAAGCGTGAAAGTGACGGGAAGAAAGCGACCGTAGAGAAGGAGGGAGGGAAGATGGGACAGGAGAGGAGAGAAGAAAATGAGATGGGAGGAAAGATGAAGGGACGAAAGGAAGTGAGAGCAAATGTGATAGAAGAGAAGTCGATTAAAGGGACGCTGACAGGAGGAAAGAATGGATCGGAAGAGAATGTGACAGGAGAGAAGACGACAGGGGGAAAAGACAACAACCCGACAGATGCAAACCGAAGAAGGAGCTACTCTAAGGCAGTGGTTGAGGGGGCAATGAGGAAAGAGAGGGTGTTTATGGGCTCATTATGAGGAAGACGGACAAGACACTGAGCGAGGGGAAGGACGTCGTTGTTTGTCTACCGGGGGCTAGGATTGAACATGTGACTGACAGGGTAGAGAATGTATTGGCACATAACAAGGGAGGGTCTATACTGGTACATGTAGGAACAAATAATGCTGACAGGGAGGGAACAACTGGGATAGTAGAGAAGTATAGACAGTTAATGAGGAAGCTGAAGAAGACAAGAGTTGAACATATAATTCTGTCAGGAATTTTGCAAGTAATGGGAGGAAGGGGGGCAATGTATAGAAACTGCAAGAGGATGGCGATCAACGCACTAGTTGAGCAGATGTGTGAAGAAGAGGGGGTTGGATTCACTGATTTATGGGGATAGTTTGTTGGGAGGGAAGATATGTACATGAGAGATGGCCTCCATCTTAGTGGAAAGGGGCAGCAGTTTTCTCAGAGAACCTGCTGCAATCTGTTGACAGTGGGACAGGTTGCATCTATTTAAACTAGATTCGCAGGGAGGACTCACAGAAAAGCCTGAAACTGGAGGCATAGATAAAGACAGCACAAATAAATCAGCAAAGAACAGTCTGGAAAACTCTTCTGAAGCTGGATATAAATGTGTTTGTTTAAACTCAAGGAGTATAGTAAACAAAAGAACTGAACTAAACATTATGGTAGAAGATATTGACCCTCACATAATAGGTATAACCGAAACCTGGACCACCACTGATATATCAGATGCCGAATTGGGACTGACAGGATATGTAATGTATAGGAAAGATAGAATAGGAAGAAAGGGAGGTGGAGTTATTTTATATATTAAAGAATCTATCCAGGCTTATGAAATAAAATTAGAAAGAGAAGCAGATTGCGAAGAAGCTGTTTGGTGTAACATAGTTACAGGAAACTCAATGTTAACAGTTGGGTTAGTTTATCGAAGTCCAAACATAAGCATAGAAGAGAATGAAAAAATACAAAACGCTATAAGGGAAGTAAGCAAACGGAACTGTATTATTATGGGGGACTTTAACCATGGGCATATACAATGGAAATCTCTACAGAGTATGGGGAGTGAGGACCACAAGTTTTTAGTTTTAGTACAAGATAGTTTCCTTTCTCAACATGTGCTAGAACCAACCAGGGGAGAGAATGTGTTAGACTTAGTTTTGTCCTCACAGAATTAATTAGTTGACAATGTCAAGATATGGTGAGCCACTGGGGAGTAGTGATCACAACCAGATACATTTTACCATCAAAGTAAAATCAGAAAGGAATAGTAAAAAGCAGTATAGGAGAAATTTCCACAAAGGAAGGTATAAGGACATGAGGAAATATTTAGCAAAGATAGACTGGAATAACACACTGAAAAATAAAACAACAACAGAATGCTGGAATATATTAAAGAGTGAAATTAAGTGCATAGTTGATAATTTTGTACCCTTCAAAAACAAGGGAAACGGTCCAAAAAGAAACACTTATCGAAAGAAGCCATTAGAAAAATTAAATATAAACAAAGGATGTGGAAGTCATATAGATTACTGGAAATGATGAAGACTACAACAGTTATAAAGAAGCACTTAACCAAGCTACAGCTGAAATTAGAAACTCTAAGAGAAGATATGAACAACAATTAGCTAGTAATATAAAACATGACAGCAACAGTTTTGATGCGTATGTTCGAAGCAAACAGAAAGTTCAAGATAAGATCGGTCCTCTAGAAGATAGTGCTGGAAATATAATATCAGAGGGATTCTCAATGGCAGAAGACCTGAATGAGTACTTTAGTTCAGTTTTTACCAGGGAAGATATTAGTTCACTGCCAGTACCAGAGGCTAAGTTCAAGGGGGCAGATTCAGACTATTTAGGACAATTAATTGTAACCCCGGAAATGGTAGCTAAGAAAATAAGGACTATGAAGGATAATAAATCACCTAGAGTGGATGGGATTCCGCCCAAACTACTACTGGAAATTATAGAACAAATTAGCGTACCGCTTGCAACAATTTTCAATTTGTCATTAGAAGAGGGAGTGGTTCATTTAGAATGGAAAGTCAGAGAACTATAGACCAGTGAGTTTAACATCAGTGATTTGCAAATTATTAGAAAGACTAATTAAAGATCACATGGTGGATTTTCTTGTTAAACATAACTTGATAAACCCATCTCAACATGGGTTTTTTAAAGCGAGGTCATGCTTAACAAATATGTAATGTTTTTTTGGAAGACATCACTAAGTGGGTAGATGAGGGATCACCAGTAGATATCGTCTACTTAGATTTTCAAAAAGCTTTCGACAAAGTACCACATCAAAGATTACTGCTTAAACTAGAGGCCCATGGCATAATAAACTGGATAGAAATATGGCTGATTGACAGAAGACAACGTGTAGTAGTTGATGGGGAGCCTTCAAACTGGAAATCGGTATTGAGTGGGGTACCACAGGGATCAGTATTAGGACCTATATTATTCTTAATATATATCAACGATTTGGATGACGAAATAACAAGCAAGAAATTTTTGGATGATACAAAAGTGTTTAGACGGATTAAAAGTGATGGAGATAGACAACATTTACGAGATGATCTTGACAAGTTGATCAAATGGTCTGAAAAGTGGTAAATGCTGTTCAATTTTGTGAAATGTAAATGCCTCCACGCAGGACATGGGAACGAAGAGGTAGAATATACAATGGGTGGTACTGTACTAAGTACTACTGTAAAAGAAAAGGACTTAGGGTTAACCATTAGTGCTGATATGACGGTTTCAGAGCAGCGCGGAATTGCAGCTTCAAAGGGAAATCAAATCCTTGGATTAATTAGGCGAAACATAACGTATAAGGAAAAAGAGCTAATAATACCGCTGTACAAAACAGTAGTTAGGCCTCATTTAGAATATTGTATTCAAGCGTGTAGGCCATATCTCAGGAAGGACATAAGTATGCTAGAAAAAGTACAGCGGAGAGCAACTGAAATGATACCAAAACTGAGGGATCTTAGTTACAAAATACGCCTAAAAAATGCGGCTTAACAACAAGGAGATTGAGAGGAGATCAGATAGAAGTGTTTAAAATAATTAATGGTTATGAAAATATTGATAGATATATTTTTCACAGTTAAGAAAGACAGAAGGACTAGAGGACATGAAGTTACATTAGCAAAGGAGCAGTGTAGATTAGATATAAGAAAGTTCTCATTTTCACAAAGGACTAAATGAATGGAACAAATTATCTGCTGATTGTGTGGGTGCTAGTAGCGTGAATATGTTTAAAAATAAAATCGACACATACCTCGGAAGGGCGTGATACACAGATAAAAGGGTCGGACTCTCGATAAGCCAAAGGACTTCCTTGGCCACCTAGAGTTAATTCTCTGGGTGGCAATCTTGTTAAATCTTGTTAAATCTTAGCGTTAAGAACGTTCTTAGCCACTTTATGAAACCGACCCCTGGCACTCCTAATACATGATGATTTGTAATATATTCTAGGCCGAAAATAAAAAAATTACATCAGGGGTACCTAAATGTTACAAGCTGTCATCCATGCTAGGATGTATGAATGACCTTTACTGGTTATAACCAGCCCGGATAACACTTTCTACTATTATTGTTTACTGTGTAGTGAGCTATTTTGTGAAAATAGAGGCAGGGCTTTTTGAAGTATTTTCAACATGTACATAATCGGTTATATATCTATTATAGGGCTACTTGATAACATTTTGTGTCGGCATGTGTGGAAAAACGAGTCACGTATGTGCAGCAAATTTTAAATCAATACAATAGATATAATTGAAATGAAAGCACAACACATACCAAATTATATTGGAATTTTAGATAGGTTTTGTGACCGACGGTGTAAAATAGTTCAAAACTATTACTTTCATACGTGGCACATGACAACTTTTTTTTACACCAATAACTTCCCAATTAATTTCCAAATAAAACAACACCAGATTTTCTGTCAAACGATGTAATATATTGCATAAACAAACAAAATAGTAACCCTACCCCTTATTTTTCCATAACCGGTGCCATAGAACATAATCCACAATACATGTACTAATTACAAAATAACATAGCTAATGTTGGTATCAAAATGTTTCCAATGGTGAGATACGTATTTGTTGTTAATGCGTACATCAATATCGTAGACAAAGTTGAAAGAAAAACACACAACATATGCTAAGATATATTAACAATTTAGTTTGGTTTCGTGAAGGGTGGTCATTAATTCAAATCATTATTTACACATCTGGTGCATCCATGGAACATGGCACTTTTATTTGTAACTGAAGACTCAAGCTATTCATACTTCAAATAATATGGCACTGTGCGCTTCATAATCGCACAATCTAATCTGACTCAATTGCTGAGGGGGCCAATTATGGTGAAACCAAAGGCATTATTTAGAAAGTGTGAGTTGTCACACCTGGAAATGCTGCAAAATTGTACCATGGTCCAGATGTTCATCTACTCAAATCATCCCATGAAAGGACAATGTAAGGGTACTGTACCAGATGCTGATGCAACTTGTGAAGCAGGTTTTGAATTATTATCTTATGCAAATATTCCTAGTCTTTGGTGTTCTTACTCCTTTACAGTGTAAATTGCAACACAACTTAGTCAAAAACTTTGGACAAGAATGACTATGTCACAACGACGCTTTGCTGTTGTCCGTGGTATCATCTTAACTCACACTGGAAGGAACATACCAGTATATTAAGCATTAAGTAGATGTGACACGTAGGTGAGTAGGCTTGGAAAAGTAAAACTGGAAAACAGTCCAGTAGAACAACTAGAGAATCTCGTTAGCAGAGCCTATCTACGGTGTGAAAAATAAGGTGTAGTTTTAGTGTTTTGGTTTTACAAGCTATATATTACCTTGTTTGTCAGACAATCTTGTGTTATTTTAATTGGAAATGGAGAGGGTTTATTTTGAGATAAAACAATTGTCATGTGCCATGAGTGTAAGTAATGGTTTGAATTATTGTACACCTTCGGTCACGAACCCAAACTAAAACATTATGCATCATTGATGCCAACATTAGCTATGACTGTAGCTCAGTAATTAGTAGCTATAATAGCCGATTGTTTTTTGCGGAAGGTGGTTATGAAAAATAAGGTGTAAGGTTTATTTTTTTGTATGCAATACGTTATAATCGTTGTCTGACAAACTAACGGTATTTTATTTGGAAATAAACTGGGACTATTGTACATCTTGGACCATTAAACCAAACTAAAATGTTAACATATCTGAGCCTATATTGTGCTTTTCATTCAAGTAGGTCTGCAATATTTACATCTACGTTAACTACAAATACGTATGTTATATTTCCAGACATTTTGATGCCAACACTAGCTATGTAGCTCTGCTATTAGTAGAGTTATTGCCTATTGTGTTTGAGTACGGTGGTTATGAAAACTAAGGGGGTAGGTTTAGTGTTTTGGTTTTGTATGCAATACATTACATTGTTTGTCAGAAAATCTAGTGTCCTTTTATTTGGAAATGCACGGGGATTGTTGGGAGATAAAACATAATTATCATGCACCAGATGGGTAAATAACGATGTGCACTAATGCCCACCCTTCACGAAACCAAACTAATTTGTTAATATATCTTAGCATATGTAGTGTTTTTCTTTCAACTTCGTCTACAATGTTGAGTGTTGTTGTTGTGTGCATTAACTACACATGCGTATCTCATCATTCGAGACATTTTGATACCAAAATTTACGATGCAACCTTGTAATTAGTACATATATTGTGGATTATGTTCTTTGGCGGCGGTTATGAAAAAATAATGGGGTAGGGTTAATATTTTGTTTTTTATGCAACATATTACATCATTTGTCAGAAGATCTAGTGATGTTTTATTTGGAATTGAATTGGGAAGTTTCTAGTGTAAAATTAATTGTCATGTGCCACGCATAAAAGTAATTGTTTTGAACTATTATACACCGTCGCTCACGAACCTTTTCTAAAATGTCAGTATAATTTGGTATATTTTCTTTTTTCATTTCAATTCTATCTATTGTATTATTTTTAATTTGCTGCACTAGGTGCCTCTTTTTTTCCACACATGCTGACACAAAATGTCATCGTGTAGCCCTATAATTAGTAGATATATAGCCGATTATGTTCATGTTGAAAAACCTTCAAAAAGTCCTGCCACCATTTTTATAAAATAGCTTACTATGTAGTAAAAAATCACAATAAAAAGTGTCATCTGGGATTTTTGTGACTGATAGAGGTCACACATAAATCCTAGCACGGGTGACATCTAGGTACTCCTAACGTGATTTCTAGAGCCCTTTTGAAATGTTTGGCCTAGACTAACAGTTTTTAGTATTTAAATTTAAATGTCAAAAACAACAAATACATTGATTAAATTCTGCTCATAGAGACACATTTTAGAGTGCACTGGCGCAGTGGCTGGTACATCGGACTCTCAATCAAGGGGACCCGGGTTCAATTCCTGTGCTGTCATGTCGAACCTTGGGCAAGTTCATTCACTCTACGTTGCTCCAGTTCACTCAGCTTTATATTAAAATGAACTGACTATAGACAGTTGTAATGGTATATGGATATATACAGTGGTGGATATTTGTGTACGAATAGTCTCCGGGCATTAATTGCAGCATACCTGAATGCTTCCAAGAGATGTTCGAAAAAAGGTCTGCCAAGGAATAAATTGTAAAGTGCTTTGAGCGGTCCTAAAGACAGAATACTGTGCTGTACAAGAACTTACATTTACTTGTTTACATTCTTTGTACTAATTTAACAAAGATCAACCCCAGCAGGACACCGCCTTCAGGATTTCACCTGATGTTTTATCTACAGTAGAAGTCACGATTATATGATAACGTTTCAGGATGTTTTCCAGAAAAAGAATACAAAAGAAAACATAAATCGACGACCAGTATCGAGGCCAGCCTCAACCCGGACATACGGAGAAAGAAAAGCAGAACATCATCTATTCCACGTCCGTCCAACCTCGGATTGAAATTCCACGCAACTCACGGTGACAATGTCCAGTTGTCTGCGGACAAACGGCGGGCTGACCGCGTCGAGGGTTATGACAGGGGCATCTGTTTCAGCAACCGATCAATCGCCATCAACGAGCGTGTCTACATTAAGATCAGCGACGTGACAAAGATGTGGGCCGGAGTTGTTCAAATCGGCTTCACGTCGTGTAATCCAGCAACGATCAACAGTGCCGAGTTGCCTGCGTACCATACGAATAAACTGGACAAAAACGGGGTGAAAATGGTGCCCAAGAATTGCGCCAAGAAGGACATGGTGTTGTTCTTCTACGTGACGCATAGCGGCGATGTGATGTACGGTGTGAACGAGGAGACAGGCCTGCTCTTCAGCGGCGTCAGCACGAGCACCCCCCTCTGGGCGGTCATTGATCTTTTTGGAGAAACCATCTCGGCGGAGTTTGTAGGTAAGTAAATTTAAATCCATTCATTCCGGTCATCTATCAATTCAAAACGATTATTGAAATCAGAAACGTCGTCCGTTTCCGCATAAAAAGGACCCAGCGCAATTCGCGTGGTACCACGCGAATTGTGCTCTTGCGACGGGTGCTTGAGCTCTGTGGTAAATAACAGACGATGTATTCAAAAGCGGATAAGTGACTTCGCCACTCTAGACGTTACATTCAGTAGAGAAATCTGTCTGGAGTGGTGGGAGAGTTTCCTTTCAAAGAGTAAACTAGAATTCAGGTGGTTAAATGAGATCTTTAACAGATTGATACAAATGAGTTGACAATCAATCTCTAAATATTGCAGTTCGATTAATGATTCCCTACAGTAGACATTTGTTAAAAGGACGCAGGGACCATGGCTTTGCCGAAGTACTTAAATATGTACTTAAAGGAAAACAAAAGGCAACGTTTTGGTGTTATGCACCTAAAAGAGTTAATGCAAACTAACCATTTGCACGTACAATCAAAATAGTTTCTCTTCAGTGGTTTACTCAGAATGTAGTCTTAAAGCGGAAGATTCTAACGAAACCTGCGATAACATGAAGGCTGCCATCTTAATGATGACGCGTCGGCTTGGCCGAAAGCAACCAATAAACGAGCAGCATTAGTTTTACCGTGTACGTCACACTGTCTCGTAGTTGGTTCAGTTGTCAATACATTTCATGGCATTCGGTTTGGTATACTTGTGTAAGTTCGGTTTGCAATGAAAACGTGACAATATGCCACACCTTTCTGCATATGGTTGTAGCAATAGTACAGCGAAGGATAATAAGCTTCTTGGTTTCTCTTTGGATCGACCAGAAGTGAAACAGTAGATTCATAATTGCGGACGGGCTGGTTGGAAGCCCTGGAAATATAATAGTTTTTTAATACACTTTGTTCGGCTCAATGTGAAGATACGTCCTTTGAAGTAGATGTATATCATCAATTAATGGGACAAGATCCGACAAGATGTCGCCAACGTCGATTTTTGAAGCCTGGAGCAGTGCCGGCGATATTTAGTCATGGACCTCAGCCGTCGAAGCGACGCATATTTTCGGTCAAACGCGCCGAGAAATAAGATCGCAAAAAGGTTAGTACTACGATGTACTCACTACCCAATTATAATCTTGTGCCATTTAAGATGTAAGATATGCTGGAGGCAAGCTAGAACAGTAACAGAATAAATTACATTGCACAATGGAGTTAAGAAAGCAGGATGGCAAAAGTTAACGGCAATCAAGTTGCGTTAGCGATATTACAGTAACGGATTAACGTGGGCAGGAATTGCCGTTTATAATATCATTGCAAAACTTAATGTATTTTGCTTTAAATGAACAAAAAATTGTAAATACGTTCTGGTGAATAGGTATCTTATTCATCCATATTGCATTAGACGTTGTCATGTGTCGATATGAGAAATTGTTAGCCTATTATTTAAGATGTTATATATTATGTGTGACTACTGTTGATGTGAGGAATATTGAGGAATATCACCATATACTGTATTGTAAAACGTTTAAAATGTGTTCATTTGAATTTAGTAAAAATTATATAATGTTACTCAACTTAGTTTAAAGATTATTTTACAACAATTACTTACCTTTAAATCACTCTTATCCATGGAATAAGGGTGTCAATATCTTGTAATTTGATTCATTATGCCATATTTGATGGCCATTTTCAAATATACCAAACTTGACATGTATGAAATTCATTTTTATACCTGAGACATGTCCAAAGCAACAAGTAACCCTTAGATTTTCAATCAGTAGATCATTTAACAAGATTTAACAAGATTGCCACTCACTTCATTCGTCTATTGCAGATTATAACTGGCCAACTACATGTCGCACACCTCTACAGATGACATCACTCCCAAGACACTACCCCTGAGTACACCACCCCCGAAGACACCACTCCTGAATGCACCACTACTCAACTATTGTTTAACAATGTATATAATGCGAGATTTAACAAGATTTAACAAGATTGCCACCCAGAGAATTAACTCTAGGTGGCAGGTGGACAAGGAAGCCCTTTGGCTTATCGAGAGTCCGACCCTTTTATCTATGTGTATCCCGCCCGTCTGAGGTATGTGTCGATTTTTTTTTAAACATATTCACGCTACTAGCACCCACACAATCAGCAGATAATCTGTTCCATTCATTTACAGTCCTTTGTGAAAATGAAAACTTTCTTATATCCAATATACTCTGCTCCTTTGCTAATGTAAGTTCATGTCCTCTAGTCCTTCTATCTTTCTTAACTGAGAAAAAAATATTTCTATCAATATTTTCATAACCCTTCAATATTGTAAACACTTCTATCTGATCTCCTCTCAATCTCCTGGTCTCTAGTTTTGTTAAACCGCATTTTTTAGGCGTATTTCGTAACTAAGATCCCTCGGTTTTGGTATGATTTTAGTTGCTCTCCTCTGCACTCTTTCTAGCAGATCTATGTCCTTCCTGCGATATGGCCTCCACGCTTGAATACAATATTCTAAATGAGGCCTAACTATTGTTTTGTACAGCGGTATTATTAGCTCTTTTTCCTTATACGTTATGTTTCGCCTAATTAATCCAAGGATTTGATTTCCCTTTGATGCTGCATTTCCGCTCTGCTCTGAAACCTTCATATCAGCACTAATGGTTAACCCTAAGTCCTTTTCTTTTACAGTAGTACTTAGTACAGTACTCCCCATTGTATATTCTACCTCTTCGTTCCCATGTCCTGTGTGGAGGCATTTACATTTCCCAAAATTGAACAGCATTTGCCACTTTTCAGACTATTTGATCAACCTGTCAAGATCATCTTGTAAATGTTGTCTATCTCCATCACGTTTAATCCTTCTACACACTTTTGTATCATCCGCAAATTGCAACACCTTGCTTGTTATTTCATCATCCAAATCGTTGATATATATTAAGAATAATATAGGTCCTAATACTGATCCCTGTGGTACTCCACTCAATACCGATTTCCAGTTTGAAGCCTCCCCATCAACTACTACACGTTGTCTTCTGTCAATCAGCCATTGTTCTATCCAGTTTATTATACCATTTCCTATGCCATGGGCATTTAGTTTAAGCAGTAATCTTTGATGTGGTACTTTGTCGAAAGCTTTTTGAAAATCTAAGTAGACGACATCTACTGGTGATCCCTCATCTACCCATTTAGTGATATCTTCCAAAAAACATAATATATTTGTTAAGCATGACCTCGCTTTAAAAAACCATGTTGAGATGGGTTTATCAAGTTTTGTTTAACAAGAAAATCCACCATGTGATCTTTAATTAGTCTTTCTAATAATTTACAAATCACTGATGTTAAACTCACTGGTCAATAGTTCTCTGACTTGTTTCTGGAACCTTTTTTGAATAACGGTATATTGTTTGCTTCTTTCCATTCTGATGCGTGGGGACAACGACCTAAGTAGTGATTATTGCTGTAAGGTGAATTCCAGTCACCGACTTGAGTCCCAAATACACTAAATCAGCTCCTATGCATTACTAACATGTATTATAATCAGTTTTCGAAATTACTGCATTTCGTAGGCATACGACTCTTTTTTTCAGGATGGCCACTCAAAAGTACCAGCCAGTATGGTTACTACCTTATCAGTAAACGTGTTTATTCAAACTTCCAAAACTGATGATGTAAATGTTGTTTACATGTTATATGTTAATATGTGGACCACCGACTTATGGATGGGACCACAAATGTTACGTAGTCAAAGTTCCTGATAACCAACTTTTCAGTAGTTCAATTATTCAGCTGTAAAACAAAAAACAAACAACATTTTATACAGGAAAAGCATTTCAAAGTTCACTGAATGCTGCAGTCATAAGGTAAATAACAGCAGCTTACTAACAACATGTAGACTGGTGTGTTACACCAGTTGTTTGCAGACATTTTATTAGAATACTGCATGCACTATTCTTCACTGTAGGAATGAAAGCTAAATTGATGCTGTCTGCTCTGGCATGGAACTACCGCCCACGTCCCAGACCTGTTGAGACTGGTGTCATGTGGTCCAAAAGACGCAAGCAATGGGTGCTGCGTAACAGATCACAGCAGGTGAACCCACGTACCCACCTACCAATGCTCATGGATCGAGTGACAGATGTGTGTATAAGAAATATCACACTGCCACTGACCACAGTCCCAGCGGGGGTTACAGTCACTGGGGCAGATGTGCCAACACCAGAGAAGGAGAATCTGCTGGCAGCAAGAGTCAGTCGATTTGTAAAGAAACAGTAAATACTGCCACCACCCACCTACAGCTTCATAGGTCACATGTACATTGTCTAGTTTAGTTTTCAAGTCCAGAGTGGTATCGTCGTATTGTTCCCCATCGAGGGCAGGGAACCTTGATCTTATTTCATGGCTGGCGCATGCTGGTATAACTCTCCGTCCCCTTCGGCCCAGCTTGCCATGGATCCACCAGGTAAACTGTCTGTATGCAGCCCACCTGAGATACCTGAAATAAATTAGACTCAAATAAACATCTAACATTGTAAATAAGTGACATATGAAAATTGGTTCTATAATGACACTGTTCCTTTATTTTTTTACCATTACACATGTGTTCATCTGGAATGAGGCAGATATTGATAATTTTTCACCACAGAACAAATTATTCCACAAGCATTGTATCTACAAGGACTAACGATTAAAGTAAGTCATACTGAAAATGAACACATTTATGTATAGGATTACTTGCTGATGATATGAATTTTATTTTGTCATTATCGACATATTGGGGTGATAGTCATCATATCTCAATTAGTCTTGGGTCAAACCATTGTGGTTCGTCTTTGCATTTAAAAAGGGTGAATGGCGTTTGCACTGCTAATTTAGACAAGGATAGGGTTAGTTGTTTTGTTTGTTTTGTTGGTGGTTTTATTCCAAGATATGTTAAGGAGGTTATCAGTCTGGATTCGTTGGGTTCAGATACATAGCCTCTGCAACCTATTTCATTGCATATTAATTCTGATTTTATTCCGTTATTGTTTTTATCATGTATTAGTGTGGCATACTTGTTAGTTTTGAATAGATTGTGGTTCTCGATGTTAGTTTCAAATGGTACAATCAGTTCAATTATGTGAATTTGCTTAGTATGTGGATGGAAGATGACGAGGCCTAGGCGATCAGAGGTGACTAACCCCTCAGGAGATATGTAAGTCCACTAAGTGATCTCCCTGGAAGATCGCTAATAATTTGGGCATGGGGCATGAGATCGCTGACGAAATTATATGTTTGTGTGTGTGTGTGTGTGTGTGTGTGCGCGCGCGCGCGCGTGTGTGTGTGTGTGCATTGCTAGTGTTACATTGATATTGTGTTGTGTTCATTATTAATATATTTCAACAATTATTTAACAACACATTTCACTGATCTCGTAACAACGCATGCACATATATACGTACTTGTTTGTTGGACTCAGTTATCTAACCGTATATGGTTCATAGCAACTAGTACATTCCGCAGCACCACCTGCTCTAAACAAAGAATATTCCAAATACTCTTCTGTTTGTAATGCACAGCAGTCCACCTGTAACAAAGAATTAAGCATTTCAATAAAAGTTTTATACGAAGTAAACATGGATTATTATTCTGAACAAATTGCACAAAGAATGCATTTCGATCCTCTAACTGTATTCATCCCACTGTTATACCTGGGTCCCTAGAAATATCAAGATATCAAGCAGATTAACTTAAGGAAGGCCGTTTTGAAATGTGTCAATATTTGCACAAAATGGTGGTCATTTTGTTTGTTACCAAAGAAAACGGCGGCTCTGGCTGAACAAAGTTCAATATATATTTGACCCATTCTAAGCTTTGCAGTATTTGCATAAAGTTAACAATAATCCTAACTACCTGCCATGTGCTTAAAAGGTTTAAAAAGTAATACTGCCACATACTGCTCATATGCATGAGTAGCCATTACTGCGAATGTGAAGACTGTCGACGGGGATACAACAAAAGGGGAGATAATTCCTGTTTATTTTCTATCATAACTCTGCCTCAGGCTCTGGGCAATTTTGGAACATGATTCATTCGCATAAAACGTGAACATGGACACGTCAAACACTGAGTCCATTCACACTGAGAGTGAGACCTGACTAAGTCTAAAGTCAACTAAGTCTAAGTGTAAGACAAGTGACGTCTCCTCGAACCGGGTCCGTGGTGTGCTGGCCCGTGTGATCATCTCTCGCTGTTCATACGCAGCCCGGAACTTGGGCTCATCAGTTAATTTAAACTTTCACCAACAGGCTTGGCGTGCTGTCGAGTCGCAACCGCCTCCTGGCATGCGCCTCGACATTTCCACAGCCTGTGGGTCTTCCTTTTCGTGCTCACCGCCTCAGACCTATCTTCCAACACAGGCCCTTGTCTCTGTGGTTCAAACCGGTAACCCGCTGCTTCTGAATTATCGTTGTCGGGAGAAGAATCGTATTTACACAATACACACAGTGACAGTGCATGCGTGCGTGCATAGGATAATTGGTAAATTTACCATAGCGTCACCATATGCACTTGTGAACAAATAGTACGCCGAGAATTTACCGAGACCCTGTGACGTCTATTTCTTCTTAAAAATGTGATTGTAGTTGGAATTTGTTAGTTTGTATTAACTCTTTTAGATGCTTAACCCAAAAACGTTGCCTTTTGTTTTCCTTTAAGTAAAAGTACAAGTACTTTTCATTGACACATTACTTAAGTACAAATACATAATGGTTTTAGGAAAATACTTAAGTACAGACCAAGTACTTTTTCAGAAGTACTTAAGTATAAGTACTTTTGGAGGATCCATTTGTATAACGGAATAGGGAGTCGAGACTGGGTCATATATATATATATATATATATATATATATATGAATATTACTTTTTTCTAAGAAATAGTGTCATGCTGCAACGTTGTCACTGTCGTCAAGACGGCTACTCCTGATAAGCAACTGGTGCCGAAATTGTGCATCAGTGCCGCACTGACGTTGATCGTCTGGTAGCCATCTTAATCAACCAAACATCTATATCTCTAGTCAACACTATTTTATGAATGTCGTTGCATTTTTAAGTTTAGGGCCAATTACATACCAAAAGTGTTGCCAGATCTGTACGCCGATAACGCTCTAGTCGATATTTTCAGCGCCGCCACAAAGTGAGATCGCACCGCCGCCTCGCGTTGCATCGCAGAACGGGCAGTATACGCGCCTGCCGTTTCACTCGTATATCGGACGTAACGTGTGTCTATCGTCCGATAACAGGATCGCGGAGCGACTGACACATGAATGTTGCAACGGATATGTGTTCTCGCACCGGCCAATGAAGTGTGGAGAGACTCTCGTCATCCAGATATTATCCATTGACAAGGGACTGGACATCGGCGGTCTCGCGTTCGGAATGACTGCTTGCGATCCGGTCAGTCTAAAACCAGAAGATTTGCCGGATGACTCGGACCTGCTACTGGACCGGCCCGAGTATTGGATCGTTAAAAAGAACGTTTGTGAAAAACCGAAAGTCGGCGACGAGCTCAGTTTTCTTCTCACGCATCAAGGTAGGCCACGTTTTGTTGTGTCAATTGCATCACGTTATATGTCGCCTAGCAATATGTCCAACACGCCACTGAACATCTCAGAGCTACACGTGTTCGGAATACTATGTGAAATGGAATATATTCCAAATACTCAGTATAAAATAGTGTCGCAGAACGTAATATACATAAGACTCAAATTCAGGTGCGTAGTTTTATCGAAGTCTCAGGTGCGCAGCGACGCTATACGCCCGTGTATGGGTTTATATAGGGGTGTTATTGCGCACCCCTACACGGTCTACAGCGTCACGCAACAGACGAGACACTTCAGGACCTGGCCCCGCCGCACTCTTCCCTCCTTATGTCTTTTGGAGTTTCTAACGTAAGTAATAGGACCGAGCCCCACCTCAATACTCCATAACGTGTGTCCATTATTATGTATGTAGGCCTAAGTTATAAAAGTCATTAATTATTAAATTGTGTGTATCACGCAAATTCCAGCAATTAGAAAATGTAACACATATTGGCTCGACACAAATACTTGTTTGTTCAAACTGACCCTTGTCCTCTGGTCAACTATCAACATACATGGCTAACGCTTGGAAAGCACCGTACATCATGCAATCTGAAATAGTTAATGCTCCCTCTTGTTGATTCCTCCTGAATTGTAAAATTAAAGAAGGTGCAACAACGGGACGAGTTTGACTGTCAAACTTAACGAGTACCGATAACGGGCATAACAAGTAGCGGAAGACACCGATGGCTTGACGGACCTTTCGCCTAGCAACAGGTCACGTGATGTATAGATCAGTAGGTCAATTACGTTTTCTTTGCACAGCTGTACTTGGGCTATTGTGGTGACTACCAGTTCTTTCATATTCAATATATTTGGATTAGGGGAAGGTTGTCAGTGCAAAACGATTTTCAATTGATGAGTGAACGATTGTTGAGGGATCATCCATATAGTACGTCACGCTTAGGGGCTGGATGAGTTTCGTAAGTATGACATGACATGTTACCTCGTTTAGCTATCAAGAGCAGTATTATAGCACCAGTTACTAAGACATAAATTATTGTGAGAGTATAAATTCAAAAAGAGCTCACGGCTGCAACATATAATAGTTATGGCGAGTTGTCTTATATATAGTTGTACTCTGCTGGTACAGCGTAGACAAAGCACTCGTAGCGCTCACTTCAAGTGTTGTGGCAGCAGCTATTATGAAAGAGCCCGAAAGGATAATTCCATCAGTGGTGTAGTGAGGGTTGTCCGCGCCCTCGTGCAAAACGTAATTTGGTGCTCCTTCCCCCGACTCATATATAAGACGTTTCCTCTACGAGCAAACATAACTGGAAATGCAACCGTGCAAATTGAAAATTTTATTTGCGAATAGGCCTACTGTCGTGGAATGTCTTGATAAACATTCTAGCTTCAGTCGCATTTGCGAAGAGTGAAAACGTTAATGTTTCCATATTATATAGGGGGCCTTTTTCAAAACGAAGGTACTTTTAAGTGGGGTACAGGCCAATATTATGTAGTTATACAAGGGATAGCATCTTAAAAAGTATCATCTAGCGTGACGTACTACATTGATGGCCCCTTCCTGCACACTTTTAAACTGAATTTATTACTATAGTCTACATCTTGATTGGTTGAAATAATATCCGTACAAAACGATATCAAGATGTTTCACGTCGTATATTTTTTTCTATACTCGGTACACAAAAAATATGCCGTTACTGTGTTGTATTTGGAGGCCGCAATTTCCCGCCCGCTTTTTGCAATTGCAGACTGTAAGAATATTACGTGAAGGTTCGAATTTGAAGTTTAGCATTGCGGTGCTTTTCAATAGCTAGCAACAATGCCGCTGGCTCGATTAGACTATCATAGTCTAAATTTGTAGTTTGATAAAAACACCCAAGTAGCTGCACAGCAGTTAAGTTCTGTTAAGTAATTAAAGGTTTCGCATATCGCTCTAATGGTCGGGCGCCTGTTATATAGCATGGTTATTTAGGGTTGAGGGACTGCATACATACTGAACTGAAAACGTAGCCGTTGGGGTGATCTTGAAGTGTTGCACTTCCGTTGATGCAGGCGAGGTACGATACAGTATAAACGGCCACAGAGTGACAACATTGATGCACTACGACAACACAGTGCCAATGTGGATGTTCTTCGACGTGTTCGGCAACACACAGATAATCAAATCACTTGGTAAGTACGGATAGTTTGGCTCTCACACACCCGCTCATTGAAGGAATTACCCAATGTCATCCTCGCAAGCCAATGTGACCGTTAGTTGACTAAGCCTACACTACCTGACAGAACCTGATATATCCTATTGCAATGTTGAGGCTTGCGGTAGTTGCGGTACAGTGTGCGTGTATTCGCCGGTTGTCATTCTGTCCGGGTGTAAAATGCAAGCAAGCTTCTCATTTTAAAACAAAGGCAACTCCAGGAATCCCGATAATTACCAGTCAGACCATTCCGCGATAAAAAAGTAAAGGTAAGTTCTTACATAGCGCAGTATCCAGTCCTCAGGACTGCTCAAGGCGCTTTACACCCTGGCTGACCTGTTCAATCGAACACCAACTCGATTTCTCTGGGAAGCATCTAGCCATGCTGCAATTAATGCGCGAAAACTATCCACCACTGTCTGTAGCCAGGTACTCGTTCATACAGCTGAGTGAACTGCTAAAACACGCGCTATTAATTACTTCTACTTCCCTAACATTACATGTAACAGCAGACTTACATACACACACACACACACACACACACACACACACACACACACACACACACACACATACACACACACGAACACACGAACACACACACACGAACACACACACACACACAAACATACACACACACCCTAGAAGACACCAAAGTACTTTGAATTTGAACAAGCTGTAACAATGTTTGGACTTACAATCAGTACAAAGAAAATTGCAACACTCTAATAACCTACAACCGAGGAAACTTAAATCGATCCACACATTGGAATCTATGGCACTTCACCAAAGTCAGTCAAGAACATTACATACTTGGGCAGTACGATTGCGTATGACAATGCCATTAATTTGTAAATTAACAACCATATACATACATGGCATTACAGTCTCCCCAAAGTGCAAGGTGTACAAGGCGACTGTACTTCCAACACTACTGTACTCAGCCGAGACATATACACCCACACACTTTCAAGGGAATCCACTGCACAGAATCGGCAACAGTGGAGGCGGGCCATATATCAGGGAAACATGCACATAGAAGTCAAACTAAGACACAAATATCAACATGGTCACAATCGTAGGCATGGCCTACTGGGTGCTTCTATACCTGCCGTCTTCTGCGACGAGAGAGAGAGGCTTTGTTGCACATATAGGACTGACCTCTCATCGAAGAACAAAGCACAACATTGATGTCATCATCGAAAACGATGGACAGCAAAGAGCGAATTGCAACATTAAGTCCTGATATAATCGTTCTTGATGTGTATAAACAATTTTAAACTTGATGTAATAAACAGCAAAATATGTACATCATAAATTAGTCCATCAAAAGTTATATCCAACATTTTACTAGATTTAATTTATACGTGGCACTACTTCATGTAGTTATCTAAACATATATGCAAACACAAGGTTCGAAGGCCATGGATAATCATTCAAATCAGTGGTGCAAGAATTCAAAAACCACAACACTCCTTAGTAGTTAGTAAGGCTATCCTAATCAATCAATCAGGGTGCATGAAAATGAAGTGAAAATGCTGATTCAGTCCCGGTTAGTGAGCGCCCCCTAGCGATTGTTGCCTTACTTTCGCTGGCGTCCTTCGACATCTCCCAACCTAGCGAGTAGTTAAATAAAGACAAAAAATGTGAACAAAATGTGAACCCCACCAATCCACCCGTGCTACGGACAATAGATGCCACTTACGTACGCACGCACACACCCACTAAGCATTTTTATGCACCTTGAATTACTGATTAGGATGGCCGAAGCTCTTTATATATATGGCAATGTGTGTGTGTGTGTGTGTGTGTGTGTGTGTGTGTGTGTGTGTGTGTGTGTGTGTGTGTGTGTGTGTGTGTGTGTGTGTGTGTGTGTGTGTGTGTGTGTGTGTGTGTGTGTGTGTGTGTGTGTGTGTGTGTGTGTGTGTGTGTGTGTGTGTGTGTGTTTGTGTGTAGAAACTATTGGACCGTTTAAGTAGAATGACTATGCTATTTACATGAAATTGCACTGAACTTGTCTTGCGCTTAAACGTGGTTGTTAAAGAATCTTTGTAGTGTCTAGAGCAAGTCCGAAGGCGCAATTATTTTGCAAATTGCCAAAACAAACGTTTGCCCTTTTACGTTTCCGTATAAAACAAACAGCACTCACTGCGTTTAATAAAATGATCTTGCGCGACTACAGTATTTACGTTTTGACCCTCCCTTCTATTCTTCTGCGTCTGAACACGTGAGCGTGTGCCCTGGAGAATGAGCAAAGTTCCTGTCACTCTACTTGTTGTCCTAGTTAATGATTGTTCAGCATCTTCTCTCAAACAGTCTAAGGTACTTCGATCGTGTTAATAGTCCGAACAGGCTTATTTGCAGTTTTATTTATAAACCGAACATTGTTTACAGTAAATAGCTAATGTGTTATAACATTTTTCATTCTTTTTTAGGCACGTCCAACGTTCAAGCGCCTTGTGGATTTAGTTTTGGTGCTATCTCAAGCAAAACTTCTCAGCCATACACGAGCCGTGGAACTCCGACTGGTGGGTTTTCCTTTGATCGAAGCTCACCAATACCTTCTCAGCCAGACACGTCCCGTGGAACACTAGCTGGTGATTTTACCTTTGGTCCAAGCTTAGCAATACTTTCTCAGCCACACATGTCCAGTGGAACATCGGCTGGTGATCTTACCTTTGGTGGAAGCCCACCAATACCTTCTCAGCCACACACTTTTAATTAATTTGTAGTTTCTTAATCAGTTTATTTAAGATGCAAAGATGCAAGACAAAGTAATACAATATAGTATCGTAGTGCAACTAAGGAGATTCGTAAAAAGCCCGCAACGGCTTATAACGGAATCACCTATGAAAAAAAACAAATTTAATGTTAAACAGTAACTTTAAGTTAAAAAACAATAATGTAATTAATGAGAATACAATTACTTAACGAGTAAATGCTTTAAAACTTTGGAATATTTTAACTTTTTAACTACTTAACTAGGTATGTTGAAATCCAGGTGAATATTTAGTATAGACAAACAGTTCAAGAATCTAATTTTTTGTATAAACATAATTAAGAAAAATCTTTTGATATTACTGAAATTAGTTAAGTTTCTTGATAAAGGGACAACAAATGTCTAGGTTTCTTTTTGAATCGGTGTACTGTCACTGATTCTTTTATTTCAGTTGTTAGAGAATTCCGGAATTTTGGACCCATGTATTTAACAGAGAATTTATTTATGTTAGTTCTTTTTGGGTATAAAATAGTACGTGTGCATACTGGTGTTATGTCTATGTTGATCAATATTTTATTTAAAAAGTTTAACATACTGGTTGGAAGTATACTGGTTATTAAATTGTTACATAAACACACCCAGCATATATTTGTATATGTCATTTTGTTTGAGTAAGTTTTTTTAAATAAGTTATCTACGTACGCAAGGTAATGAGATTTAGTAATTATCCTGATTGCTTTCTTTTGTAAAATATTAAGTTTATTATGTAGTTACGGTAGCGCCTAAGAGACAGCAAGCCAGATTGTGCTCGTGTTATTAACATGTTTTCTGCCTGTTTACGAAGAATTGAATTTTTAAATAACAAGATAGTGTGCGTTGTCTACAATCTTGAAATGTTTTAATGGCTTGAGCCAACCGGGTCGCTGATGAACTACAGGTCTTTAGACCGACAACGCCCGTGAATGACCTAATTTGGTAAACTGTAATTAGCAAGGCATTATTCTACCGTTGGCGGCGATGTGCCTACAGAACGTCTTTCGGGCTTTCCGTCCTGCCACCAGGGGTGTCACTCCTCGATTACCTGACACAGTGTATTAATTGATCAGACGTCTAGGACTGCCCACGGTGCGTCCAACTCTGCGTGGCAGACGTGGGGGCACGCACAAACAGCGCGCGATCCGAACGCGGATTACCAGCCGTTTTGAAGATCCTTCACGAATTGTATGTCGGCAACGCAGTGTCAATGCGAATCTGGTAACTTTAAGAGCCGCCCCTGTTATGCCACACGCTATTCGTCAATGTGGCATTACTGAATGCTCGTTCCGTGTGCAATAAAGCGAATACGTCGTTGAACACAAATACGACATCTTAGCGATAACCGAGATGTGGTTAAGGAAGACCGGTGAGGAAGTTGTTATTGCTGAAGTGGCCCCACCCGGGTTCCTCTTCCAGCACGTGGCACGATCTTCTCGTCGTGGTGGCGATGTTGCAATCTTGCACCGCGACACATTTACAACGAAGATTCTTCCTACTCTCCATTTGAAAACCATTGAACTTCTCCGTGTGCAGTTCTCTGCAGCCCATTCTATATCATTCAACATGTGTGTCATCGGCCATCCGCCTGCTTCAAGTAAGGCATCTGGAAGTTCGTCTGAATTTTATGCTGAACTTGAATGCTTATTTACTGAAGCATCTGTTTCCGTTATACCAACCGTCATTACTGGAGACTTTAATACTCATTCTGATGATGTAACGAAATCAAAACCGCTTCGCAATCTGCTTGATTCCTACAATTTGCTGCAACACGTCCATTCGCCGCCCCATAGAACAGGACATACATTGGACCTGGTGATAAGTCATGACAGCGATAACTTAGTATCTTCTGTTGTTGTTTATCCAGACTCCACATCGGACCACTATCGCATAGAACTGGTATTAAATGTGTTGAAACCGTCAGCTGAAACTTCAGAAATTGCCAAGCGCAACTTCCACAACATGGATGCTGCAGCGTTCAACGATGACATTAAATCTGCGTGTTTTGGCATGTGTGCCCACGCTGACGGTCAGCAAGCGGAGGTCCTAGCATCGGACTCCAAAACCTGTCTCACTGACTGTTTAGACAAGTACGCTCTTTGGCGCTACGTATACGTCAAGAACAACTTGCCGCATCCGTGGTATGACGCTGAGGTCGACGATGCAAGAGAGAAGAGGCGAACAGGTGAGAATATGTGGAGAAGAACGATACTTGAAATACACCGCCAATTATACGTCAATACTCGCGACGACTGCACTACAATGATAGCCAGTAAGAAAACCGAATATTATCGCGGACAATTACAACGCTAATAACAAGAACGTGTTTCGCATTCTGAGATCACTCGACGTACACAAAATGCAACTTCCTGAATTCTGCTCAGTGAAGGAAGGCTGTGATACATTCTCACGTTTCTTCCAAGAAAAGTAAATAACACCCTTGTGTATTTGCATCGATGTTTATGTAGTGTGACAACTTACACGCATCTTCAGCAATGAATAAACGAGTCATAAAGCATAGTACTGTATAGGTAGATATAATAAACTGTAGCGTTGTCAAATGCTCCAGAAATGATGCAGGTTCAGTTCTCCTATAGTCCGCTAGGGATACACTCCACTATGCCCCCCAAGTCCTCGAGCCAGTGGGCTGACAATGGAAGTGTGACCCTCTACATTTCCTCCACTAGTCTCCTTGGAGGTCGTCGGGTGCGACCGCCAAGTCGCCGAACAGCGGGTGTCGGAGCAGGGGTCGGTGGCGGAACCTCAGCGGCCGGTGTGGGTGGGGGCGCGGCCAGCTGGAGCATCTCACGACTAGCACGAGGAGGCTGCCCGGCGCCGGTCTCGGGCCTGGCGACGTATTGGTCGTACTGTCGTACCTCAACTACGATTCCGGTGCGGTCCCACTTGGTTGGGTGCGGCCCAACCAGATTCTGCAGCCTTACGCAGTTGCCGATAGTGAGTGGAGGTAGGACACGTGTGTGCTCCGACAGTCGCTCATGTGCCCTCATGTGTAGGACACGTAATGCGTCCTCTCTTGCATGCAGTGTCTCGCGCCACGTCCAATGGGGTAGGTACTGTCCGGGCGGTACTGGGATGAAGTCCCGGATGCGGCGTCCAAAGATGATCTCGGCAGGACTGACCTTCGACATCGGATCTGGCGTATTTCTGTAGGCTAACATGGCCCGTTGGAATGCGTCGGTGTTCAGGGAACCACCTGGGCCCGTGCTGCCAACCAGCATCCACTTGACCGTTTTCACCCCGACTTCCGCCCTGCAGTTGCTGTGTGGGTTTGCTATGCTGCTGATGCGGTGACGTATACCCCAGTTCTGGAGAAATGTCTTTGTAGCGCCTGCCTTGAGCTCAGGTCCCCCGTCCGAGGAGAGCTCCTCGGCGATGCCGAAGGTTACGAACACTCTTCGGAGCGCGGCAATGAGGCCTTTGAAGCCCTCTGCGTTCTCTTCTACGATAGGCCAATTAGAGTATCTGTCCACGGCGACGAGGTAGTGATGGCCGCCGTAGCTGAAGTAGTCAGCACATATCGCCTAGGTCGTGTTGGTGGTGTAGGCAGCGAGTTTGGTTGTGACGGCGCCATGCGGTTGCACGCTGTACAGTGTGCACGTGTCTCTTCAATTGCCGAAGTCATACCTGGCCAGAAGAATGACCCCTCTGCTCGCGACACCATCATCGAAATACCCTGGTGAGCCGAGTGGAGTGCCTGCAAGACACGTGCTCGGAGAGTGGGTGGTATGACGATTATGTCCTTGTAAAGGATGACGCCGTCGTACTCGGTTAGCTTCTCCCGGTACTGGTGGTACGTGCGGATGGCACTGAGCATGGCTGATGGCGTATCAGAAAAGCCGTTGTGGATGACATCCACTAGAGCGGACATGTCGGGGTCGCTCGCCGTGGCGGTGCGCACATCGTCCCATGTGACCGACTTGATGAGTTCCGTGGCCGTGGACGCGCAAGTCTGTGAGCAGCGAGGTAGCGCCGGATCGCCGCGGGATCGGAGGGCTGCGGAGGCTGCCGCGGCCACGTCATCGGGCAGGTCGGGAGTCTCGGCGTCGCCCACCGGGTGTCGTGATAGGGCGTCGGCGACGGTGTTGCGGACGCCGGGGATGTGGAGCACGCGAAAACGGTACCGCAGCGACTTTTCCTTAATGTTCCGCAAGCGAGGGTTTGGGATGTCGTCGAGGGCGCGGTCACCCAGCACCTTGAGTAGTGGCTTGTGGTCTACTGCTACCATGAGGTCCGAACATCCCAGGGTGAAATGTCAAGCCTTGTCAAGGGCGTCTACAACTGCCAGCGCCTCGCCCTCGATGGGGGCATAACGTGACTCAGCGCCGTGTGTGAAACGGCTGCCCATCAGCACTACTTTCCAGCCCAACTTGCAGCAGAACGGTCGGACACCAGCGCAGTCACAGTGTTTCTGGACTAGCCAGTACCCGAGCCCTTCCTTAGACCAGTCTGTGGCGAGGCATGTCGGGCGTGACTGGTCGAAGATCTCGACTCCTTGCCTGATCTGGTCGATGATCACAACTTTCGACTGCCTGAACAGGCGATCCAAATGTTCCGTCCAGGCGAACGGCTGATCTGGCTTCAGGAGGTCGCGGAATGGTTGCATGTGGTCCGCTACGGCGAAGGCATAAGCCACCTGGTTAACGAGGCCGAACCAGCTTCTGATGTCTGTGACATTCCTCGGTGTTGGGAAGTCCTTTATCGACTGCAACACCTTCGAGCATGGTTTCACTGACGTGGGTGATATCTCAAAGCCTGCAAACTCGACGGTGTCTTTACCGAACACAAACTTGTCCGGATTCTGCGTGGTGCCATTGCGGCCACACGTGTCCAGCCACTGCACTGCCTGCCAAAAGGCCTGCTCTATGTTGTCCGCCCACAGTAGGGTATCGTCGATGCATTTTGTCTTGTTGGGTATGTGGGCGACGATCTCATCGAACCGCCGTGTGAAGCCATCGCCAGACGCCATATATCCTTGGGGTGCTGAGCGGTATCGATAGTTCCAGGCGTCACACACCGTTTTCTTTGTTCCATGAGGCACCGATCTCGCTTGGTGAAAGGGTCTCTGGGTGGGTGGGTCTCCCTGGTGGCACTAGCGTTAAGGGCCTGGAGATCCACAGTCCGTCGAGGCTTCCCGTTCTTCTTTGCGCCGATAACCATGCGATGACACCAGGTGACAGGGGTTCCAGTTGGTACTTCCTCGATGACGCCCATACTGCAGTCTTGGTCGACGCCGGCCTTCACGTTGCTTCGCCAGTGAATCGGGACGTCGATCGGTGTGTGGCAGGCGGCAGGCTTGGCGTCTGGGTCAATCATTAGCCGGAGTGGCGGGCCCTCCATCGGGAGGAGAGGCTGGTGGTGACACGTGTTTAATACAATGCTGCAGATTGTTCGTTTATTCATAAATAACACCCTTGTGTATTTGCATCGATGTTTATGTAGTGTGACAACTTACACGCAATGAATAAACGAGTCATAAAGCATAGTACTGTATAGGTAGATACAATAAACTGTAGCGTTGTCAAATGCTCGAGAAATGATGCAGGTTCAGTTCTCCTATAGTCCGCTAGGGGTACACTCCACTAAAAAGATCGAGAAATTACTGATTAACTTGCACCGCCGCATTGCCGTTGACCCGACAGAGGACGAGACACCTTGTTTTACTGACCCAATTCAAGTGTTCGAGCCAACTACTACAGCCGAAATCACTAATATTCTTGGCACTACGGATAAGACATGCTCACTTGATCCACTACCAACTAAGCAACTAAATGACAACATGGAAAGTATCGTGCCTATCATCACACATATTGTAAACGCCTCAGTCGAGGATGCAGTCATGCATGTGCTGCTTAAGCACGCAGTTGTCCGGCCATGGCTCAAGAAACAATCATTCAACAAGGACATACCCAACAACTACCGTCCAATTAGCAACCTAAGCCATCTGTCAAAATCATAGAGAAAGTTATTGCGCCAAGGATCATCTCTCATATTTCCGATCAGCGAATGGAGGACACTTTCCAATCAGCCTACCGGAAGAATCATTCATCTGAAACCGCACTGTCGGGTGTAACAAATGCAATGAAAGCCGCTACAAACAATAGAAAAGGCACAGCACTAGTTTTATTGACTTTAGTGCGGCCTTTGACACAATCAATCACAAGGTAATGATCCAGCGGCTTCGGTTGCGTTACGGCATTGTTGGCAAGGCGCTTGGCTGGCTGCAATCCTATCTGCAGGGCCGTGATGCGTCATCGAATACAACATGCTTGAAATCGAGTGTCCCGCAGGGTTCGGTGCTGGGACCATTGGTATTCTCGATGTACGTACAACCCTTTGGCGACATAATCAGGGCGCATGGACTTTGTTTTCATCATTAAAGGAAATAAAAACAAGGCATTAGCTAAAATCCGTTTTCCATGTGTACACAAAGTTTAACATTGTATGTAACATTCGAGAACATTAAAACAATAAAGAAAAATACATTTGTAGCATAAATTCGATTTTAAACCCGTCTGTGTAGCGATTCCTGCGGAAAAAATAATAATGAGCTAGGCGATCACGTGGTACCGTGACGTCACATATGACCCACACTCGCATCAGACCCTTTCCATGCATTCAGAGCATGTTTATAATGCTAGCTTTTGGGTCGAAACGAGCATCAGAATGAGTTATTGTGCAACATTCCGATGTAATACAAACACTAGTCATCATAGAGGAACAAGCAGTTATCTTACGTTTCCACATGAATCTAATTTATTCAAAACAATGAATTCGAATAAGCCTACAAGTCGACTAGGTTTAGTCGAGCTTGAGCTAGTTTTCAGAATAATTATATCGAATGCAACCAATGGGAGATAATCTACACCAATATACATACATAGCAAACATATATTGTATTCAGCTACAGAAAGTAACCAGTATAATCTCATAATATCACAAGAATATTGATGTATGAAGGAGGTGTTGTACAATTTATCATAACAACTTAAATCAGTCAGTGCATTTATGTCGGTGCCGCTAGCTCAGTTGGTAAACGCGTTGGTTTCTTGTTATTTATTTTGCAATCGGGCGAAGCCGGTTCAATCCTGACACCAAACCAGTGATTTTCTTTACACTTTATGTTTGTTTATGTTTTCACGAATTAATATAAACCAAATCATTGTGTGTACTATGATGCACTGTTTGTAAATATTAAAAAAAATTGTAGTAATTATTTATTCGCCACAAAGATGAAAATATAGTAATTGTATATAACGATGTTTCTAAATTTTATTTATCCAGACAGATCACAATTTGTTTTCACATATATAATTACAATACATGACCTACAATATATATATATATATATATACAATTAATAAATTATATATCCATTACATTATATTTGTTTGGATAAATACAATTTAGAAACATCGTTATATAATTCCCATATTTTAATTTTTGTGGCGAATACATAATTACTACAAAAATAAAAATATTGACAATCAGTGCATCATAGTTTAAAAATTATTTGATTTATATTACTTCGTGAAAACATAAACAACAAAAATGTAAAGAAAATCAATGGTTTAGTGTCAGGATTGAACCGGCGTCGCCCGATTGTAAAATAAATGACAAGAAACCAACGCGTTTACCAACTGAGCTAGCAGCACCGACAGAAATTCACTAACTGGTTTAAGTTGTTATGATAAATTGTACAACTCCTCCTTCATACATCGATATTATAGTGATATTATGAGATTATACAGGTTACTTTCTGTAGCTGGATACAATATATGTTTGCTATGTATGTTTATTTGTATAGATTATCTCCCGTTGGTTGCATTCGATACAATTATTCTGAAAATGAACCCATGCTTCGCGAAACCTAGTCGACTTGTAGGTCCATTCGCAATCATTGTTTTGAATAAAATTGGATTCATGTGGAACCGTAAGATAACTGCTTGTTCCCCTATGATGACTAGTGTTTGTATTACATCGGAATATCGCACAATAACTAATTTTGACGCTCGTTTCGACCCGAAAGCTATCCTTGTAAACATGCTCTGAATGAATGGAAAGGGTCGGCCTGATGCGAGTATGGGTCATATGTGACGTCACATCTCGGCATCCCGAAAAGCGCGCCAAAAATATGCATATTCGAAAATGTCCGGCTACACAGCATAAAATGTGGAATTTATAATTAATTGATTTTTTTGATTTTGATTGCTTGGTGGACATAGAAGTAGATAGCAGGATGTAATATAATATGAACTGAAGCAATATATGTTTTTATTCCCTTTAAGGCCCTATTACGCTGCTCGACGGCAGCGGCAAAACCTCGACGGCAAAGCGGCAAACCGCGCGCAGAGCCTAGTACACAGAGCTCGGCAATAATCGACGGCATAGGCAAATTTGTCACGTGAACAGCTTGTAGATGCTGTAAAATATGGCGGGCAAAAGAAGCAATCGAGAGGAGGAAGCACTGCTCCTACTGTTGTTAGCCAGGAGGCATAAACAACGCAACCATCGACGACGAAAGCGACGTGTCTAGGTACACGAACCTCTCCAGAAGAGACACAACTATGGAGAATTCCATAGGCTTGTCCGTGAACTGGACAGTTACGATGATCGGTGTTTTACCTACTTTTGTATGTCACAAGAGCAGTTTGCTATACTACTAAGTACCGTAGAGGAGGCAATCCGCAAAACAACAACTGACTACAGCTGTATATTTATACTGATATCGAAACTTGTGTTGCATTATTTATATTAATTATCACGTACCAGTCATGTCTAGCTTGGCCCCAATGCTTTCCCACACGGCCAACTTCTTCTTTGCGTCTTTGTAATCAGGATGGGATGGAGTATATAGCAATTCCCGTCTCTCTACCTCTACGATAAGTTTTTCTGCCGACATCATGAATTTTGTCAGGGCTATCAACAGACAGCGCTGCTAATTCAGGGTTATCAACCACAGTTATCAACAGACGGCGCTGCTAATTCGAATCCATTTTCCTTTATTTTAAAGTGTGTACAACGCTATATTGGAACACGTGCAATCTGACATGTGCACTTTAATATCATACCAAAACAACAACACTGATTGGTCAAAGAGAAATTTGTCGCGCGGCATTTTCTGAAAAATCGCTTCTGTTTCGATTCTCGACGGTTTGCCGTCGTGCAGTTTTGCCGTCGAGCGGTTTGCCGTCGAGCAGTGTAATAGGGCCTTTATGCGGATTATCTGCAGTTGTACTGCCACTTTGACCTCACTGCGACTGCGTTGGCTGCTACTCTGCGACGTATGGAGGAGTGTCTAGATAGTGTCAATCAGTGGATGACATCAAACTACATGTGCATGAACAACAATAAAACGGAATATCTTCCCGTAGTACCAAAGACTGCCGCTGCCCTTATTGACGGCAGTGTGATACGCGTAGGAGATGTGTTCGTAACCTTGGTGTCGTTATGGATCGCCACCTCTATTTTAAGAAGCAAGTTTCAAGTATCGTCAGAGTGGGCTCATTTCACCTGCGTCATATCAACTAGATGAGTCGTTATCTCTCAACGACGAAAAAGGAACGTGTCGACAACGCCATTATTACATCATGGCTGGATTACTGCAATTCACATCTGTACAATACTTATGTTAACAACAACGCTCGACTGCAGATAATGCACAACTCTGCTGCTAGGTTGATCCTACGCCGCCCACGGAGTGACAGCGCCATGCCTCTGTTGTGCATTCTTCACTGGTTGCCTGTAGCACACAGAATCGACTTTAAGCTATTAGTGTTTACATATAAAGCTGTGCATGGCGATGCTCCGAAATATTTATGCGACCTTGTATGCCCATACAAACCTAGAAGAGCCCTGCGCTCTGCCAACAATAACATGTTAACGGTCCTGCGGACTCATGTCAAAGCTGGGGACAGTTCGTTTGCGGTCGCCGCGGCGACTTTGTGGAACACTTTACCTAATGACATTAAAACGTGTGTACACTCTACTTTCAAGGCACGCTTAAAGACTCATTTTTTCGACTCTCTTGTCCAATGTGGCATAGTTTAGTCTCTACATTGATTAGTTTTATATCTCTTATGTATTAATTAACCTATTTATATATTTATTTTATACCTACATGTACATTAATTCAGTTAAATGAATTTGCAATGTCTTGTTTCTACATAGAACTGTAGCTAAGATCATTATTTTAGTATATGTATTTAATTACTGTATTTTTTTGTCTTTTATTAATATTAATTTGATAAGAATTTTTTTTGAAAATGCATGTTTATTTAGCCATCATTATCACCTCTATCTGGGTTCTACATGTTGTAAAGCGTGCATAACTTAGTGTATGTTCATGTTGTGTTGCGTAGAATAAGTCTGTCTTAACTATGCGTTTCGCGTGGTAACGTTTTATATGTGTTTTGCGTGATATCACCGGTCTCTCATAATATTCACCTGTAGGCATTTTTTAACCTAGTTTAAATACTAAAGTGTAATAGTATAATGAGGATAACACAATATTTTGCTTTGGAAACGTAGTTTTGACTAAAGCAACATATCAGGTTGTTACTTCACTATGTCTTGACATTTAACACAATAGTGAGTTTAGTTATTATCATTTTGTTGTCGGGCATATGCTAAACATTAAGATGTGTTTTTTTATCAAACATAACGTATTGACCTTCTCATTAATGCATGTCACCATAAATTGTAGATCTATAGCAGCACATATTGTCTATGTATTCTCTTTCATGCAGTATATATGCGTTTCGCGGAGTATCAGTTATTTCAAAAACAACGCTTTATATTGTTAATAACGCCAATTTTCACTAACGCTGACAACTAACGTGCAATAGCATGGAAACACACCAAGAACGTGAAGCTCTTCGAGGTGAGCTCTGCAGTCGATTTGTTCTAACACGAATTCACTGACGACGTCGCATATCTTGGTGAACACTCAAGGCAATAGCTGGAAGCGGGCGATGGAAAAGGCCCAGCGAAGGTGTGTGCCGTGCTATAAATAGTTAGAGGAAACTGCGGTGTGCCGTGCTATAGAGTCAGCAGAAACTGCAGTGAAGAAAGAAGACTTATTGTGGGACTAAAACCTTCTACAACCGGTTCGTTACAAAGAAAACCAAGATGACGGTTGTCCGTGCATTCTCCATCTCAGTTAAAGCCAGCTGTGGCATCATGAGTTCATGAAATACCACCGCACTTCAACAGTCTCATGACCGCTCATGCTTTGGTCCGAAGTTGAAGCCAAATGTACACGCGAAACAGGTCTTGTTTGTCTGGATGTTACTACGCCAAATACGTTCCAGCACATGTGTCCGGGCAGGACAGCGACATATATCATAATGTTCAAGGTTCATACTGCTACAGCTGACGCAGTTTCACTGCTGACACAGCCACCACTAATGACATAACCACAACTGATGTCACATAAAGCGATATTACTGATGGTCCTGCAACTGTCCACACCCATATATGAAAGATCATCAAATGCACAGAAAACGTTATGTATGTAGATAATTTCTGTAAAGCATGTTAACAAGTTGCCGAAGTACTTTGAAATGTACTTAAGTACAAGTACAAGTAATTTTCATTGACACAGTACTTAAATACAAGTACATCATGGTTTTAGGAAAGTACTTAAGTACAGACCAAGTACTTTTCAGAAATACTTAAGTACAAGTATAAGTACATTTGTATAACGGGATAGGGAGTCGAGACTTGTTCATAAAAATTATATATGGACAATACTTTTTAAAGAAATAGTGTCGTGCTGCAGCACTGACGCTGTCTTTATGACGGATACTCGTGATGAGAAACTGGTAACGAAATTGTGCATCAGTGCCGCACTGACGTTGATCGTCTGGTAGCCATCTTAATCAACCAAATATCTATATCTCTGGTCAACACTAGTTTATGAATGTCGTTGCATTTTAAAGTTTAGGACCAATTACATACCAAAAGTGTTGCCTGATCTGCACGCCGATGACGCTCCAGTCGATATTTTCAGCGCCGCCACAAAGTGAGATCGCACTGCCGCCTCGCGTTGCATCGCAGAACGGGCAGTATACGCGCCTGCCGTTTCACTCGTATATCGGACGTAACGTGTGCCTATCGTCCGATAACATGATCGCGGAGCGACTGACACATGAATGTTGCAACGGATATGTGTTCTCGCACCGGCCAATGAAGTGTGGAGAGACTCTCGTCATCCAGATATTATCCATTGACAAGGGACTGGACATCGGCGGTCTCGCGTTCGGAATGACTGCTTGCGATCCGGCCAGTCTAAAACCAGAAGATTTGCCGGATGACTCGGACCTGCTACTGGACCGGCCCGAGTATTGGATCGTTAAAAAGAACGTTTGTGAAAAACCGAAAGTCGGCGACGAGCTCAGTTTTTTTCTCACGCATCAAGGTAGGCCACGTTTTGTTGTGTCAATTGCATCACGTTATCTGTCGCCTAGCAATATGTCCAACACGCCACTGAACATCTCAGAGCTACACGTGTTCGGAATCCATTTCTGATGGCTTGTTTTGGCCCGTTATAGCTACTTCCCGTTATAGCTGCATGTTTCCCCGTTACAGCTACTTTCTGGTTTCTATTTCTGGGCCAAGGGAGACTCAACTATGTGAAATGGAATATATTCCAAATACTCAGTATAAAATAGTGTCGCAGAACGTAATATACATAAGACTCAGAATCAGGTGGGTAGTTCCATCGAAGTCTCAGGTGCCCAGCGACTCTATACGCCCGTGTATGGGTTTATATTGGGGTGTTATTGCGCACCCCTACACGGTCTACAGCGTCGCGCAACAGACGATACCCTTCAGGACCTGGTCCCGCCGCACTCTTCCCTCCTTATATCATTTGGAGTTTCTAACGTAAGTAATAGGACCGAGCCCCACCTCAATACTCCATAACGTGTGTCCATTATTATGTATGTAGGCCTAAGTTATGAACGTAATTAATTACAATAGTGTCTGTATCATGTAAATTCGAGCAATTAGAAAATTTAACACAGATTGGCTCCACGCAAATACTTTTGTTTGTCCTAGTTGAACCTTGTCCACTGGTCAACTGTCAACATACACGGCTAGCGTATAGAGGATGCAATCTGAATTAGTTAATGATCCCTCTTGTTGATCCCTCCTGAATTGCAGAATTAAAGAAGTTGCTAAAACGGGACGAGTTTAGCTTTCAAACTTAACGAGTACCGATAACGGGAATAAAATTGTGCTATTACGGGAAGACACCGATGGCTTGACAAACCATTCCGCTAATAACATGTCACGTGATATATAGGTCAGTTTCGTTTTCTTTGCACAGCTGTACTTTGCCTATTGTGGCGTCTACCAGTTCTTTCATATTCAATCTGCGTGGCTTAAGGGAATGTCGTCAATATAAAACGATTTTCATTTGATGAGTGAACGATTGTTTGGCGATTGTCCATATAGTTCATCATGTTTAGGGGCTGGATATATTTTGGCAAGAATTACGTAACGATTAAAACGTGAAAACATGTTACCTCGGTTTGCTGTCAATAGCAGTCTGATAGCACCAGTTACTAAGTCATACATTATTGTGAGCGTATCAATTCAAAAACAGCTCACGGCTGCATTATAGTTATGACGGGTTGTCTTATATATAGTTATACTCTGCTGGTATAGCGTAGACAAAGCACTAGTAGCGCTCACTTCATGATAAGAACAAGGGTTCTGGCACCAGCTAATGAAAGCGCCCGAAAAGGGAGTTCCATCAGTTATATAGTGAGGGTTGTCGGCGCCCTCGTGCAAAACGTAATTTGGTGCCCCCTCCCCCGGACTCATACATAACACGTTTCGTCGACGAGCTAACATAAATGGAAATTCAACCGTGCAAATAGAACATTTCATTTAAACTTTGTTTTATTGCGAATAGGCCTACTTAGCCCAGATGAGTTCCAAAAGTACAAATACTTTTTCGATATGAACAGTGCACTGTTCATGGTAAAACTACTTTTGAAACACAAATAATAAACAACGAACACATTTATAGAACAAATAGATATGCGCACCAAAGAAGAACGTCACAGGCCCTTTGCCAGAAATAATTTTTTGGATAGTCTTGAATTAATTAAACTTGTGCCTTTTAACGCGCGAACGGTTTGCGAGGAAGCCATTCGCATCAACCCCAGTCATTATTGACCAGTTTAATGTTTTGTATGACAAACCAGTGTCATTTGAGCCATTAGTTGAATTAATACTGATCCATTCGATTTCTTCCACCACCAGTTGTTGCAGTGATAGTCATTGTTAAACTAGTGACCTACTGGCCCCCTATAAATTCACTCAGTCTTATCAGTTGCAATTACCCGTTTTGGCCAGTCATCTACCCGTCTTGAAGACAGACAGACAGACAGGTATCTGGCTAAGCCCCTGCGTCATGCCAAGACCGCTTTTCTTGCTTTAGTTATTGTAAACTGAGCAACCACTTGGTCGAAATTTATTTATTCCCACACTGAGGAGGGCTTGTTCTGCAGACTCTTGCAAATACGACGGATTAATATCACCTACTATTTGCAAATGTTCACATCTAGCTGCCGTTGTGGTACTAATTTGTAATGGGTAGATTCGGGAATTGAACTGTAAGGAAGCAACTGTCGTGGAATGTCTGTATGAACATTGTAGCTTCAGTCGCATTTGCGAAGAGTGAAAACATTAATGTTTCCATAATAGATAGGGGGGCCTTTTTTTTTAAACGAAGGTACTTTAAAGTGGGGTACAGGCCAATATTATGTAGTTACACAAGGGATAGCATCTCAAAACGTCATAATCTAACGTGAGGTACTATATGGAATGCCCCTTACTGCACACTTCGAAATTTAATTGATTATTATAGTCTACATCTTGATTGGTTGAAATAATATCCGTACAAAAAGATATCAAGATGTTTATTGTCGTATTTTTTTCGAAAATACACGGTATACAATAATATGCCATTACTGTGTTGTATTTGGAAGCCGCAATTTCCCGCCCGCTTTTTGCAATTGCAGACGGTAAGAATACTACGTGAAGGTTCAAATATGAAGTGTAGCATTGCGGTGCTTTTCAATAACTAGCAACACTGCCGCTGGCTCGATTATACTATTATAGTCTAAATGTGTAGTTTGATAAACAAAAAACGCCTAAGTAGCTGCACAGCAGTTAAGTTAAGTAATGAAAAGTTTCGCATATCCTTCTAATGGTCGGGCGCGTGTTATAAAGCATGGCCATTTAGGGTTGAGGGACTGCATACATACTGAACTGAAAACGTAGCCGTTGGGGTGATCTTGAAGTGTTGCACTTCCGTTGATGCAGGCGAGGTACGATACAGTATAAACGGCCACAGAGTGACAACATTGATGCACTACGACAACACAGTGCCAATGTGGATGTTCTTCGACGTGTTCGGCAACACACAGATAATCAAATCACTTGGTAAGTACGGATAGTTTGGCTCTCACACACCCGCTCATTGAAGGAATTACCCAATGTCATCCTCGCAAGCCAAAGTGACCGTTAGTTGACTAAGCCTACACTACCTGACAGAACCTGATATATCCTATTGCAATGTTGGAGCTTGCGGCAGTTCGCTTAATAACTTGTACTCCGTCCAGGTTCGTGCGTGTCTTCGCCGGTTGTAATTCTGTCCGGGTGTAACATGCAAGCAAACACCTCATTTTAAAACATAGGCAACTCCAGGAAATCCCGATAATTACTAGTCAGACCATTTCGCAATAAAAAGTAAAACGAAGGTAAGTTCTTATGTAGCGCAGTGTCCAGTCCTCAGGACTGCTCAAAGCGCTTTACACTTTACTCCCTGACAGACCTGTTCAATCGAACACCATCTCGATTTCTCTGGGAACCATCCAGCCATGCTGCAATTAATGCGCGAAAACTAGTCGTACACAAACGTCCACCCCTGTCTGTAGGAAGGTACTCATTCATACAGCTGAGTGAACTGGTAAAGCAGTATTACTTACTTCTACTTCCCACACACACATTAGATGTAACAATAGCCACTATAGACCTTGCTTAAAGAGAACATTGTCACCCTCGCACCTGTGTTGACACTCATTGTGAATATTTTGATCGAGTCGTCAATTGTGCCAACTGTAGTGAAGCATGCCATCGTAACACCGTTTTTTGAAGAAGAGTGGTCTGGACACTAAATCATTGGCAAACTACCGACCAATATCTAATCTTAGTTTCATTTCGAAACTCCTCGAGAAGATTGTTGCATCGCAAATTCGACAAAACACGAACGCGAACGATTTATTTGATGACTTTCAGAATGCATACTGCCCTGCACACAGTTGCGAAACAGCGCTCCAGTTTGCAGGACGACTTTCTTCTTCCACTGGACGGAAGACCGTGGTATTGGTGCTGCTCGACCTGACGGCTGCCTTCAATACTGTTGACCATCGTTTGTTGCTCGACCAATTTCACCGAATAGGCATACGTGACAACGCACACAGCTGGATACAGTCGTATTTTTCCCAGCGAATGCAAGCCGTCAAAGTTAGTAGCGTCACCTCAAGAAGTGTTGATCTGTGCTTCCGCAAGATAGGGTACCGGGACCACTGATTTTTACACTCTACGGTCTTGGGCTCCATCGTGTATTCAATCGTCATCACCTCCACTATCACATATATGCTGATGATACTCAGCTGCATGTTGATTTCGAGCGTGACCAGTCACTGCACAATATAACTGCCATTGACCGCATCTCGCGATGTACCGCTGATGTGAAGTCATAGATGGCATCCCACAATCTTCCTCTAAACGGGAGTAAAACATAAATCTTCGTCATTTCCGCTGTGCGTAATCATAACGTGTTCAGCCTCACGTTGCCTTAGCCACTGATGTCTGCGACCATTTCCGTCACGCTTAAACCGTGTATCCGTGACATCGGTGTTGCTATTGACGACACTGTCAATGGCGGTGTGTGTCACAAAATCGGGTGTAAGTATTAATAAATTGGCGGTACCCGATTTGACATAGCAAGTTATAGGTTCAGGTGCACTAGGACTCGGAGTGAACGAGAGACATAACGTAACATCAGATATATATATACGAGAAGCCAACTGGCATTCTCATTTAATACATCAACAATAAACATATGCGGTTCAGTGATAGTTGGCCAACCGTTACTCTGCTATGACATTATATTTAACACCATACATTGTACTCGACGAGTATGCATCCAAATACGAATTTACATGGGAGACAGTATAAACAGCTGGTCACTTACATGAAAACGGGTATACACCGTTGTAAAGTCTATGAACTGTAATCAATGAATGTCTCGTGATGTGCGAATGTCAAGTCAACGTTCGCATCCGGCGAGATGTCAGGACGAAGTTGAAAGTCGTTCGGCGAACGAATGTCGATTCCACGCGAATCACCAGGCGACAACACGGTAACGATGTCACGACGTCGGCGATGTCGAGAAGGTCTGTCACGGAGTCTGTGTTATGACAGCTAGCAAACGAAACGGTGGTGGCCTCACATTCGAAGATCACGTCAAAACGGAACAGCAGTCGGTTATCGCTCAGTCTTCTTCAACGCGTGAGAAGTGCAGCGTCTCACAACTAATCAGTACTGTTGGAATCGTAGAAGTATTTACTACAGGCGTTGGGCGGACACACGTTTCAGCCCAATTCCTGGAGACGAGAGTGCAACACTTTCTTCTGCTCAAATGTTCGTCTGGCCTCGAATGGCCGTCCTGCCCTTATATAGCTTGATGGCCGGAAGTTAGTCTAACCAATTAAAACACTTAATACAAATTAAAGTCGCTTCAAAAACCAGCTCCCGAAACCTTTCACACATCGAAGCAATCCATTCAACTCGCTGAGTTCAAAATAGATATTGCGAGCTAAACGTCTGGCTATATAAGTGCTCATACAATCTTAAACTTACGTGAATTACTTACATAATTAATATCACTGGATTCCCTGAATCGAGCCGGATACCACAATATTCATCGTACATTCCAACTCTCATGAATTAATCCATAATTTTAATAAAAACACACACTCTATTCATAAGCTAGTGGTGACCCTAGTGTTTTTCACACCTACATTTCAGTAAACAACTTTTATAAGTTCATAATATAATCTTCTTATAACCACAACATATGTAGTTTGCCAGGTCACCATATTATCAGTCATGTTAAATAATTTCTACAGGTACCAAATTTTGTATACCTAACCGTAGAATTAGTGGTGTACGCTACAAATGAAAATAATTAAATCTGACTCGTCGGCAGTAAAAACGTTATACGCCTTAATCGCCAGAGGGCACCAGCGTGTACCTCCGTGACAATACATACCAGAGATGGCAGCACCATCAAAACCACTGTTCTAAAGCCTAATTAAATTCTATACAAACCACTTTGTGACAGTGTGTATACGCCGTATTTGGCAGATGGCATACTGCAACATTCACAGCATCACCAGACTCAAGAAATGCCTGACTACCGCTGCATGTAAGACAATAATAAATGCCTTAGTCATATCACGCGTGGGTTACGGCAATGCGATATTTTATGGTTGTCCAATGTTCATTGGTTGTCTGTTCGCCAACGAATCGAATTCAAGATTCTCCTACTCGTGTATCGCGCTGTTCACCACTTCGGCCCAGCGTATCTGACGTCACTAGTGACACCGCACTCGACGGCCCGATCATTGAGATTCGCCTGTCAAGGTCTATTAACAATACCGCGGTAACCACCCTGAGCTGTATGGGCGGCGGTCCTTCCTAGTGGCAGGACCGACATTGTGGAACAATCGACGTCCTGCTGTCAGAGACGCCAACTCAGTGGCAACATTCATAACCTTGCTAATGACATATCTTTTCCGTTCAGCGTATAGAAAAGCGGTATTTAACCTGGGGGTAATTATCCCATAGGGGATAATTCGGGAATTGTCGGGGGGTAAACAAGCTTTTTAAAGTATGGATTTTTAGTCCTTTGGCCGAAGGTCCAAAGGACTATTGACATCACTCTGCGGCCGCCGTCCGCCGTTAGCTGCCGTATCTCAGAAACCATTCAGCAACTTTTTCTCTAATTTTGCATAGACATATCTTAGGGCACTGTCACTATGCACGATAAATCTGTATTTGATTGAATAATTTTAAGGGCTCCCTAGGGCCTCCAAGGACCCCAAAACTGGTAAAAATGTAACATTTGGCCTATTTTTTCAAAAACTGTTCAGCAACTTTTTTTCTAATTTTGCATAGAGGTATCTTAGGGTGCTGCCACTATGCACTAGAAATCTGTATTTGATTGAATCATTCTAAGGGCACCTAAGGGGCCCCCAAAGTACAAAAACATATTATCTAGTGATGTGGTTTTGAGAAGGGCCCTTGAGATCAACCCCAACAGTAGATTGTGTTTAATGTGCCACAAAGTCAACACCATGACTAAACTCTCCAGCCTAGTGCTACTGTTCCATTGAGACCTTGACTAATCTTTAATTGATCACAGGGCCCAGGCAGAGTAGACACCCCCAACAGTAGATTTTGTTTAATGTGCCACAAAGTCAAACCATGACTAAACTCTGCAGCCTAGTGCTACTGTTCCATTGAGACCTTGACTAATCTTTAATTGGTCACAGCGCCCAGGCAGAGTAGATACACTTGACCCCTGTTAGACTGAACAGTTGCCTAACACTTTTTATCTTCAAAACTATTGATTTTCTATAATTGTGTTTATTTTGATGTTCATTTAATTATTATAAAATGGTGTGACTGTGGTGTCTATTGGTTAAAGATGTATTGTCTGTAGAAACCAGTAGGTGACAAACATAGAAAATTTATATTCTGTCACCTGTAGTGACAAACATAGAAACTTAATATTCTGGACAACTATAGAGTGAAATATCCTACACTTTATTGATATCAAATGCATTCTACTGTTCTGTTTACGCTTGCCATGCCTTGTGTAGACATGGTACTGTGTAAATCAATTGTATCAATATAGACTAATAATTACAGATTCACAATATAGGTGACACCTGAAACAACCAAATGTCAACCATTAGAAGAGTTCACATAGTTCTGCTATACACAAGCAAGAAATGTGTATTTGATTGAATCATTCTAGTGTCATCAGCATATAGTAGAACATACATTTTCTACATCATCATCCCTAAGGTTGTTGTAAATTTCACCAGCTGCCATGTCAAGTCTGTTATAATTGTGAATAACAGTGTTCAAAATGATTCAGGTAAATAGCAAGTAACAAAGGACAAAAGTTTTCTCCTTGCCATACCTATACATCACATGAGAAGAAGGCTGACACAGCATGGCCCTGATTTATACATGATTTAGCATTTTTGTATATGTTGTATACAACTTTCAACACAATACCATTAATACCGCATGAAATTATCTTAGACCACAGGGAGGACCGGACTACTAAATTAAGTCCTTTCTTATAATCGATGAAGGCACAATAAAGCCTTTTGCGTCGAGACAAATACAATTCAACCAATACCCCTATTTGAACACTGCCTGTTCTTCACCTATTACATTCGTTTTGTTTAGGTATGTGGTCAGTCTTGTGTTCTAAACAATCACTAAGGATTAATGAACACTTGTGCAGAATGTCACCCACTTGGCAGGTTTAATTGATCTATTATGAGGACACTGCTTAGGCCTCACTCTGGACACTGTCACTCACAGTGTTGTGTATTGTCTTAGTTGGTGCACTGAGCTAATCTACTTGACCATGAATCAGTGGTGGCTCTGGTTGTGTATTACACCCAGCTGTGGAGCTAAGATTCTCTGCCTGCTATTGTTTGATGGAAACTGTGACTAATATGTAATTGGTCACTGGCAGTAGCTTGTGGCAACAGACAGCATTAAGTCACTAGACCCCTGTTAAACTGGACAGTTGCCTGTAGGTTTTAAACTGTGTCAAACAGTGAGTCTACCTTTTGCTCTCAAATAATCTGTCCTCTTAGTTTTACACATGAAGACATAATCTGGCATAACTTGATAAGTCTTTGTAGCAGCACATTTGTACTTCCAGTGTATCATTGCAACATAACATACATATTACATACTGTGTGCCACATTTGAATGTTGTGCATGTAATATTTCCATGCAAACCATTTGCATATATAATGTAAAACTTCAACAGCCGTTTTCTTCATTTTCACTTTTTGATCCCTACCATGTTCAATGCTCCATAACTTTGTCAATTTTTGTAGCAGTCATTTTTTTTGAAACCGTGCAAAGCACCCTACCAAACCTTTACAAGGATGTAAGAAAACAATGTTACAATATTTCCGACTTATCACTCATTTAGTCAGCCGAGGTCACATATAGACGTATTAGTCCAAAGGACTTCAGGGCCAATTGGCCCATTTTTGGGAAATTAAGTCATCACTACTACGCTCATGTAGCACGTTATACTGAAGATATATGTTGTGGGAAAGACACATCAGAAGTTAAGGATGTCTCATACGGAACGTAAGGAGTCCCTTACAATCGGAGCGGATTTCGTCAAACCATATCTAGTTGAAACATCGAGGTTGGCTGTTAGCGAGGAACTAGTAGACATATGAACCAGATATCACTGTAAGACACAACTGTGAAAACTGAATATCTGATTCGAGCGAGGTCACCGTTTTAGTCGCAGAAGTGTTAGCAAACTCCTCAATACCTGGCGCTTCAATTGAAAGAATCAACATTATAAATTATTATTATGTTGTCCATTATGCACAATTGTTTGTACCTGAAAGGCAACACTATATAAACTATAACTGTCTTTTCTCTAATCTCTAATCCAATCCCTGTGTTCTTCTCTTCCATATTGGTCACTGAATATCATGAAGATAGCATTCGAATTAAGAGAAATTAAGAGAAAAGAGAATTAAGAGAAAAATCTCCGTGTTCGTGCAAGGGCGAGAACTGCTAGACCACAATTTCAGGTGATGATGTCGGACAAACAGGCCATACAGTTATTATGAAGCTGGACTAGTTGCACATCTTCTGATGAGACCAATCAGCTGAACCTCTCAAAAGAAAGGAATATGGTTTATATTTTCGTAGATCGAGGCATGGTTGCCAGCTCCCTTAACAAATCCAGTTATATCGAAAATACGTTTATGTTATTGTGGTATTAATGATCTACAATCTCTTAAACGCTACTTGAAGACAACGAAGAATGGTGTACGTTAGCTAATATCATGCCGCACTTACGTTCCATGGAACAGTCCATCCTTGGATATGTCACAAGTCTGGAACACTATGAGAGGAATGCATGGATAGTGATACCTTTTCAGTGGATGACGGAGATGAGTTCCTTGGCCTGCGAGAAGATAGCACGCTGAACAAAGTATTCTGACCTGGTAACTTTCTGACAAAAGTTTGGTGTTAAATACCGAATTCGATCTGGTAGTTCTCACTTTCCTTATCCCAATGTATTGCTGTGGAGAACAGTGTTTCTACAAAGATCAATATTAAAACCAAAACACAAATGATATACGATGTTGACTGCGATGTGCTTTAACTCTGACAAAGCCTCGCGTCTCAAAGCTTATCAAGAAAATGCAACATCAACGGTACATAGATACTTTCGTCTCTAAAGATGTTCTTTTAATAAGTTTGATCTTAGTTTAAAGTTTTCTTTTCTTAAATTTTTGTTCTCGAGTTTGGTTTTTAAAATAGAAGGGTAATTATGTTTTTGGCTCACTAAAGGAGTAACAGTGCCAAAAAGGTTAAATACCGCTGACATAGAACACACTGCTGCTAGAAGATGTGACATTTAAGTGAACGTGACTATTTATGCGTTTTTAACTAAGTTAATAATTATAATTTGTTTTTAATTTGGCTTGACATCTTAATGTTTATGTCTACCGAATTTATTAAGTCAATATAGTTGTGTAGTCAACTTATTTATTTTATTGATTTAACTTATTAATTTAACATGTTTATTTAACTTATTTATTTAACTTTTTCTTAGCTTGCCTTGCTTTGCTATTTTTGTATTGTTAGCGCCTTTGAGTAGGTTTTTAACCCAGATATATGACGCTTCTCAAATGTATCCTAATAATAATAATAATTCTGACTACATCCCAACTCCGCTGGATTGGACATGTTACACGAATTAGCAGCGACAGATTCCCAAAGGCCAAGTGCTATGGGGAGTTATCCAACGGGGAACGCCTTCGTAGTTGACACTGTTTTAGGTACACATAAATACACATAAAAGCCACGCACTTTCCACGAAATCTACTGCACAGGATCTGCAACAGTGGAGGCGGGCCAACTAAGACACAAATATCAACATGATTACGATCGTAGGCATAGCCTACTGGGTGCTTCTATACCTGCCGTCTTCTGCGACGAGAGAGAGTTTGTGTTGCACATGTAGGACTGACCTCTCATCAAAGAGCAAGGCATTACATCGATGTCATCATTGAAAACGATGGACAGTAAAGAGATAATAGCAACATCAAGTTCTTCTGATATAATCGTTCTTGATGTGTATAAATAATGTTAAACTCGGATGTCGTAATAACCAGCAAAATATTTACATCGTAAATTGGTCCATCAAAAGTTATGTCCACCATTTCACTAGATTGAATTTATACATGGCACAATTTCATGTAGTTATATAAACATAGATGCAAAAACGAGGTTCGAAGGCCATGGATAATAGCTCAAGTCAGTGGTGCAAGAAGTCAACAATCACAAGACTCCTTTTTGAGATACACCTAATTGTTGAGAGCCTATATGTATTATATATATATAATATATGCATATAATATATATATATATATAACATATATATTTATAATATATATATATATATTGTATGGGCATGGTGATTGACTGGATATTGTATTTAAAGGATGGATCTTTGTTTATATTCCGGGATAATCTGACGTAATTTTGTGTTTTCTCAAATTTAGGGAGTCATGGATTTTTTTATTCAGCACACACAAATTACCCTAAACACGTTTGTTGGCATTTGGCATGTTCTACTAAGAAACGCCTCCTGGGTTCACTTCTTTGGAAATTCGCTCCTGACTATATATATACACCTGTATATATATACATATATATATATAGTCTAAATTTATAAATAAATATATATGTATATATAAATTATTGGACCGTTTAAGTAGAATGAGTATGATATTTACAGAAAATTGCACTGCACTTGTTTTGCTCTTAAAAAGTGGTTGTTCAGTAAACTTCGTAGTGTCTAGAGCGTGTCAAAGTCCGAAGTTGCAAATTGTCTAAACAAACGTTTGCCTTTTTACGTATAAAACAAGCCTTACTCATTGCGTTTACTGAAATGATCTTGCGCGACGACAGTATTTACGTATCGACCCTCTCTTCTATTCTTCTGCGTCTGAACACGTGAAGAATGAGCAAAAGTCCTGTCACTCTCCTTGTTGTCCTTGTTAATGATTGTTCAGCATCTTCTCTCAAACGATTTAAGGTTACTCGATCTGCTATTCATGTTAAAAAACCGAACAGCAGGTTGTTTGCAGTTTTAGTTATAAACCGAACATTGTTTACAGTAAATGTATAATGTTTTATCACATTTTTCATCCTTTTTAGGCACGTCCAACGTTCACGCGGCTGGTGGATTCAGTTTTGGTGCTATCTCAAGCATAACTTCTCAGCTATACACGAGCAGTGGAACACCGACTGGTGGGTTTTCCTTCTGCCCAAGCTCACCAATACCTTCTCAGCCACACGTGTCCCGTGGAACACGGGTTGGTGATCTTACCTTTGGTCCAAGCTCACCAATACCTTCTCAGCCGCACATGTCCCGTGGAACATCGACTGGTGGATTTAGCTTTGGGTCTCCCTTTGATGCAAGCCCACCAGTACCTTCTCAGCCACACGTGTCCCGTGGAACACCGGTTGGTGATCTTACCTTTGGTCCAAGCCCACCAGTACCTTCTCAGCCACACGTGTCCCGTGGAACAACGGTTGGTGATCTTACCGTTGGTCCAAGCCCACCAGTACCTTCTCAGCCACACATGTCCTGTGGAACATCGACTGGTGGATTTAGCTTTGGGTATCCCTTTGATGCAAGCCCACCAGTACCTTCTCAGCCACACCTGTCCCGTGGAACACCGGTTGGTGATCTTACCGTTGGTCCAAGCCCACCAGTACCTTCTCAGCCACACATGTCCCGTGGAACATCGACTGGTGGATTTATCTTTGGATCTCCCTTTGATGCAAGCTCACCAGTACCTTCTCAGCCACACGTGTCCCGTGGAACACCGGTTGGTGATCTTACCGTTGGTCCAAGCCCACCAGTACCTTCTCAGCCACACATGTCCTGTGGAACATCGACTGGTGGATTTAGCTTTGGGTCTCCCTTTGATGCAAGCCCACCAGTACCTTCTCAGCCACACGTGTCCCGTGGAACACCGGTTGGTGATCTTACCGTTGGTCCAAGCCCACCAGTACCTTCTCAGCCACACATGTCCTGTGGAACATCGACTGGTGGATTTAGCTTTGGGTCTCCCTTTGATGCAAGCCCACCAGTACCTTCTCAGCCACACATGTCCCGTGGAACATCGACTGGTGGATTTAGCTTTGGGTCTCCCTTTGATGCAAGTCCACCAGTACCTTCTCAGCCACACGTGTCCCGTGGAACACCGGTTGGTGATCTTACCTTTGGTCCAAGCCCACCAGTACCTTCTCAGCCACACATGTCCTGTGGAACATCGACTGGTGGATTTAGCTTTGGGTCTCCCTTTGATGCAAGCCCACCAGTACCTTCTCAGCCACACGTGTCCCGTGGAACACCTGTTGGTGATCTTACCGTTGGTCCAAGCCCACCAGTACCTTCTCAGCCACACATGTCCTGTGGAACATCGACTGGTGGATTTAGCTTTGGGTCTCCCTTTGTTGCAAGCCCACCAGTACCTTCTCAGCCACACGTGTCCAGTGGAACACCGGTTGGTGATCTTACCGTTGGTCCAAGCCCACCAGTACCTTCTCAGCCACACATGTCCTGTGGAACATCGACTGGTGGATTTAGCTTTGCGTCTCCCTTTGATGCAAGCCCACCAGTACCTTCTCAGCCACACGTATCCCGTGGAACACCGGTTGGTGATCTTACCGTTGGTCCAAGCCCACCAGTACCTTCTCAGCCATACATGTCCTGTGGAACATCGACTGGTGGATTTAGCTTTGGGTCTCCCTTTGATGCAAGTCCACCAGTACCTTCTCAGCCACACGTGTCCAGTGGAACACCGGTTGGTGATCTTACCGTTGGTCCAAGCCCACCAGTACCTTCTCAGCCACACATGTTCTGTGGAACATCGACTGGTGGATTTAGCTTTGGGTCTCCCTTTGATGCAAGCCCACCAGTACCTTCTCAGCCACACGTGTCCCGTGGAACACCGGTTGGTGATCTTACCGTTGGTCCAAGCCCACCAGTACCTTCTCAGCCATACATGTCCTGTGGAACATCGACTGGTGGATTTAGCTTTGGGTCTCCCTTTGAGGCAAGCCCACCAGTACCTTCTCAGCCACACATGTCCCGTGGAACATCGACTGGTGGATTTAGCTTTGGGTCTCCCTTTGATGCAAGTCCACCAGTACCTTCTCAGCCACACGTGTCCCGTGGAACACCGGTTGGTGGTCTTACCGTTGGTCCAAGCCCACCAGTACCTTCTCAGCCACACATGTCCCGTGGAACATCGACTGGTGGATTTAGCTATGGGTCTCCCTTTGATGCAAGCCCACCAGTACCTTCTCAGCCACACGTGTCCCGTGGAACACCGGTTGGTGATCTTACCTTTGGTCCAAGCCCACCAGTACCTTCTCAGCCACACATGTCCCGTGGAACATCGACTGGTGGATTTAGCTTTGGGTCTCCCTTTGATGCAAGCCCACCAGTACCTTCTCAGCCACACGTGTCCCGTGGAACACCGGTTGGTGATCTTACCTTTGGTTCAAGCCCACCAGTACCTACTCAGCCACACATGTCCCGTGGAACACTGGTTGGTGATCTTACCTTTGATGCAAGCCCACCAGTACCTTCTCAGCCACACGTGTCCCGTGGAACACCGTTTGGTGATCTTACCTTTGGTCCAAGCCCACAAGTACCTTCTCAGCCACATGTGTCCCGTGGAACACCGGTTGGTGATCTTACCTTTGATGCAAGCCCACCAGTACCTTCTCAGCCACATGTGTCCCGTGGAACACCGGTTGGTGATCTTACCTTTGATGCAAGCCCACTAGTACCTTCTCAGCCACACGTGTTCTGTGCGTTTTCCTTTGGTTCAAGCTCACCAATACCTTCTCAGCTACACACGTCCCGTGGAACACCGACTAGTGGATTTGCTTCTGGTGCCACCCCTGATGTGGCTTCAAATCTACACACGACCGAGGTTCCACCATCTGCTGGATTGGGCGTTAGTTGCTTGTTGCAAGCAGCATTTGGTGAACCCAGCTTTGGTTCCACCGAACAAGGAGACGCCCAGACAGGTACGTCCCAAAAGTAAATATATTGTTGGTTTCATTCTTCCTTTGAAGTCGTATTGTCCGAGGGTTTATATATGTTTAATAGGAATTTGTACGGCTTTTATAGAAAAAACGAATGCAAACGTAGGTATGGTTTGTTTCTAGTATTTTATCACAGTGCATTTTCGGTACTATTATTTTATGACGTAAAGAACATCCGGTTAAGATAAAAAATGTAATCACTGTTTGGCTTGTGCGGTCTAGTGTACCGTGGATATAAGGAACATCAAATACAAGGAACAGTTTTATCACAATAGTCATAATTATAAAACAGCATATGTGTTGCAGGCTACATTATGTTTCTTTCAAGAAGATACATTTTGCAATATCAAAATTATGTACACTGTCGTACT